>JACXVL010000185.1:0-119036 GCA_014898675.1 Athelia sp. TMB
ATATATACCAGCTTGTATCTACGCATTAATACAAGCCTCCTACCAAGAGCACTCAGTGTGAATAACACAAGAGCCTTAACAGGTGAGCTGTGTAGCGCCCTAGCCGGCTGCTCCAACACCAAAGGCCCGTGGGTCTGGTGGGAGTAAAGTGGGTGTGGATGCGCAAAGAAGTTCCAGTAACACATCATATTCACCAAGGCGCAAGAATCAGCATTTGGCCACCTAACGATTAAATTCGAGGCGTCGTAGGCGAACGGCTGTGCGGCGAGTCCCAAGCACAAGGGAGCAAGGGTGCTGTGATCTGCAAAAGCCCAAGTATGAGCCCACCGGTACCTGCAGCTCAAACCTGTCAAGATCTAAGACACATGCAATCATGTTGATATGCTGCATAATTAACACTAACTTATCCCCGCAACATGAATGCAACGGCACTGGAATCTCGAGTCACTCCATGGCCACAGCACGCTCATCGCCGGGACCATACAATCATGTTGCCACCCGGTGTGGGCCTCGGAATCGGTGCCCGGAAGTTTCAATGCCATTTAACCCCCACTAGTCTCTCTCGTTTCCTGCCACCAGACCTCTTTTGACCCCCCTCTTCGCATAACCCTGATCACTGAGCATACGGACAATCACAACTCGCTTGAAGAACTTTATTTACGGTTACCAGTTATACAGTAAGTGACCTGCCATGTTCCCTTTCGTCTGCCACTGAGTCCTGACTTGCGCTGTCGAGCAGGACATCACTTTAACACCACTCGGTGAAGACATGCAGCCCGAAACTAGCAACGAAGGAGATCTTGCTCTCGATCAAGGACCCGTATCTCGCTATCCTAGGCCCTCCGCCAACGCTCTGAGCTCTCTTGCTATTCCTACGGACTTCGAGAAGCAGAAAAGCCAAGATGCCATCAAGAGCATCGAGGTCTACCTTGGCGAACTTTCGGAGCGCGTAGCCCCCTTTAGCTATCTACGGCCAAACGCGGAATTGACTCACTGCTACAAGGAGAGAAAGAGTGCGTTGAGGCTTCTCGAGGAACACCGAGCAGTGCTGGCACCTATCAGAGTACTTTCAGACGACGCGCTGAACGACATCTTCACGGCCTACGTGGATGCCCAGCCTCACCCCCTCCCGCGAGGCTATAGACCGGCGCCCCTGGTTCTCTCGTGGGTGTGCAGGCGATGGCGGGCTATCAGTGCCACCACACCCCTTCTGTGGTCCCGGGTCTCGCTCCGTTTTGTCGATAACCTCCGTACTCCCCGCGCCGCCGTCACGAGCTCGGTCGCCTGTGCAAACATGCTAGGCCACTATCAGTCGCGATCCGCTGCGTGCCCGCTGCATGTTGCGATCAAAACGCCTGACCTGTTTGATCTCGAGTCGATCTACGACCAGCAAGATGCCATCGGGAAGTTCGAGCTCGATATGTTGCGTCTGTACATCGGCACGCTTGCAGGCGCTGCGGAGCGCCTGAAAACACTGGATATCGCGTGTCCGACAAGTGTTCTCGAGAAGATCTATGAATTACTCAGTGCACGCTCTCCGGATTTTTTCCCCTCGCTCGAGAGGATCACCATCGAGTCCGATGCATGGTGGCGAATGATAGGAGGGAGTCGTGGACCACTGCAGCTATTCTCGGTGGCTCCCAAGCTGCGGCACGCCGACGTCGGAAGGGGTGCGGATGGCTTTGTGCTTCCCTGGGCCCAGCTGGAAAGCTGGCGCGGCTCCTTCCCCTCCATCGCGCAATTTGTCGACCTGCTGCACCGCGCGCCCAACCTGGTCCGCGGCACGCTGCTCGCGGACCGCGCCTCCTCCGAGCCACAGGCCCGTGCCCCCGTGCGGCACGGCCTGCGCGCGCTCGAGTTCACGAGCTGCTCGGACGGCCAGTTCGAGAAGCTGCTCGACAGCCTCGCGCTCCCCGCCCTCGTGGACCTGCGCCTGTACCTCTCGCACGCGGAGCTGGGCCCGACCTGGCCGCCGCGCGCCTTTGCGCGCTTCATGCAGCGCTCCGCGTGCACGCTGCACACGCTCGCGCTCGACGCGGACTTCTTCCACAGCACCGCCGCGCTGGTGGAGGTGCTGGGGGGCGTGCCGAGCGTGGTGGCGCTCGAGTGCAGCGAGCGCGGCTCGCCGCTGTACGCGTGCGTGATCTCCAGCGCGCTCCTCGAGCGGCTCACGCTCGGGCCGGCCACCGCGCCAGGGCTCCCCTCGACGGCACTACTGCCCAATCTCAAATCCCTGCGCTTCATGGGCAGTTTTTGGGAAGAGGTCCCCGATACGCTCGTCCCGATGCTGGAGTCGCGGGCAAGCGGCGCCGCGCCGCTACAGTCCTTTTACCTGCGGCTGGATCCCTGGCCGGCCTCCTACAAGGGGGGCAGGCCCGCGTTGGGCGGCGAAAGTGCCGATGTGGTCAAGACGGCGCTGGTGCACACGGCGCTGGAGATAGAGATTGTCGACACCAGACCGAAGGCGCCTACATTTCTCGAGAATCTGTTCAGGAGCAAGACGTCGCGTATGCCACACAGACCTGTGTAGTCTCGGTACAATCAATATATGTAGTAGCACTAGAGCAGCAGAAAATAGAGCATTAATGCATTCCACAACTTGCCTGGCGCTGTTTAGTGGAGCCGGGCATCGAGTACGTTTCGCCCAGGAGGAAATCACTAAGTGTGTTCGCAAACGTGTTATTGCGTTTTTGAGCAGATAGTGTACTAAGTGCATAATATAGAACCATCTATGTGCACACGCCTCACAAATGCAATAACGATCTTTGGTGTCAGTTTGCCACATAGTGAAAATATAATGCACTATCATTTAACCCTGTCCCCTATACTACTCTTTCCCCCTCGCCATTATATTCCTTTCATATAAACTGTCCATATGTCCATTGACTCACCCAATACCTCTCAAAACGCGATTGCCGCAAGTCCCGAGGGGGCCGCCACCAATGCGCTGCCGAGACCCTACTTGACCCCTATTTCTGCTTACCGTGTCCCAAGTCACTGTACCGTCACAGCACAAGCTCTCCGGTCAGGTGGCACATCTTATCGAGAGGCAGCTTGAACTCTGGCTTGGCGGCGATCATGGTGCATGTACCGACAAACACACTATGCACCATGCGACAAATGCACTGCTGGTTCTGAAGGTTGCACTATGTGCTGTTCTGAAGAATGACTATCAGCAATTTTTTATACTGCACTATGTGCAATATTGAAGAAGACACTATTTCCGCTTGTTCGGAATGCACTATGTGTAGTTCTAAAGAGCGCAATGCACAATAGAGCGTATTTGGTGCACCACTCCAAGTTCCGCTCGGCCTCTGTCAAATCTTGCGGAGTTTGTGGTGACTGCTGTGACTATGGTGGCGAGCTTCTCAATGTGAGCAGCTTCGCCTTCACAAAGACTACATTAAGCAATAATTTTCTGCCAGAATCAACAATAATCATACAGAGAAACCTTTGGTGGTAAAACAAGATAAAATGAAGATGATTGGTCTTCGCGCAGCGACTCTGAAGCCGTCACGCAGCCTCATTAGGCAGTCACAAAATTTGCTCGGAGTCTGTCAAAATCCGACAAATCGGGGCTTATAGGGTGCACCAAATACGCTCTAATGCATGCCGATTTGCCACTAGTATTGCTTCCGCAGTGCTGTTGTCTCGTTTGCCTGATGTCTACTCCTCAGAGCAGGCTATTCCCTAAGAGAAACTGGTAAGTAGGAGTCATTTTAATAGCTTTATTCATTTCTTTCCGAGTTTCAAAATCTATTGTGCATGCCCCGGGAAAGATTTGCAAAGTTCAACCTGAGCGCAAAGGTGGCGCCGGAATGTAACTCCCGATTGGGAAAGGACTTGTGCCACAATTCACAAATGCGCCAATGCAATGATGCATTTTGTTCAGAAACACACTCTGTGCGTTCCTGAATCAAAAACCGCCAACACCCTAGCATGTTTCTGAAGGAAATGCCCCAGTGCGTTATTGACTTTTGGGACAAATTGAAAACCAACTAACGCACTATCCATGTGGATAGAGTATTCCCCGTGGGTGAAACATACACCGGGCATCGGGTTTATTCGGATTTATTTGCCTTGCTCCAAGAGGCAAGCAAAACCGTAATTCTGCATATCGACTCATCCCAATTGAATACAATTCGACACTGCATCCGGGGTCCTCATCGGTTTTCGACCATTTGCCTGCAGTTTTCGCCATTCTCCATCATCCCGGCCCCAAATCGTCTCGTTAGAATTCGAGGTCAATAATATAGTATACTACATACTGTATATGTAGTAACTAAGCAGCAGCTGGAGTGGTGTTCGAGCAATGCACAAAGTGCAAATGATTTTGCGAAAACCGATGCAGGCACGTGACTAGCAATATTGCGGCGCCAAAGCAACACCAAAGATGCACTGCAGCACGGTCGTTGGCTACGTCGTCTCGATATCCTCTTCGCTGCCGTGTCTATTAGTATATGAATAACTGCGAGAATAGGCTAGAAAATCTATATCATACCGGAATTCCATCTGATGATCTGACATCAAGCTTGACTGCTGGGGCATGCGGCACTGGAGACTTGACTGTGAATCTACCCGGCTATGCATTTCTAAGCTCGTCCAACTGGGTCGCACGCGTCCTTTTCGTCAATCCGAACCGTACCGGTACGAGTATGTTATTCATTTTGATTAAACCCCCTCATGTGTTTCTACGTGAATATCTTTATTTACTCATGGTACATATTTACATTCACATTTCCGCCACTTACAGCAAGCAGCATACTGATAGTCGCCTCGCGTTTTGAATTCGATTCAGTCCCACGTCGCCTGATACTAGTGCACTTGCCACTTAGCGCCACCTTTTCCTTGATTTGTCGAATCTTACAGCAACTTCCCAGGAATTGAAAGCAAAACCAGGATCGCATGTTGGTTAGTCAGGTGAGTGCAAATAAAATTTAGAACGCGAGGCAGTTATTAGTCTGCCGTTTGTTGTAAACTAATATATACCACCAAGTTGATGAACCAAGCGTCTGTGGGCGTCATTGGGAGCCACTCGGGAAGCCACTCGGGAGCCGCCGTAGAAGGCACGTGCCTGATGACAGGTGCCTGGGGTCCTGGCACAGCCAATATCGCGGATTGCGTTCCGGCTTGCCTCTTGCCTTGCTCCTCATCAAACTTCAAAGCTCAGCGCTCAGCGCTCATGACCAACAAAAATATGCGCCTGCTTTGGCATCATGCCGTTCTTCCGTCTTCTTCTCGCGATCGACACTCCATAGATAGTCCCGATCATGTCTACCCGCAGCTCAAACGCACTATGACCTTCAGCACGACCATCACCATCGAAGCACCACCGCCGGTGGCCGACGAGGGAAAGGCCCAGTCCCGGGGCGGAGACGCGCAACCGGTAGACGTCGTGTGGTACGAGAACGATGGGGAGCACCCGTGGAACTGGAGCACGGCGTACAAGAGCTGGATCACGTTCCAGCTGGGCATGCTCGCCCTCGCCGCGAGCCTGGGCTCCAGCATCATAAGGAGACGGGGAACGCGGCGCTTTACCACCTGCACGAGCGGATGAAGCTCGACCTTAAAACAGTCCTCACGAAGCGCCTCTCGCGCCCGCTGCGCATGCTCGCCACCGAGCCCATGGTCACTGCCATCGTACGCCCCCCTGTCCGCACTTCACCCTGCCGACCCCGCGCAGCATTCCACGCCTCCTTCGTCTACGCGCTCCTCTACATGAGCTCGAGGTCTTCCCCATCGTCTTCGCGGCGCACCGCGGCTGGGCGCTCGTCCCCAGCACGCTCCCCTTCCTCGGCCTCTTCGCCGGCGTCCTCTGCGCCGTTCCCATCAACCTCGCCAACGCGCGCATCGCCGCCACCGGTGCCCGAGGCGAGGTCTCTTCACCGCGGGCCTCTTCTGGTTCGGGTGGACCGCCGCGCTGTCCGTCCCATGGCCCGCGCCCGCCGTCGCCGCCGTCTTTATCGGGGCAGGTCAACACCGTTTTCCAGCAGTGCATCAACTTCCTGGTGGACATGTACTACACTGCACGCGGCGAGCGCGGTGTCCGCGAACACGTTCCTGCGCAGCGTGCTCGCCGCGCTCGGCGTGGGGCGGGCAATGAGTGTGCTGGGCGGCGTCGCCGCGCTCGCGGTGCCCGCGCCGCTCCTGTTCATGCGCTACAGCGTGCGGCTGCCCAGGACGAGCAAGTTCGCGCCGTTTGAGGGGTAGATGTCGAGGAGGCGAACTGTGTTGCACTGTCAGAGATCTCGAAATATATTTATATGCTGGAGCACTCTTGCCCGTAATGTCGACATCCGAGCACCCGCAAACACATTTGTTATGTTCGAGTCGTCGATTCAATTCGTAGATCTTCTGCAAGACAGACACGCGATATCTACTCAAGTACTTATATGCTTCCGTCGCCTAACATGGGCGCCGAGGAGCGGACGCTTTCAAAACAACTTTTCAAAACTTTTCCTCTCGTCTTTTCTCGCCACTCAGATAGTTTCGTTCGATAAGCAGATTTCCGAAATATTCGATTACAAGGTATAGGCATATGACACGCATGCAGAGGAAGTAAGAACTCGATAGGTACGGCGAACGACAAGCGCGATGGCGATCCTCACGCACTGATCAAGCCCATCTTCGAACGCCTCCTCCCAGCTTTTTTCGAGTCGCCCGTCGAGGCGCGCTTCCGCGTCGCCGCCTCGCGATCGGCTTTCTTGTACCCGCCTCTCCCGACCCTCCCCCGCCCGCATATCTCCTCCCAATGCTTCTTTGCAATATCCTTCCGCGCGCTGATCTGGCCGCAGGTCGCACACAGGAATCGCGGGGTGTACTCCTCCTCGAGTATGAATCCCCGATGCGTGTTGTTCCGATGGCGCGAGAAATCCTGGATCCTGGGCCCGTCCTCGCTGTACTCGCACAGGCTGCAGTGATAGCGCGTCTCGCGCTTGCCGGTGCCGGGCGCGACGGACACGACCGCCAGGTGCGCATACATCCTTTTCAGCGCGGCCGCGGGCAGCGTCTGGCGACGGTTCTTGCTGCCGATCATCAGCACGCCGGTCGATACGGGGATCGCATCTGACAGGTCCTCGGCCTGGGCGATCGTCGACGGGCAGGTCGCAGACGTGGCGCCCTCGACCGTCGGTGCGAGAGGAGACGCCGCGGTGGTGTGGATCGCGTGATCGATAGCCTGAGGATTGGGCAATGTGGGGGTGCCGCCGGGTGCGCCTGCAGAGGGAGATGGCGATGCTGGGCCGACGTCGTTTGCAGAATCAGGGAGGATCAACGGCATCGCGAAGCCTTGCAGGAGGCTCCCGGTCGCCAGGATCAAGAATAGGGACCCGTCGTCCATGGTCAGGATAGAATCGCTGACGATGTCTGCCTGGAGGGCAAGCTGTGACCATTGCAGCGCCTCAGGATTGCTGGCGGGATAGAACAGGATGAAGGAGCCGGGGTTGTCGGGGAAGGTGACGATGACGGAAGCTGAGCCTGAGTCGATGGCGGCCTGGCTGCTGAAGTGAAGGGAGAATCCGAGGCCCTGGCGAGCCTGGATGATTGAAAGGATTTTCGTTTTAAAAACGGAAGCCGCTTCAGTCAGACACCCCGCTGGGGCGTCGTAACCAGAAGGACTTGATGAGGATGCGTACTGTGTATCGCGTCAGTTCTGTGGGGCGAACACGGCTGGCCGATCAGACTAACCTCTCCGTGGATAGCACCCTTGAGCGCGATACCAGCCTCGTCAAACAACGACCTCGGCTCGTTCGGCGCGCTGTGGATGCACTGTCAGCCGAGACTTCATCTACAAGAGGAGATAACGTACCTGCCGAACAGCTCGTAGTTCGGGGTTGATTCGGGCGGCTCGAGCAGTGAAGGAAAACTGGGAAAGAATGTGCGTGAGCAACTTGAGTCGCGTCTGAGATGAAGGGGAGCACTTACTCTGGCAGGTCATAATACCAAAAATCGGCATTATAGCCGTCTGTCCCGGCGGCCACGTCCCTTTGGTAAAAGCCATGCGCCATACCTTGGGCGTCGGACAGGCCAACCGAGTTGGGGTCGCTAATGCCAGGTGTTTAGCAAGAGCTTCGAAGGGGTGCTTGGAGCACTCACAGAACTTGAGAGAAAATCTCGCTTGGGGGGGCTGGGGGCTGTTGGAATGGCACAAAGTTATCAAAACAGAAAGTGAAACTCGAGAAGTCCATGTTGTTCGAAACTAGGTCACTGATGGAAAGAATTGCGAGGTTGTATGCAATATGCTTCGACCAGCAGCTGTTTTATATGTCTACGGAGGCACGAGGAGCGGAGGCTGATAGGAGCGGTACAGCACAGGCAGTATTAGGGTAGGGTAGAGCCTGGGCCAAGTAATGAGGTGCGTGTGAGTGCCTTCGAGTCAGATATGTTTACAGCGATTTGCGAAACTAATGAGACTGGCCTAAAAATAAATTTTGGTCCGGACGTGACATGACGTCGCCTTCCCAATCGGGAACCACCGCCAGATCGCGTCAACTCGCGCAGAAACACAAATCGCGTCTTGTGCCCTACTCCAATGGCAGCGGTAGCACCTGAGAGCCCACACACAGTCTTCCTTCTCCTCAAATGGGATCCCCCTTCTCGGGAAGTACATAGCTCCTGCAGCTCTTGAGGCCAAGTTGAGGCATATTATTAAATTAAGGAAGGCTTCAAGCCAGTAGGGCGCACATGCTTTTCGAAGAGCTCAGGCATACTGGTACAAATTCAGCCACCTGTGTGCAATGCTCGGCTCCAGGTGGCGGAGGTGCGCAAGCAGGCTAGTAGAAAGAGGGCAAGACGCGACTTGTGTTTCTGCGCGGGTTGACGCGATCTGGCGGTGTTTCCCGATTGGGCAGGCGACGTCATGTCGCGCCCGGACCAAAATTTATTTTTAGGCCAGTCTCATTAGTTTCGCAAATCGCTGTAATCAGAACCAAATAGGATATCATTTGACGAACAGCTGTCGATTGCCTCGTTTTGTGACTTGACAGGAGTGCACAAAGAAGCAGGGTATACGTCAAAGAATGTCAGCTGTCGTGAGGCGCGACTGCACAGCGACACGTTGCTGGACAAAGCAGTGGGGACGGGCAACGCCTGCCAAATCCGGTGAATAGGCGCCCACGCTGCTCGATGGTATGCAAACCACCGAAAGTTTGTGGCATCCCCTGGCCACTTTGGCTACTATATTTGAGTGTGAAAACTGTAGATAATCAGTGTACAATTACTTTCTTTCGTGTAGATTTTTTAATTTCATCTCAGGCGTCTCAAAACGCTGTAAAAGTAAACTTAAAACTTCGGATATTAAAATTCTACACGAAAGACTTTCACTCTACACTAATTTAAATACTATCTGTCAATTCAAAATGAGTCAAAAGCTGATGTGGCCGCTGAGAAACACAATACGAGGACGGGAGGCGGAGAACACTCAGACGGCGTCCCAAAACGGAAAGCAGCGCCACAGCCGCGTCGCAAGTCGCGACTTGCGATACGACGACCAACTCTGAGGTCGACGCGTTTGTCCCTCGCCTGTTGTGACTCGTTGTTTTGGTCTAAGGTTGACAAGTTGTCCCTTGTCCACCATTCTGGTCTCTCTGATGGCCCGCCGCTCGAAAGCTCAGCGAGAGCATTCTCGTGTTTCCATAAATCGATATCACACTGGCCAGCAGGCATCCCCGGTCCCAGATATTACAACCCCCATTCAGATTGATGTTCCCAGTGATATAGACGAAGAGCCGTCTGACATTGAATAGACCAACCCACAAATTATGCTTATCTCCCACTGATACCCTTATATCTTGTTATAGAATCAATTTTAATACTTAATTTTACCAATATATACAATAGTACTTACTCAAAATCAATTCGTATACATACTTCAATTAAAAATGCTGTTGAACGATGTGTGAAAGACGAAAACGAACTTGATACCACTTTCCGCGTCGATTTGGCCCGGGCGCCTATTCACCGGATTTGGCAGGTGTTGCCCGTCCCCAAAAGCAGTGGCAGAGCAGACAAAGCAGTAGCAACGGGGGCGTGGAAGATAATTGACAACTAGGAGCCGACAGAGCAGTAACTTAATGCAACGAGGCTCTGATCGCTCGACTTGCCACCAGTGAATTTGCGGAAGTAACAACATGTGTTCGCATTGTGGGTCCCCAGATCTCAGAGTGTGCTCATTCGGAAGCTATGACGCGACGCCTTGTGACGTTCGCACAACTTCATGATCAAGCTTGCATCAGATTAATCGGTTATGAGTTCCTGGCAATCGTTACTTATGGCCTAATAAACTCACAGCAGGCATTATGCATTATGTTTCCTGCACGCTGGCTGGGGGTGGCACCACTGGTGCTCCTGGGTTCTTCGATAGTTGTTGAATATTATTTCACTGACCGGACAAGTTGCGACGCGTGTTCTCAGCAATCAGAGCTGGTATGGAAAGGGTTTTGGATCAGGAGCGAACTCGCAAAATGAAGAACACGCTGTCCCGTACATACTCCGATTCCGAGCATCGCCCGTTTGAACTTGCCTCCGTTTGGGAGATGACTTAGTAGTGATCAACGGCAGGATGCAAGCGAAGTGGCAGAATGCGGCTACTACCTATAAGTAGTAGCCAGTACCTACGTAGTTATCAGTTTATTAGAAATTGCGCGAGCTCTAGTTAGATGTCTAAGAACATACGAGGCTAATTGACTGGTGGTCGGAGACAGCCACATGGCTCTACTGGGTCTCCCAAATTGCAGTCTTTCACAGCCGTGGAAAAGCAATCGATACCCATGAAAAGGCATCAACAATCACTATCTCCAAGGACGTATCCGCCAACGCCACCTTCACAATCTCAGCCCGTTTAGCGTTCAAATCAAAGGGCCACGGGTAAAGCTGTAGATAAAATGATTTCAGCGGAGAGGGGCGATCGAGCCGCGATTTCAGCATCGGGATGAGCAGATTGGGGACATCGTGCCAGAAACTACCCATAAGACTTAGGGTCCTGAGATTTGGCAACGTCGTCGATGCAAGTGCCGAGGTGATAGCAGAATCAGTTGTGAGTCTCTCGAAGAGCAGATAGGCGATTACAGCTGGGGATCTTTCGGAATCCCGTTCAGCGCATTCGAGTTCTATCAAGCTGGGGACGCTCTCCAGCACCTCGAGCAGCTCTTCGGTGTTAGTGAAGTAGCTAACATCGTGGAGCATGAGCCTCTGCAGCAAGCATGATGATCGCTGTAAGAATTGAGAGAAGGTGCGCTGTGACCAATGCATGTTGCCGCCAGTGCCGCCACTGAGAAGAATGCGCAGGTCTACCAACGAGGGCAGCTGAAGGCTCCCTAATATTTGTTGGAATCGATCGCCTCGGGATCTGAACCCCAAAGCGCGCAGATCGTGGTGTACAAACCCGTATGGCACCTCGGTTTCACTTTCGATGTGCAGCTTGCAAGTGGTTATACGCGGGGATCGTCTCAGCAAGTCCGCAAAGTGACCGATAGACGGTAACGCTCCGCGCCAGCTTTCTATCTGCTCCCATGGAAGTTTGAATTCCGTAGTGCCCACTGCCAAATCGACATGCCGAAGCTTTGGAGCCACCGCAAATAGCTCCAGCGGTTCCGAAGATTCTGGTATAAATTCTGCTAGTGCCAGCGTATTGTATCTTCCGTGGAGGTCCACCTTCAACTTCTCTAGTGATGCGAGAGCATTCAAAGAGCCTGCACCAAGCCATTCGTGTACTCGCCTCAAAACGTGTGGAAAGCATATGATATCCAGGGATTTCCAGCGGTCTGCAGAAGAAGCGATCGCACGCCGAAGCCTGTCGAGCTCGTCATTGTTGCCAGCATCGTCTAAATCGCGGTCAAACCTATTTTCGGGGTAGTTGAGCATGTTGATTGTGACATGTAACGGGCATGCGGCGGATCGGAGTTGATAGAGGTCAACAATATTAAGCATGTTGATGAAGGTTTTGCGGCTAGAAGCCAGCGTAAAATCGCGAGGGGCGGTATATACTATCTGAGACCATAGACAGGGAGAGGTGACGCACACAGCCCTCCATCGTTTGCAAACCCACGAGAGATTCATCCCGACAGGTATTCCGGCTGGTGAAGTAGGGCGGGCTTCGACTCCCATGCATACCATGAAGATCTCGCTCAGCACATCATCCGAAAGCACTCTGACAGGCGCAGCTACTATCCGATGCTCCTCGAGCAGCTTCGATAGATTCTGCTGTTCCTCTTCGTAGCGGGCCTGACCTCCTTGCGACTCTTGTTCAAGTTGAGCTAGGCGAGCCATAATGAGCCGGATGCAGGTCTTGCTTTGTTCTCTTTCGATCTCTTGGATGACAACATAGGAAAGCAAAAGACTGGGAGAGGGCCTTGGAAAGGTGGTTGTAAACCCTCGTTCGAAGGTGGGGTCCAGCTGGTCGTAGTTCCGGCATTCCATAGTATTACTCCTCGCTTCAAGAAAGAAGTAAGTTAAAGGATTTTTCAGCATCATGAGTGTTTCACTTGCGTAACGGGTACGATGGTGGAGGAAAGTCTACGCGGACAATGTGGTTGGTGATAACGAGATCGACGAGAGTCGACAGGGAGACTTGGAATTGGGGACAACTTCGATCGGTTTGAACTTTGACCAAAGGACGAAAACCGAGCTGCGAGATGGCGGCGGCACGGTAAAGACTATATCATTATGGCTACTGTCGAAGGCAGAGAGACACGTGAACGTTATGTTTCTTCCGCAGGCGTAGCAGCCGCGGACGCTTTTCACACTCAACGTTCAACTGGCATATGCATATTTCTTACAATACCGTGACTCGATCTATCCCAAATTTGAAGTGGTTCAGCCTTTTCTCAAGTCCTCCGAGAAAGTCGTCATATTTGATTGGAAAGCGGGATGTAAGTAAGAAGACCGATCTCGATCGTCGTGCGTCGCATGCTGATCAAGCTGAATTTCGAAAGTCTTCCCTAGACTTCTTGCCACTTCTTGGAGCCAACCTTTGAGCAGCATTCCCACGCCTTCTCTATTACTTTTTTAGAGCCACCTTTCTCGACCTTGCCCAGCTTGCATCTTCTCCTAGTGGCTCGCCTCCACATTCCTCCCAACGTTCAGCCAGCTGTAAGACGTAAACCGTGACAACATTGTGGAGTGTGCGTCTCAGGCGATATCGCCACCCGATACTGATCCTTCCTTTGTCACAAAAGGTTTTGAGTCTCTTTACACATTGAGTGTACTGTACAACTCACAATGGTAGCTTATCTTGCCTGCGTCGATGCCCGGAGTGACAGAAAAGAGTGTCAAGTGCGCGCAGAAGACCAGCCGTTGGCAGCGTCGATCGACCAGTATCGCTAGGAATTGGCATCTGGCAGATTCTCCTCGGCCTCAGGCCTGCGCCGTCGTCGGAGCAGGAACGCAAGCGTGCCGAATGTGATCCCTGCGCAGGAGTTCCGAATCGCGTACCGCGCAGTGGGGCGCTGTGCCTTTGGTCATGCGAGCTGGTCGAAAGTGTCGAGCTCGATCATCGGTGCAGATAAGGACGCTCCAGCATCACGATCGAGTGGATCGGGCGATGAGGGTGTAGTGGGCAGAGCACTGGCGGATAATGTCCTTTGAGACCATCTGGTGCGCTGGCTGATGGTGATGATAATAACAGGTCGAGCCGAATCACGGAATCAGACGATCAAGAGGTGGGACTTGTCGCCCATGGTCAAGATAGTGCGACCATGCCAGTGCTTCAGGATCGTTGGCAGGAAAGAATGGGATGCAGATGTCGGGACTCTCGGGACAGTTGGCAATGATAGGCCAGCCCGCATCGACAGTCGCCTGACTGTGGTAGAGGAGGGAGAATCCGAGGACCTGGCGGCCCTGGATTGAATAGATTTTGTACTCAAAGAGCAAAGTCTGTTCAGTCGGAGGGCTCGTTGGAGCGCCATCCGCTGAAAGACCTGGAGAGTGTGTATACTGGCATCGCATCAATTTGGTAAGTAGATCGTGACTGGTTGATGACACTAACCGCTGTCCAGGTACCACCTTCGAGCACCATTTCAATGTCGTCGAAGGAGAACGGATCGTCCAAAACACTGGATATATCATCAGCCGAGATCTCATCAACGCGAGGAGACAATGTACCTGCGAACTAATTCATAGCTAGGGGCGAGCTCGGGTGGCTGAGTTACAGAAGGAAATCTGTGAAAAGACATGCGTGAGCAATTCCAGCAACGTCCTGGGCAAGAGGGAATCACTTACTCGGTCAGCCCATAGAATAAGAAGCCATCAGGATCGTTTTCTGTTGCGGCAGGTATGTTCATATAGTTCAAACGCTGAGCATTCTCAGCGCTGAACAAGTTGTTCAATGTCGAACTGTTAATGTTAGGAATTCAGTTAGAGTTTTGAAGGAGTGTCGAAAGCACTCACTCAAGCGGTGATTCGTGGTTGCCAGAGGAATGTTGCGACTGGCCGGAGGACGCGAAGTTGCCGAAGAAGAGGTTTGAAGAGTTCATGTCGTTCTATGCAGGAGAAGGCATGCTCCTGTAGTCCGGGAGAACTGAACGTTACCAGCGTTGAGCAGATCATTCAAGATCGAGCTAAGAATGCCAGGTGTTCAGCTAGGG
This sequence comes from Athelia sp. TMB, assembly GCA_014898675.1. Taxonomy (NCBI): domain Eukaryota; kingdom Fungi; phylum Basidiomycota; class Agaricomycetes; order Atheliales; family Atheliaceae; genus Athelia; species Athelia sp. TMB. The sequence continues at coordinate 14,580 of JACXVL010000185.1, forward strand.
TTTTGAGGGAGTGTTCAGAGCCCTCACTATGGCGGCTGTTCATCATCGCTAGAGGGGGCCAGCGACTGTCTAAACGGTTCAAACTTATAGTAGACAGAGGCCGGAGAGTCCATACTGCGAACTGCGAGTTGTTGTGGAAGTTGCAAGGTTGTGGGAGAAATACTTCAACCAACAGAGTCTTTATACTCCTGCAAAGCCTCGATGTCACATTCTAGGGCCACGGAGGAGCGTCTGCTGAGTAAACGAGATCCCTTCGAGTCAGATGAATTTAATCGGAACCAAAACACGATATCGTTTGACAAATAGCTGTCGATTGCCTGTTTAATTATCAGAACGGAATAGGATATCATTTGACAAGCCGCTGTTGATTGCATCGTTGCGTGGCTTGACAGGGGTACACGAAAGAGCAGAATATCAAGGGGTATCAGCTGTCATGAGGCGCGACCGCAGCAACACGTTGTTGGACAAAGCAGCGGCAGAGCATGAACAAAGCAGCAGTATTTGGGGTGTGAAATACGATTGACAACTGGGAGCCGATAGAATAGTAACAATGTCATGAGGCTCTGATCGTTAGTTTTGCAGATAGATGGAATCTAATCAACAGATGTTGCAGGTCTGGCCTGACGCTGTTTGCCAGGCTTCTGGTCAGTGGTGACATAGCGGCAAGATATAACTCACATACCCTTGTCAAACGGACTGAATAGATCATTCGAAGCATCGACGTCACATCAACATCAGGGTAACAATATAATGATCTCTGCACAACTTCACGAAGAAAAGGCAAAGTAAAGTGGTAGCACAGTTGAAAAAATGCCGCCGAGAATTGTAACCACCCTGCCGTCCATCCACCTTGGATGCTTCACAAGTGTGAGCACAGTCCCCCAATGTCTTGCTGAGATTACGCAGAGATATACAGCGCCTTGAAATTTCTGCTACGACATCAGTTCCCAGCATTGTGAAGATAACGGCCAATTCGTGTTTGATCAGGGAGCTTGGCGGATGATCCTCTCCCAGAGACTCAGGCGCTGTTGAAGCGCGGAAATATTCTGTGGATCGAAGACAGCAGCGGGCGGCCCAGCTCCGGGAATGAGGTTATATTTAAGTCTCTTCCATATAAGCTCGTCAGTCTCCGCGGTAAATGATACCGCGCGCTGGATGTCGGGAATGGTGTTTGGACTATGCGCCGAAGCTCCAAGGGACACAAGATTTTCCTCAAGACAAGAAGCAGGCAGCGATAGTGCGCGGAGGACGTTCTGCAGTTAAGCAATATGTTTGATATATAGGTAAGTCTGCTAAATTATGAGCACTAGTACTGACCGATAGTGCCTCCTTTGCTTCCCATTCCGTCAGCATTGCTATTTCAACAGGGACGTTCGAAGTTCCAGAGGCTTGCGGCATCTTCTTGTCAGGCACTCGGGCCTTTGCCAATAGCTCGTCGCATTGTTGACGAAGCCTTTTCACTTCCTCGTTCGCAAGTTTGAGTGCTTGATCGAGTGGCTCCATTGCACTGGTCATCCCACCATTCTGTCCGCGCGCAGATAATTGAGATGTCAAAGAAAATGGAATATGACCATTAAGCATACCTGGTGGCTTTGGTTATAGAAAGTGTCTGTGGGTATCTGACTTTGACCTAGGGATCGCTCTTGAATACCAATCTATTGGAATTGAGCATTAGAGGAAGCTCATATTGGAACTGCGTACCCTGCTGACTTGCTGGGAATCACCGATATCATGACTGGGCGTGGGTATGCTGGAATATGGACTTTCAAGGGAAAGGAGTTGCGTGTCCTGGGTAGAAGAATTCTTCGTCGCAATAGTCGATGCACGGAAGTTCAACAGGTCAGGCGAGGTTGGTATTGATGCTGATATAGTCTATCACGAAAGGTTAAGCAGGAGAGCAGATATGACAATTCAAGGAAGTCTTGCCACTGCCGGCTCTTGATTGCGTTCAAGTGATATAGAGAAAGGGTCCTCGCCTCGTCGAGCCTCAGGTGATTTAGGATCATTGCCAGTGATCGCATAATCACCCTCGCGTCCTGCGGCGAAGAACGTGTGTATTTTCCCGAGGTCAAGATTTCCTTGGTCATCCCTTAGCCCAGGAGAGGAGTATTGATTGAATCGGGGGTCCTCTGCTACGTTGTCAGATGCTAGCAAGTCGATTAAAGCGTCGAACGACTCGTTGCTTTCCAAGTTCGAGGCCATTGGGTAAGTAATCTGACAGAAAAGTTCCTTGTAAGTATTGATATTCTTGCCGGCCAAAGAGTTCTAGAGAAAAAGAAATGCATGCATTGAATAGGCAGGACGATGTCGGCTTTTGCGAGCACACTTATATCAGGGTCTCGGATGCGGCGTAGTTACAGTGGGTCGATCAACAAATGCGCCGTGACTGTGACAACTTGTGCCTTTCAGACCATGACTGGCGCTTTGCTATTGAAGTCCTGATCACTAGTTCTACATCACATCCCTCATACTGGCCAATTATCCGGAGAAAATGTTCACTGCGAAACCATTCTGGGTGCCGTTAACATTTCCAACCCCAGCAGTCATTCCGGGGTCCACCACTGACGGCCTAGATCTTGTAGAACAAGCCTGCTCCGACTCCGAAGTTTCTGCTATCACATCCTGGGGCCTCTCTGGGGTTGACGTCGTGGAAGCGCGAGGAGTCGCACTGGGTTGCGCCGATGGTACGGTGTACTTGTTCCACACGTCCCAAACCCCAAGTGTGACCGAAACACTACAACAATCCAGTCGCTCGCCTTCATCCGTTTCTATAATAGATGTATCTCGTCCAGTGACACCCGCCCCGCATTCTCGGCGACCGTCTCGATCGCACCATGCAGGGTCCCGTTCTGCTTCTCCTTCGGCTTTAGCATTTCAGCACAACACATTCAGCTTAACTCCGCGTGCTCAAGCTGTTTCAGGACTTTCAAAACAACAAGTGGAAGCACCGAAAAACTACGTTGACTTTGACGAAGAGCAGGGGAAACTGAAAGGAATGCTGAAAGGGAAGGGGATACGGGATAAAACAATCGTGGATCATCTTCTACCCAGCTTCGACAAAGGAGTGGTTGTTGATAAGAAGGAGAAATCCACCCCCCCACCACTATCCATGCCTCAGAAAACAAGTTCACTCGCGAAGCGAAAAGAAGATGCTCGTTCCTTATTGTCAGCAAACACTTCGCCCTCCTTCACACCGAAGTCCCTTTCTGCGCCCTCCTCGCCCATGCTCGTTGCACAAGGAGCTCCCGGGGCTCATCTTGCAGGATCTACGTTAGCACTGCGATGTCATGTGTACCCACGTCGACCCGGGGCTGTGCGTGCTTTGACCCTGGTCAATGACAACCGACTACTGATATCTATGCAAGAAAATGGGTAAATGCTTCATGTTAAGCCACCACGTTCTTTGCTCACTAATACTCCACAGAGACATCTCTGTATTCAAATCCCAAGATGGCAAGTGCATAGTTTCTTGTGAGACAGCATCCTGGAAGCTGCAACCTGCCAACGGAAGCCAAGAGTCATCGGAGGAAGGACTGGTGTGGCAGAGACTGTCGGTGTTGCCCAACGGAGAGGTGCGATCCACTATCCAAAATCCGGTCAACCATTCGATTTACGATGCTTGCTCCCATGTACATATCAGTCTTTACTGCTACTCGCATGCGCAGGCGCACTTCCAAATTCAAATACAAACTCAGATTTCGAATCAGACTCTCTGAATACAGGAGCGCATGCCTACATTTATGAATTTTTATCTGATGATGATCAGGGTTTATATGAAGCGAGTCTCGAGCCTCTGGGGCATTGGCCTGTCGATGGGTCAATGGAAAGTATTGTCTTGCATCGTGAAATGGATGGTAAGAGTTGTATGGCATAGCTCTAAGAGCTTTCGCTTACTTTCGTATTGTGCTACAGACTCCATATCATTCATATATGTGAATCGCTTGGGAAATTTCATGGCCCAAACCATTCGCATTCTTCCTCGTCCGCTGCCTCTGACTGCACTTCAGGCTGTCCCTCGCACAGAAAGCCCAGGGCCAGGATCAAGGCTTCCCCTTCCGGATATCAATATGCACGTCCCGAACCCTTTCAAGCGGCAGAAGTCAAACGATGGGATACCCCAGATAACCTCTGATGCAGCAGCTTCCGGGGCTGGCAGGGTGGTCCTAGGAGATCTAGTAGATGGCGGTGTACCGTTGCTTGGTGGCGGAGAAGTACCTATTAGGATGAGAGTTTGGCTCGAGGGGGGAAAGTTGACTGGGAGTATATGGGGTACAGAATTCATTGTAAGTTATACATTTTCGCATCTCCTGGGTCACACAATCTGACTTGAACAGATTTTCACTTGGGAGAACAAGACACTTCGAACGAAGTCCGCTACACTCCTGCATGAACCTACGTTGCGCATGCATGATTTAGTATGGATCGACGAGAGTTCCTATGTTGCCATTTTTGAAGTAAGTCATGATCTACGGGTTGCTGGCTGGCTGGTTGATATTATGGCCAGGATCGATGTGAGATATATGAGGTTCGGAATGTAGACGAGAACAATGATTCTGCACCTACAGCCAGGTGGAGAGGAATCATCATCAAAGAATTCACTGCTTGACTCATTAGCGCAACATATAGATCAATACTAACTCATGTTCTCAACAATGGGGTGCACAAAGCATTACAGATACTTTCGATGTCTGAGGTGCTTTCGGCGCGTATCAAATCGAATGGCCGGAGGGAACTCAGGCTCAATACTGTCTATGGGGATACAAAGGCCCAGTCCCAGTTCCCGCTATGGACTTCCATCGCGCCATCACCATCGAAGACAGTGCTGACATATATGCTCCCTATCGATTTCGAGAACGTTCTTCTTGGTTATGGTACTTCCTATCGGTTTTTGATTTTGACTTCACGCTCACCAAATGCTCAGCTGACGGTCTAGTTCGACGCACCTCATTCATCCAAATGGCACGTTCACCATCCAGCTCCCTTTTTTCTGCCACATCCGATATTCCACTACATGGATCTATTGTCAGCTTGCATGTCGTGAAGGATGAGCGGACAAAGGACCGATTCATCATCGGTGGCTCAGACGACGGATGCCTTGCTGTTTGGTCATACGAGTAATCATCATTCAAACATTAGACGAGAAAGAATACGCACTGATATTTCATTCTGCTATCTCACAGATCGTTGTCACTTTGCGCTCGATGGACAGCCTTCACTACTCCACTACACCGTGTTACACAGCTCTTAGAGCAACAAAGTAGCCCGCTCAATGGTTGCGTACTTTGTGCATCGCGGGATGGAACGATCGCGGTCATAGTCATAGATGGATTTCAGTTGTAAGTCTGCTCCTTCTCATTTCAGTATTTTGATTTAATTCGAGACATTGCAGTCTTCATCTAATTCCCGGATCAACTTCATCACTGCAACGCATATCCGTGGGCGGTGAAAACCTGCTGCTTATTTACGAGGATGGACGGGTGCGCCTTTGGGATGTGCAAACCACGGAATTCTGGAGGTCAACCAGCGTAGATAAGGCTGAAGAACTCGTAGCGCAAGGAGGATGGACGGAGCTGTAGGTTTTTCCGCATTATCAGACTACTCTCATATAATTTATCTTTAGACAGGTCACTAGGTGATGGGAGCCTGCTTGCCAGCTGTATGTTCAAAACTTTGCCAACCCTTTCCGGTGGATTGGATGCCAGTGGGTTGGCCTAAGATCTCCTTTAAGTGATGTTCTGATTTTTGTGCACAAATAGTATGCACAGTTCTCGTGGATCTGGAGGCTTTCATCTCACGCGCTGTTGCCGCTCTCAAAGTTGTCGAAGTTGAAAGAGATACGGGAACAGCCGCACATGTGTCACGCATTCGCGCAATGTTGTCCATGTTGCTCACGAATGGAATTAGTGGCGACATCGAATTCGTGTGCCAGAATAAGCTAGGGGTCCCTCCATCATCGGTCTCCACTGGTATGAGCAGGTGTGTTCAGTTGGCTCGCTACACCAATTCGATTACCAAACACATCCAACAGTATGGGCTGCGTAGTTCTCCGCACATCTCAAGGCTCCCAAGATTCATGGTCTGTGTCAGCTGAGTGGTCAGCGTCTTTGGCGCTGGCTATCGTTTCGGTGACCCGTGTTCTTGGTCTACTGGACAGTTCGTCACCTTTTCTCTCTGTGTGGACATCGAATCAAACCGAACGATTAGATCTCTCTGCCGATTGCAACACCGTGGTCGCCTTTTATACAACATCGTTGGCACAGGTAGTGGGGAAATCTTTCAAACCTCCCAGTCTATCAGTTCTAGCCCGTAGTTGGTTCGAGACCTCAAGTGAGTGTGCTCGATATGGAGACTTTTGAATGACTATATCTATGTTGCAGATGAAATGCGCCACTCTTCCAGAATCATTTTTGATGCAGGAGTCGTCCGGCTGTCAGACGAAGAATCAATCGTTCTTGCCGAACATTGGCAACATGATCGCGAGTTCTTTTCTACAGCTGAACATGAACTTTCGACTTATAATCTGCATGGATAGTGCCATGCCTACAGCCCGACGCCGAGAAAGAGCTCCTGCCAGCAGCTATGGCCTTATTTGTATGCGGCTACATAGCCGCAGAGAAGTACAGCCTTATATCGACCAGGTACGTTGCTTGATCTGCCCCTACTCTATTATCACTGTTTATGTCTTATGAACAGTGCGCTCACCGATATCTCCAAGTCGATTGCAATTTATCTACATGACGAAAAATCGATGCATAGGGTATTGGCCATTGATCTATGCTCCCGGGGATACCACATCTGGCAGCACTACGTAGACGCCATAGAAATCCTCCGAGCACTATTTACGCTGGCCACTAGCTCTCGCAAGGAGTCAATCTCCACTCAGAATGTCGGGCCGCAAGCTAGATTAGCTGTTCTGCACATCGCAGCAAGCAATACGCCATTATTCATGACGACATTAGGCCTAGATATTCTCCACCCTCGTAATGTCGATCATCGCAAATCGACCATGCAGCTGGTAGCTTTCCTTATTCGAAAAGTAAGCCCACAGCCATTGACCTGGATTCGCTCTTACTCGAATTGCAGAGGCCATTGGTGCTCTATCCCAATCTTCCTCGACTGATGGAGGCCGTTGTGAAGTCTTTGGATCCGAATTCTACAGCCAGCCGGGAGGCCGTTCTTGATGCTGCCACCGAGATTCTGGGCCACGTCGTGAAAACGTGAGCGGTCATAACATGTCAAGCTACAGTCGACTAAACATTTGCATTCCAGGTTCCCGACTGTAGACTTCTACATGCCAAATCAACGATTAGCTGTCGGCACTAGTGAAGGCGCTATAGTGATGTATGACCTGAAGACCGCCACGCGGCTGTATGTTTTGGAAGGGCACAAGAAGCGCATTGCCGCCTGTAGCTTTTCACCAGATGGACGCCGATTGGTGACAGTCTCGTTGGAAGAAGGCGCGGTGCTTGTGTGGAAAGTTGGGTCAAGTTTTGCGAGCTTCTTCACCCCAGGGGCTCCACCTCGCCAAGGTCATGGTGGCTCTGATCCTTTCAAAACACTGGCTTTCAATGTTGGAGATGCAGGTAAGAAATTCAGCACACCTTCTATACACTGTTTTAATTCTTTGCATAGCTACCATGTCCATTGCGGCCGCTTTGGAATGTGTTCGCTTCGAGTGGATAGCGGAAAGAAGTGTGCGATTGACTATCCGAGAGAACATCTTGACGTTCAGCACTTGAAACAAAGGAGGATTCACGCATGTATATGCAGAATACGTTGATGGTCAAATGTATTGCCAGCATGAATTTATCATGTGATGTATATGTGCGGTAAACTGCTAAAGGTGGTCGTCGTCGCTGTCCGAGCATTGTAGCAATTGATCCGCATCCTTCTTCACATCAGCGGCCGTTAGCCTGCAATACGCAGGTGTAACACCCTCTCCAAATGTCTTGGTGACATGATTTGCGCAAACAAGCGCAATGACGATGTTCAATATCTGAAGGGGAACCAGTGTGAATGCGGCAATCCACATATCCCCGAGGCTTTTCTTTTCGAAGCGATAAAGCTCCCCTTTGCACCCCGGGAGTACCGTACGCGGGAAGCAGCGCTTATTAAATATGGACTCATGAAGTGCATCAAAATAGCCACAGCATCGCAAAGACTCTTGGATAGCAAGGCGGCCTTGTGAAGTGAATCCTTCGCTCCAAGCCTCATCGAGCTTGTCGTCGAGCGCGAAAGTGGCGCGTTTGTATGCGAGGTAGCCTACAGTAATCAGCGACATAAAGCCAGGCCAGAGCAAGATGGCATAAGCTGCGAGCAGGCGGCGCGAATCCAGAATGACGCCGGCAAGACCAATAATGGATGTGAAGATGCAGATGGATCCTGTCAACGTAATGAATATGAGTATGTCATAATCTGCGGTCAGCACCACGGCCGCAAAGTCCCAGCCTAAAAATACAGGATGAGTAACGCCAGCGATGTAAAAGACTGGCTTGGGTAACCTTCTATCCAAGTGAATACGGCACAAGCGAGACAGACCAAGCCACACCCGAAGACGGAAATGACCGACGCTAGCAGACACCATTTGTGCGATGTCCATTTAGTGTCACTGGTGACAATCTGTACTTCAAGCCCCATTTCCGCGCCCAGCAGTGCGATGTTGGTTTGACTTGGACTTTTTGGAAGGCTGATACTGTTGCCATCCATAACGGGAACCGCTTGCAAGGCCTTGGGCTTGGGCCATCTGTGCGTGAAACGATCCGTAGTCTTGAGCGCAAGTATGAGAGACGTGCGACCACTGTCAATGGCTGGTTGAGGTCTCATAGAGACAGCAGTAACGGTCGAAATGAGCGAGTACTCTGAGTCATTGGATTGCCTGCGTGATGCATCCATTGACCCTGCATCTGCCTCGGCGTACGGACGAGCTATATCGGGTTCCACAGGACCGGTGCACCGGATGCGGGGAGAGGTAGAGAATCCAGTGGATAGGATAGCTGAGCTACTTGAGGCAGGCGAAGGCACACTATCCGAATTGGAGGGCGAAGATTGCCTGAGGCTAGGACTGCAACAGTCCACAGATTCCTGCGGACTTGATAGCTCGACATCTGATGGTCTTGCGTCCAATACAAGTGAGATTACAGGCTCTTGAGTGGGGGTGGCTTCCGATGGTCTTGCGGACAGTAGACCTGAGGATACTGAATCGGGAGTCACAACGACATGGGTCACGGTGCGTGCGGGCGATCTTGCAGCCAAGGCGTTGAAGGCTGGAAGCAGAGGACCTGATACAAATCGCTGGGAAGGGCGGCGGCTGGACTGGACAAGCACAACGGTAGGGTGGCGTCGGATAGGTAGGTTATTTAAGTCTTCTTCGCAAGCAGAATCCGGGTTGTGGTCGCTGACTTCGAAACTCCTATCCTTTTGGGCTTCATCTGTACTGGGTTCAAGAGGAAACGGCCTGGCTTGTCCAGAGCATCGACGCACGCTTGGGGTGGTGGAACTGCGGTTCTCAGTCGAGGGCTGTCGGCGATACATCGTGTCACCTTGGTGTCACCAGAGGGACGAAAGCAGGTGTCAGCCTCCAGTCGTTTGCATATGGCGACCGCTCGAAATGGTTACATTTCGAACAAGACTAAGCCATCGTCACGCATACATGCATACTGCGCATGACGCCTAACGGTGATAGTCATTGAGGTCAAACTGAAGAATTGTTGAAAAGCTTACATACCTGTCCGTGTTAGGCTCAGATTCCCATCCCGCAACCATCGACTGCTCCGCGAGATTATAATGTATTGATCAGTGAAATAGAGCATAGACACAAAAGAATGACTCAAAGCAAATGTATTATCTAAGGTAGGTAAGAGTCTTGCATATGCCAACGTCCGATGCAGGTAGATGATAAAAAGTCACGAATGAGAGTATGCCAGATATTTATGTCCAAAGAGAAATGTCGAATGATATGAGGACTCATGGAGAATTATGAGCTATTGAGGGGGAGTTCAATAGGGCAAGTAGCACTTGAGACCTGGTTCACAGCGCTATGCTGACCAGTAAGGCCCGCAATTTTCATGAAGATGTCCAAGCGGAAGTTGACGCCTGCAGGAGCATTAGTCATGGACTTGTGATAGCAGAACTACAAAAAGCTTACCTGGGCGGACACCGCCAGTAATGAGAGCCTTGTTCTTGCACGCGTCATACCAATTAGTCCCTACGAAAGAAAGTCGGTGATCAATTCGCATACAGTTGGCTATCAGGCTACTCACAAGTTATGTCAGAGGAATTTTCGGCGACGTATGAGAAGTTTAAAGGAAGGTTGAGATTGGAGAAGGTCTTCGCAGCGAATGTTTGATGCTCCAAGATGGATGTTGCGACCTGGTAACCAGTGTCTGAGTCAAAGACTTGCGCTGTCATCTGGGTGATGGTAAGTGGCAGGTAGTTGGAACTTGTGTCTACTTGAATTGACGCGAAGGCGGGGAAGGAGAAATTAGCCGGTGCACGCGAGAATTCTGTGGGTACACTGCTATTGAAAGTTCCGGTCGCTGGCTGAAGGGGTTCGAAGGTGTTGAAATTCAGGCCTGGTACCCGGGGGATCGTGAATGCGAGGGTTATCCCAGCACTATCCAGAGATGAGTGCTTCGTATAACGAAAACGGTAAAAAGACGTACACGATCGCGAAAGCGAAGAGGATGAAGACGAGAACCTTTCTGGTAAGCCATCCACCACAGCAGCCTGTTTCGCCTCGATGCCATCCTTTCCATTTCTTTGAAACTTCTTCTTTCTGCTTTTCCCGTTTGCCAGCTTTTGTCATGTCGCGCATTTCCGAGGCCTTCCACTCTGCTCCCAATGTTGGCACCGTCACCATCTCCACTTGCCCTATCCCGCTTTCGTCAGCTTTGCCATCTGGTGTTGGGATCTGTCTGTAACTAATGGGGTGTCAAAAAGAATTCATGGCTGTCAGTGGGTTCTTTCACACACCCAGTACCAGTGCCAAATGGCACTGTGCTATATCTCGGCCCAGCATTATTGAAATCAGCATAGACGTCCCATGCTTCCTCCTGTGGAGGCGCTCCCTCTTCCTCGTCTCTACCACCTCTCAGTGGTTCCTGTCGCCCTTGTCGCCCTGCCGCTCCGTAGGATGAGCCGTTGTAGCCAGGAGAATGAAGATCATCGTCGGCAGATGGGCTCCAGGCTTCCGTAGTGTTGTTTCCGTAATATGAGGAGACCCCAGATTTTCTTCGGCTTTGATCCATTGGCTGAGTCTCTCAGATTAACCAAAGGTTGCTGGGAGGGCTAACAAAGTGAGACGGGCGGCGGTCGCCTTGGAACGTGGGGGTGTGCAAGAAAGGGAATTGTGGCGCGCGACTTGTGGTGAGATTGGAAATGAACGCTCTAACGTCCAGCACTCTAACATTTCTGTAACGCTACTTCCCGAAAGTAGGGAATTCGAAAGAAATCTTGACAGGAGTAGAGTGAAAGATACCTGATGTATGAACCATATTGAACCACGATGCGTTAGCAAGTGTGATGCTCAATCAAATTGCAACTTCATCTCGATCCTTATGCAGGCGAACGGAAATTGCTTTCGTACTATTCGTTCATGGGTGATAAAAGATGTACATTACTAATGCGCTGCCTCTCAAAGCTATTTTCACTGTTGGCTACTAGTGACCCAATATTTGCCCAATACAGTCCCCAAAATCACCTTGAGGTTGTCAGGTTGAACATTGCCACAGTCAGTGGCCGAACGTCGTAAAGAGTCCGATGTAAAGTGTCAGATGCCGACTAATACCGTACGGTGTCTCCGCACCCATTCCCGAGCATCATCCCAGCTTTGGTCGTTGACGTGTCCTCTGATCTCTGTGAGACCACATGCGCCGATAGGTAGGCTAGAGATACACATCTCAGCCCTCTGCACACTCTCCAGGAGCCGTCAGCGCCATGCCTTCACTCTCGGCCCTCTCAGCAGCCCTGGTGGTATTCCTCTTAATATCTCCTGTGTTCACTACCGAGACGACACCAAACGATCCTTTTCGCGCATTAGCCATCTATGGCCAGAAACATCCCGACCCTACGGTTTGCTCGTTGCTATCACCTCCATCCATCGAACCGGTCGACAGTGATGTCCTACTGTCGTTCGAGGAGTGGAAAGCGAGACAGTTTGCAATGCAGTCGCTAGCCAAGATCAAGCCAAAGGAGATTCCACGATCGAATGGAAATGTTGCGCATGCTAACGGCGGCAAGGACGACCAACTGCTAGAACAAGGGCCTGCAACGGTGCCGGCACCTTCCCTGCCCCCATCTGCGGATGCAGAGAACGAAAACCCCACCGAAATGCGCTCGCCACACTTCCGGGTGCCCTTGACCGATAGATTCAATTACGCAAGCCTCGACTGTTCCGCGCGTGTGCATCTCACGCACAAAACTGCGAAATCTCCGTCGTCTATCTTGTCTGACAAGAAAGACAGGTACATGCTCAGCCCCTGTGGCTCTTCGAAGGGCCAGAATCAGTTTGTGGTGGTCGAGCTGTGCGAAGATATCAGGATTGACACGGTTCAGCTGGCCAACTTTGAGTTCTTCAGCGGGGTGTTCAAGGACTTCACTGTTAGCGTTGCGAAGACGTATTCGACCGACAAGGAGGGCTGGACGGTAGCAGGAACATACAAGGCGAAGAACGTCCGTGGTGTTCAAGTGAGTAGTTCTTTGCTGGGCGCTACATGTTCAACTAATAACCTGATCCTGTAGTCATTCCATCCTCCAACTTCATTGCGTGACTTTTATCGCTATATTCGCATCGATTTCCATTCACACTACAGCAACGAATACTACTGTCCAATCTCGCTTCTCCGAGTATATGGCCTAACACACATGGAGCAATGGAAGTGGGAAATGTGGGAGTCTGAGAGTATCGCGAAGCGGGGTGAGGTGGAGGGGACAGAGGCATCCTACCCATCGGAAGTCGTCGACGCTCCAGAGCTTGCTCAAATATCCGTCGCGGAGGATTTGGATGCCGAGAAGATCCCTCTGGATTCGGTTGCGGAGAATAGCTCAGGAAAAGAAGGCGCGCTGACAGGATCATCGAAGGATAACTACGCCAGTCGCATTATCTCAAATACTGGAACGCCCACCGCGACGCTCTCCACAGAGTCTGCAGAGACCGCTTTTGCCACTGCTACTGCAGTCCCAGGCTCCCAAGCCAATGAGACTGGCTCCAAGTCGGTAGATGTGACCATCCAATCCAACGTAAAATCCGTTGTCGACCTCCCGGCATCTATAAGCGAAACATCTCTCGCATCTCAGAGTACAATATCCTCCATGACCACCAATTCTGTGTCCGAGAATGCAACAACACCCCGTTTTTCGAGCAGCATCGCAATCGTGACTGCATCTTCGTCCTCCCACATGGCTTATCCGCCTATGCCTCCTACCACCGGTGGCGAGTCTATCTACCGGACTATCATGAACAGGCTCACAGCGCTTGAGGCGAACAATACTCTCTACGCACGGTATGTTGAGGAGCAAACGGCCGGTGTCAGGGAGATGATCAGGAGGTTGGGAGAGGAAGTCGGGCGCCTCGAGGGGCTCGTAAGTGCCACCCCTGCATTCTGGAAGTATAGTTTACTAACTTTCCGATGTTCATTGCAGGGCAAAGCGCAGGCGCAGATGTATCAACGGACTGTCAATGAGTGGGAGCGCCAGAGAAGCAGGCTTGAGATGGAGCACGGGGAGCTCATGTCTCGCGTTGATTATCTTTCGGATGAGGTGGGTTAGACTCTTTTCCTGCAAGACGCCTACTAACGCAGTTCGAGGCAGATTGTTTTGGAGAAGCGGCTGGGAATTGCTCAGCTATGCCTTTTGCTCGCCGTCTTGTTATTCGTAGGCCTGACTCGCGGCTCTCGTGGAGAGGCTATATTGGACCAGAGTCGCGGAGCCACCAGGATCAACAAAACGGTGAGGGAATGGGGTAGGCGACATCTTAGTTTCAATGGAGATTGGAAAAGTCGGTTGAAGAGCCAGAGCCCAGCTCCCCAGCAGACGCCACGGAATCCCGACGCGAAAAAAGGTATGCAGCGTATCAACTTCTTAAGCAATCTTTTTTCTAAGTGACTAGCAGATAAAGTCGAATTCCCATCTTCGAGGACGTCATTACCACCTCCACCACATACATCTCGGGCTCCGATTCCATCAGCAGAAGCTCAGCAAATCAAGCTCATGCATGCTCTGGCTAGCGAGAAACGACCCGCAACAGCAGCGCTCTTAACACACTCGTTCGCGCCCCTGAACAAACGGTCTCACACACCAACGGCTTTGCGCACCCCTACGCGACAAAGGCCTGCAACGTCGTCTTCGGTCATGGCCAGGCCAATGATCCAGCGCGCGAATTCGCAGGGATCGAATGGGCCGGTGTTTTTTTCTGGCATAGGACCAGTACCCAAGTCTGCGAAGAAATGGGCGCGAAGTGCGCACTTGCATGAGGTGCGGATAAGGCCTAACGGGGGTGCCCGTGAAAGGCGGCGGGGTAGTAAGGAGCGGAGCAGTGGGAGCCGAGAGAGGCGTCGAGACGAGAGGGAGAATCAGATCAGCCCTGGCGATGGTCTCTATACGCCATTGTCGCCTTTGAGAGGCTATCCTTCGAAACCGTTGACCGGCGGCCCGCAATTTTTCCTACGGCGAAAACCATTATATCCTCTTTCGTATGGAGCGGATGGTGATGAGAGCACCGAGGGTGATAATTGGGTGGACACCGACGTGGAAGGGTCGGAATTGGGGTCGGACATTCCGTTCTCGCCTGGGGATATATGAGCTGTCCTCCGCCTTCACTCTTGCATTCATGGATTTTCGTATTCAATTTTCTATTTGCATTCACATACCTTCTGCACATGCATAAACTTATTTCACGGAACATATCAGCACGCGATTTCTTACCCTTTTGTTAATCATCCAGAAGCTTTCATTTCCTGGAATGTGCCGCTCAGTATACCCTAAGCTGCGCCAGAAATCTATGCTATGAATAGTACATACCCAGACATGGACCGATTGAAACATTGATAGTTCGCTGCACTGCTTGCTGCTCGTGAAAGTGGAGTCTAGGGTCGGTGCTCAGGCATCATGCATCACGGCCAATCCATAGGCACTGTCAATCTCATCATTTGTAAATATACTTGAATTCGTATTGAGACCATGTATAATTTTTAAATATCATGATTTACATAAATAGCATACAGTGTCCCTGTTTCAATGAACTACAAAATCCTCGTCAAATCTGGAAACAGAATTCCTGGGTGTGAGATATCGAATGTCCTCATGGCTAGTAACAGAATCGCCAAAGTTGTATGACCCGCGTCCTTCAAGAGACGACGGTAACGACGTGGTTCGAGCGCAAGCAAGTCTCGGTATCGAGGCAGTGAGCCTTCATGTTATATGAGCCTTTCTTTGTAAATTTGATTGACACGGAAGAGTCTGGCCCTGGGTTTCCGCTGAATGTGGCATGGACCCTCTGGCCGGTGGTGGTGTCGACCGAGAGGTCATTCACGTACGTTCCGCTAGGAGCGAATGGCACGGTATCTGCCAGGGTATCATGATCAGCCAGCACATAAGAGGAGATGGAGGGCAGACGAACACTGGACGGTTTGGCCAACCTTGGCGGTCTTAGGCCCGCTCATGATCAAGGGCTGCGTGCCCACGTCGCTGACGAAGGCAAAGAGAAGATGCTGGAGGTTGGGGATAGTCTGACTGCAGTACTGAAATTGGCTGCCGTGTAAGCATTCATGCGCGTCAGTAAAAGCGGAAAAGAAAACATACTTCGCCGTTGTTGGGGTTCTGTACAGGGATCCCGCCTTTCCCGCCGTTGGCGATGTTGTTGATTGCCACAACCCACTGCTTGTCCGCATTGTTGCTGGTGCCGTTGAGTTTAGTGATCTCGCCAAAAGTTGTTCCGGTCCACTGCATACCAGGCTTGCATTCAATGCTATTCTGGAATATCAAGTAGCGAGCAGTTACATACCTTCGATTGAAAGAATTGACCAGTCTGTTGGAGCGCGACTAGACTGGTGACACCCGGTGAGGTTTTAGGTCCGTTGCCTTCAAAGAATAAGCAACTGCGCGTGTTTTGAGCTGAATTACCGCTCACATTTGGCGGTATGGCCGTTATTGGTGAGGAAAAGCTCGGGAGATGCGACGATTGTCTTCTCGTAGATGGTCTTGGTCGGTCCTTCGATGCGCATGTAAATCGTGGGTTTGGCCGCGCGAGCCTCAACGACCGGAGCCGGGGAGGCGACGACAGACGAGAGGAATAGGGAGAGGGTGATTAGAATGGTAAAGAACATTGTAGATGATAGCGGAGGAGAGGGAAAGACCTTTCAATGAGTCTGAGGGATGGAGAATTTGAGATCCTAGAAGTTGGCTTATATGTACCAAGCCCTGAGGTAGATGTGAGGCAGAGATAGCCCGCAAAGTTACATGAGGCTGAGCGCCCATCGAGTGCAGAAGCTTGTGATCAGCTCGGATTATCGTAGCCTCTGTCCATCGGGCAGCGTTGCCCACTTATTTCCTGGATCGAGGGCATAGACGGACAGCATCCCCCCCAATGCAGGCACATGCATCGCATACGCCCATTATTGAAACACCTGGTAGACTTTGGCGGACCACTGAGAGCATGAGCGAGTCAGGCCAGCTAGGCACCTCTGGGCATGTGATGTGAAATATATGCATTATGAACGCCATATATTCCTTGGCACAGGCAGTGTTGATTTCATTATTATTCAACGTCAAGAGGTATCACGTCTGGTGAGTTCCTGGACTGTTTCATCGCCGTGTGCCTTGGGCTGTGTGTTACCTCGCCCAAATCACCATCTCGTATGTCCGTCTTGCCTCTGTATTTATTCATCAGAGGGGTGCCCTGGCCGTGTCTGCAAGCAGGTATGAGGGGAATAGAACTCGTGCCTATGACAAATGATTGAACCAAGGCCCACAGAGGAGAATAATAGAAATGGGCTCTTGCTTTCATCACAGTGCTGTCCAAGCTATCGAGTGACTAGTTGCATCTCCCAGACTTAGTGATAAGAAGACGCTGTATTAGGGGAGAGTAGATGAGACGAGACAGACAGAGTGAAAGAAAGATACTGGTTGGTTCTTCCTGGCTATATATATGGACTTCAATGGTACAATGTGGGCCAGTCGAAGCTACGGTCGTGCAAGGTACGAGCCACGGCGGACACTGGCACTTCGAGTCGCATGGTAGTGAGTCAAGTGGAACAGTGCGGTTGAGATGAGCAGCTTAATACCATCAGAGTTGAGCACTGAGCACGCCTTCCACAGAGACGAACGAGTCATAACAGTAAGACAATTTGGTTGCGTCGTTGCGAATATTTGGAGAGGATAAAGCTTTGATGAAGGTCGCGGCTTCAATAGGCTTCAGAGACTGGCCTGCCGGGGTCATTACTGGACGACTTCTTGCCTCTCCTCGTCTCTCACTGGCTCTCAGAGTCACATTTTCACTCTGGGTCCTGGTTTTCCCTTCTCTTATTCTTCAGCCAGAAATCGTTGCGTGATCTCTCATACCTTCGATCTCGCTTTGGATGCCGATTTCCATTCACTATCACCATGGAGGTTGTGCTCATGCTCGGCAGGTACCTCCTCTGGACCGAATAGTCCGGCCCATCGAATTTCCACCCTGCCTAGACCGCGGGCCATACAAAAGCCGAGGAATACGAAGGCAGCGCTATCACGACTGCACGATGCTGTGTTCAGCAGCGCGGCCTATGGCGATCGACCCTGGTGCACACTGGGCTGGAGGCATTTGATTTGACTCAAAATTGCGGCAATGTATGCATGGATCTTGCTTAATAGGATTTAATTTTGCTTTCCATTTGTTGCAAAGATGCGAGGTGATGTTACGACTGTGGTAGCTGCATTGGGTCCACCTCTTTTGCTGGCGTTTCTTGAGCCTAGGGCTTGCATATGCGTAAGTGACCTTTCCAAGTTATCATAGGCGTCGATATTGATCCACATGAGCTCATTTTACACGAAAGCTCTAAGTAAGTTGTGAATTTGGCATTCTCTGGGGGGTCTTGGTTTTGGACTAAGAAAGTTCGATGCAGGACTAAGCCTACGATGTTGGGGACCCCGCCTTGAATCACGCCTCGCTCATGTCTTCTTCACGAATATCGACCGACCTCTTTCATTCCAATCTCTCCTCGAGCGACTTCGAATTGGAAGCAACTTAAGCAAACTTTCAAGCTCGGATATCGTAGCTGCTCGAAGTCCCAGCTCTGGTAGCAGCTGCGGACGAGCATTAGAGTTTGTTTGCGCTCGCTAGGAAAATGCCAGACGATGTGTTGAGCTGCACTTTCACCACTTACATACATGTCAATGCAGGTGCCGTCGTGCAAGCGGTGAATAATCTGATGACCATTCGCCCCCGCCTACGGCTCCCAACAGACTTAACCCTCGATACTTTTTCACGCTGTCCTTCCGAGGCGAAAGCGAAAGCGCGGCGTGCGCTTGCCTCCCGTGCAGATGTGCGCCCGCTGCAGGCCACGATCGACTTGACCATTCGCTAAGTTACTGTGAATGCCCACCGTGAACCTTATCGCTATGTTGGAATCAAGGGCTGGTGGCTCGTCTTCACTTTATCTATCATCCATGCAATTTCATGCTCTGACACACATATTTGCCACACTGGACGAAGGGCAGTGTAATGCGGAAACCCCGTTGCAAGGTCACTGCTCTGTCGGCTCCCAGATGCCATTTATCTTTTGCATCCCATTTGCCATTGCTTTGTTCATGCTTTATCGTTGCTTTGTTCGGCAACGTGGCGTTGCGCAGTTGCGCCTCGCGACATTTGACACTGCTTCTTTTGTGTAATGCTGTCGAGCCACAAACGAGGCGATAGACAGCCGTTTCTCAAATGGTATCCTAGCAGATCCTAGTTTTGGATCAGATTAAACATATCAGGCTCGAAGGTATCAACACGTGTCTCATTTCTCGGCCCACGCTCCACCCTAACAGTAGAACGCGCCCAAAACGCGCCTGTGCTGTAAAATCTTGATAATGAAGACCCTATCAGCATGTGCCCTTGGTGCCACCGCAGAAGTATAAAGTAGCTGTTGTTCGAATCGATTGACACATCCCCAAATCTTTACAAGCAATTCGTCGTTCACAGTATGAACTCTTCAAACCTCTTCTTCGGCCACTTCGCGTCATTTGGCCAGTCGCAATATCCCTCCGGCAATTACGAATCTACGCTTGAGTGAGTGCTTTCAACACTACTTCAAGGCTCTAGCTAAACCCCTAACATTAACAGTTCGACATTGGACAACTTGTTCAGCGCTGAGAATGCTCAGCGTTTGAACTATATGAACATACCCGATCCTGATGGCTTCTTATTGTATGGGCTGACCGAGTAAGTGATTCACTCTTGTTCAGGACGTTGCTAGAATTGCTTACGCGTGTCTTTTCACAGCTTTCCGTCCATACTTCAGCCACCTGACGTCGTCCCTGGCTATGAATTGGTCAGCGGGTACGCCGTTTCCTCTCGTTAATGAGATCTCGGCTGATGATACATCCAGTGTTTTGGATGACCCGGTCCACTTCAATGACATTGAAGTGGTGCTCGAGGGTGGTACCTGGACAGGGGTCAGTGTCATCAACCAGTCGCAATCTACTTACCAAATTGACGCGATACCAGTATGCACCTTCCACAGGTCTTTCAGAGGACGGTGCCCAAACGGGCCCTCCGACTGAGCAGACTTCGCTCTTGGAGTACAAAATCAGCTCAATCCAGGGCCGCCAGGTCCTCGGATTCTCCCTCCTCTACTACAGTCAGGCGACTGTCGATGCGGGCTTGCCTATCATTGCCCACTTTCCCGAGAGCCCCGACATCTGCATCCCATTCTTTCCTGCCAACGATCCTGAAGCGCTGGGATGGTCGCAGCTTGCTTTTCTGGCAAACATCGTGACTGATTGCATCTTGACTATGGACGATGGGTCCTACCTCTTGATCTTGGCGACCGGGAACACCTTTCGAGGCGCTGCGATGTGGCTCAACACCCCCTACTTCGCGAGTCACGTCGATCTGCCACCGCCACCACCATCAGCTGGCGGTCTCTATGAATCACTACTCGCCAATGCTTCGTCTGATGCATCCCCATCGCCTGATCATGCGATCCTCGCCGCCGCAGCGTCCTCATCTGTACCAGTGGTCAAGAGTACCTGGCCTTCGCCCGGCACGTCTGCGAGTCCGACCAAGCGTAAAGCGCCCGACTCCGCGGTGCCATGCAAACATCCGCACGAGGGCCACGCTCAGCATCCTTGTGTTCCCGCCGCGATGATAGGCCAGCCCGAGGATAGTCTGCCCGATGCTTCGACTTCGTCATCCGGTGTGGCAATGATCGGCACCGAAACTGGCCGATTGACACTGCCAGCCGCTGATCTGGCCAAGATCTATAAACCACATGCGGTCGTCTGCTTCGCCGGCACCAACAGACGCCAGGTTCGATACCGATGCAACATCTGCGTTTGCAATACCAGGAGATTCAGACTTCAGGACTTTTCCCGTCACAGGAACAGCAAGCATCGTGACGAGATCCTGGCCGAGGAATACACCCCACTTTTCGAGTGTACGTCCTGCCACTTGATCAACGTTCGCAAGGACGTTGTCGACAGACATTGGGAGAGGATATGCAAGCTGGGCAAGGTCCAGAAAGGCGGGCCCAAGAAAGCTGCGGAGAAGACGCAGAAGTGCGGCAAGAAAACTGGGAGAAGGGTTTCTAAGATGGGCTTGATCAGCTCGTGAGAATCAACATCCTTTTCTCTTCTTTCGCCATACGTACCTGTTGACTTTTTTGAAATCCTCCTTCACCATCCAAACTTTTGTAATTTGTAATTGAATGGCTTTTGACTCTGCTTCATCAAAGGATTGAGTATTGCAAGAAAGGATAAGATGAAAGTTTTGCGAAAGCTTCCGCCGCGCGCTCGCGCGGAAGACACCAATCGAACTAAGTAATTTAGTGACAGACGATCAATTGCCCACTTCAGCGAGATCCTCAGCAAACAGGTTGGAACGACTGTTAGGTCCATCGTAGACACCAAGAGTAATCTTATTCTCTCAACTCGTAGCTGCTGCGCTCTCATGGCAGCCCTAAAACTGAAATACATACGTAACGGGCTTCTAGCGACTTTATTTTCAAACACAGATCAACTCAAGTTTCTCAACCACAAGGATCGACCTCCACAAAGTACCAACCAGGGACCGAGGGAATGCGCCTGCAAGGTATAGATCTCCGCCTAACAGGTTTCTTCCCGGCCCTCCTCGCCCCGCCCGCGGCCAACATCCCATTGACCATCGGGCTCGTCTTCTTGACTGTAGCCAACTTCACCCTCACCTATCCTGGCTCGCTGCTGGCCTTCCTCACGCGGCTCTTCCTCGCCCCACTTACAATCCAGCAGTTCCTCCAGTACGCCTACGGTTCGTACGTGACGCCCGGCGTCAATATCGATGTGGGCCTATGCGTGGTCGGGCTGTACGGCGTCATGCGCGTGCTCGAGACGACCTTTGTGAGCATTGCAGACACTGAGCACGCGCGGTGGATCGAGACCTGGTCCGGCAAGCGCCTGCCGCTGCCGACCACGCTCGCGGGGCGCGCAGCATACGCGGTGGACCTTACGATGAGCCTACGCGGGACGTCGTTATTCGCCAACAAGCACTGGGACTGGACGCCCCGCGCACTCGTCCCGGGCGCGCCTGACCAGTACCCGACGCGCTGGGAATTCGTGCGCAGGCGGCTCGCGTCCCTCCTCCCACAAATACTCGTCATCGACATTGTCGACTCCATCGCGAAGTCGCGTATCTGGCCCCGCGAGCCTCCCAACCCGCACCCAATCACATCCCTCCCTGTGCACGAGCAGTTCGTCTTCTCGATCTGTGTATGCGTGCAGACCGCGCTCGCGCTCAGCCTCACGCACACCGTTTTCGCGGCCGCTGCAGTGGCGGCGGGATCGAGCCCATCTGCATGGCCGCCCATGTTACGCGCGCCCTTCACGGGGACAACGTCCCTGCGCGACTTCTGGACGCACCGCTGGCACCTCATCTTCCGCCGCGTGTTTGGCCGCCTCGCGCGCGCCGTACCACTTGTGCCATACGCGGTGACGATCTTCGCGTTCTCCGCGCTGCTGCACATCCTGCTCATGTATCGCATCGACATGCACGTCCCGGCGGCTGTGGATCCAACGCGCACGCTGTTTGACACGTCGATTCTCAAATTCTTCCTCGTGCAGCCTCTCGGGCTGCTCATCGAGGCACTGTTCGTGCTCCCGCTCATCGGGCGGCTGCCTGCGGGGTGGCAGACGAGCGCGGGACGTATATGGACGTGGGCGTGGATGTTATGGACAGGGCGGTACTGGAGTGACGTGTGGGTCCACCGCGGGTTCTGGGAGCCGCAGGAGAGGGCGGTGGGGTGGAGCGTCGTGCGTGGGGTTCTATACGGTAAATGGGCTATTTAGACTGGAAATTTGGATCACAAGTTAGATGATATCAATCAGCACACCCAAATTTCAGTGTGAGATTGCAGGGGTCGGTAACTGATCGTCATTGCGAGATCCGGAGACTCGTAAGTGATGTTATCAACGACCCAGATGGTGATCTTCGAGGAACCTCACCCTCCCGGCGCACGCAAGCCACGAGTATAGTGCCGTATATATCATCCATTTCTCTTTGGGAAAGCGTTGAAGGACAGTCTGAGAGCAGAAGACGCAGCTTCTCCCATGACTTGTAGAGTGAGAGGTTCGATCGTCACCGTATGAAACGAACCTCCAGTGTTTGTACTTGAGTTTGCTAGCCGGGCGCGACGTGCTTTGGGAACGGCGTTGTGAAGGAGTCTTCGCCACCCCATGCGATGAATCGCCAGGACCGTTGGCAGGTCCCTAGAGTCAGACGTAGGTTTTCGTGGAACGCACGCGGTCCATTGCTTGTCAGCGATGGCTATGCCCCATTCCCAATTACAACAGGGTAGGTTAGCGTGTTCATCTATGATCGCGCCGTCGCCGTCCAGGCCGGGTTTCGCTGTGGTCCAAAGTGGCGTTACTGTTTCCCAATCTCGGACGTCACAATATCCTTTTCCGAACGAGGAAGAATCCTGAACGTCCGGCTCTGGTATGGAACATTGCAATGCCCTACACGTACTGGTGGCTACCCCAGAATCACACTGTCTTCCATCATACTTTGGATCTCCTCTTGCTCTAGGTCCTCCGCGTGACAACATCCCGCAAGAAGCACCTCGTATATCGTAGCTCCCTCCGAGACCCTCAGCCCAGTCACTTTATAAGGCAGGGGATTCGCATCGTCGGGGTCGAGTATGAAGTGGCGTCCGACAATCTTCATAGGATTCGCAGAGTAAGTGGACTTCTCCTTACGAGTTAGAAGCCGACGAGTGAGATTCGATGGTGACGAGTAGGGGTGGCCCGGCTGGGTATGAGATGGAGACGCGATCATGGGCCCTCGTGATTGAAAGGTAGGCGAAGACATAGGTGGTTCGCAATACGGCGAATTCGTTGCATTCGGTTGTTGCATAGCTATGAGCTCCTGAGCAAGTGCTTGGCTAGGTAGGGTGGATGCGAATCGATGACGTTTGGCAATAAGGGGACTGTGCACTCTACCTCAAATCTCGATATCTGCCCATTACTTTCGTTTGCGTGCCCTGGTCAAATTCATTGATATAAAACAGCGTATAGCAGGTAATAGCCGAGTGAGATGCAAGCACAATTTCCATGCGCCTGCGATAGTAACTCCTGTCAGACATGTCTTGTAACGGCACCTGAAATTGGTGGATGCTCACTCTGTATCGGACGAAGGGTCCCTGGCACAGATTCCATCCATATGCTTCATATACTCGTCGCGTCGATGAGATTCAGGAGGCCATTGCTGTCCAGCTTGAGCTGACGGAGGAGATTGAGACACAAGACTGTGCGTTGCTAGTAAGGTATCTGGATGCTTGCGTAGCTCAGCTAGATGGAGTTGCATAGTCTTCTCATAATAAAAAAGCCTCTGAGCGGATTCCTCCACGATGGAGGGATTGAATAGACCAGTCATATCACGGCGGTGTTGATCACAACCAGAGAACAAGTGACAGCCAGTCGCCCGTGCTCCTGCCATCGGACCGCTTTCCATTGGCAGCGACTACTCCGAGGTATGGTCAACACGATCAAACTTGAACGGTCTTCGCCATCTCCTCAGCTCTCGGTCATCGTGATCACAAGCCGCAGTAACAATGCACATTACTAAACAGTCCAACTTAGATGAATTTGCCAGCCCTTAAAGGCGTACGTAACGCCTGCCCGGCCCTGCCAGTGCGTTTCGGCGTCCATCAACACACAGGTCAACCCAACCCTCGCAACCACCAGGTTCGACCTGCACAGAATACCCACTAGGAACCTAAGGGGATGCGCCTGCAAGACATAGATCTCCGCCTAACAGGCTTCTTCCCGGCCCTCCTCCTCCCGCTCGAGACCAACATACCCATTACAATTGGACTTGTCTTCCTAACCATCGCCAACTTCACCCTCACCTACCCCGGCTCGCTCCCAGCCCTCCTCACGCGCCTCTTCCTCGCCCCCCTCGCGATCCAGCAGTTCCTCCAGTACGCCTACGGCTCGTACGTGACGCCCGGCGCCGAGATCGACGTGGGCCTGTGCGTGGTCGGGCTGTACGGCGTCATGCGCGTGCTCGAGACGACCTTTGTCAACATGGCCGACGCCGAGCCCGCGCGGTGGGTCGAGACGTCGTCCGGCACGCGCCTCCCGCTCCCGACCACGCTCGCGGGCCGCGCCGCGTACGCGCTCGACCTGACGACGAGCCTGCGCGGGACGTCGCTCTTCGCCAACACGCACTGGGACTGGACGCCGCGCGCGCTCGTCCCCGCGCCGCCCGACCAGCACCCGCCGCGCTGGGTCTTCGTGCGCACGCGCTTCGCCTCTCTCCTCCTGCAGATGCTCGCCATCGACGCGGTCGACTCCATCGCGAAGTCGCGCACGTGGGCGCGCGCGCCCGCCAACCCGCACCCCATCACGTCCCTCCCGCTGCACGAGCAGCTCGTGTTCTCCATCTGCGTGTCGCTGCAGACCGCGCTCTCGATCAGCCTCCCGCAGACGATGCTCGCCGTCGCGGCCGTTGCGGCCGGCTCGCCCCCGTCCGCGTGGCCGCCGATGTTCAACGCGCCGTTCGCGGGGACGACGTCCCTGCGCGACTTCTGGACGCGCCGCTGGCACCTCATCTTCCGGCGCGTGTTCGGGCGCCTCGCGCGGGCGGTGCCGCTCGTCCCGCGCGCGGCGACGATCTTCGCGCTGTCCGCGCTGCTGCACATCCTGCTCATGTACCGCATCGACATGCACGTCCCCGCGTCGGTGGACCCCACGCGCACGCTGTTCGACCGCTCGATCCTCAAGTTCTTCCTCGCGCAGCCGCTCGGGCTGCTGCTCGAGGCGCTGCTCGTGCTCCCGCTCATCGCGCGGCTGCCCGCGGGCTGGCAGACGGGCGCGGGGCGCGTGTGGGCGTGGGCGTGGATGGTGTGGGCGGGGCGGTACTGGAGCGACGTGTGGGTCCACCGCGGGTTCTGGGAGCCGCAGGAGCGGATGGTGGGGTGGAGCGTCGTGCGCGGGGTGCTTTATGGGAACTGGGCTCAGTAATTTAGACGGCAGTAGGATATGGTTAGATTAATGGTAATAGTTTATATTACTTTTCGTCGGCGGTTCAGTCCTCCTCCATATCGAGATCCCCCTCGACGCCCGCGCCCTCGCCTGTGTCGTCGAAGAACTCTCCTTCCCCGTCTGCGTCTGCGACCCATTCGCCGTCCTGCTGTTCCTCCTCTGCAAAAACTTGTTCGGCTACGACAGTGCGCGACCGCAAGGGATTTGCCGCAGGCGGCGCCGCGACCGACGCGCGCACAATATCGATGATATCATCCATATGTTCACCCAATCTATCTTCCAGCTCCTCTACAATCTGTCATGGAGGACTTAGTTCGCATGATACCCACCGTATATGCAGAGAATAAACTCACCACGTAGAGCTCGACAGGCTCGGTAGGCGCCAGGTTCACGACCTGGAGCTTTTCGGCCTTGGTGAGCGCATACGGCGCGAGGGCCTTTGTCAGCTTCGCCACCGACGCATCGGTCTGCGTCGGGGTCGGGAGATACGCCGCCGTCAGGTACGATATCGCCTGCACCCATCAGCCCGCTGCCCACAGAAGCACCAGGCACAGACGCAGACGCACCTCGACCTCGACGGTGCGCAGGTTCTCGCACACCTCCTCCGCGGGCTGCGGGCGCGCGGGGTCCTCCTGCTTGATGCGCACGGCGGTCTTCGCGCGCGCGATGTGCGCGCTGTCGAGCTCGCGCAGGAGCGTGAGCACCTCGTGGTTGGAGAGCAGTGCCGCGCGGGCGTTGAGCACCTGCGGGGGTCAGCGGGGCCCGGGCGGGGCAGACAGATCGGACAGACCTCCATCGATCGCGATCGGGGGCCTTTGGGGCTGCTTCAGTGGGTAGCCTCAATCGTAGATAGCAGGCTGTCTTGTCTTTGAGGTGTCCAGCTGCAGTAACTGAGGGCAGGCAGAGGCTGGCAGGTTGGAATGGTGGTGTGACAGTTGGGAGAAAAGCGATCGCGACGGCTGTGCGCTTGAGACGGCCGTAACGGTGATCGACAGGCAGTCCTGCCACTTCACAGAATTCGAAATGATATTTGCCCACTTCGATTCGCGATCGTAGAATATATATATCGACCCTCTCTTTGAGTCAAACCAACCCGTTCTCTTCACCCCATCTTTCCCCCGCTTTTTGCGTCTTCCCCTAACTCCCGCAAACTTCCGCCCACTTTATCACGGTCACGCCGGCTCAGCAATTGCAGTTGGAACGAGGATCAACATTAATTCGGACAGAAAGGGGCCCGGGCACGATGCACCTCTAGAAGCAGCTAGAGCGCAAGATAAAGATTACACAAGCGCCAACGCCTCCTGTGCGTCTCTCAGCCTCCCACCTCTGCGTGCTGCCTGCTCGACGCGCCGCTGCAGCAGATCGGATGGCGTCCATCCTCACCCGCCTGCGGGAGCGCGCGCGCACCTACAGCCAGAGCAGCACCCGTTCTGCCTCATCCGCACTTCCCGCCGCGCCAGCGCGCGGCACACCCCCCTCGACGAGCACCACGAACACCACGACCCCCACGACGAGCGCACCGCCGCTGGATCGCAGGATCCTCACGAACCCCGACGCGCTCCTCACGAGCTACGAACACGAACACGACAGCGCACCCGCGCATGAGAACCACGATCGCCATGCGGGCCGCCACGAGGATGTACCGTATCCGGCGAACCTCCAGCCCGGGCCGCGGAGGCCCTCGCTGCCGCCTCTAGAAGCTGCGCTGACGAAACCGAATGATTCTGAGATAGATGCTCGCAGGCGGGACGCGCGCCGGGGGGCGGGCGAGGAGAGCATGCGCATAGAGGAAGGCGGTGGCGTGGAGTGGTCCACGTTCGGCAGGCGCAACTCGGGGGCGGGGCGCACGCCGCGGCTGAACGAGTTCTTTTTCGAGCGCAGCCCCACACAGAAGCACGAAGAGCTCGCGAAGCCTGAGAGCCTGGAGAAGCAGCCGAGCAGCTCGCCTTCTAACACGATGCATGAATCGCTTGAAACATTCGGGGTGCACACGCCGGAGCAGCGGATGGGTGTTTTCCTTGTGCCAAATGAGGTCCCTTTCCCGAAGAGCATCCCAAGTAAAGCCAACGATATACGAGAAGAAGCTGACATGGGCGAGCGAACGTTCCCCCGTCGCCGCCTGCGTTCTTGGGCACGCAGATCTGGAAATTCGTCTCAGTCATTGCCAAACACACTCAAGCTCAAACGCTCCAAGGACCGTAGCTATGCAAATCTTCTCAGCCAATTCCAAATATCGCCATCGCCCAAGAAAGCCTCCAGCAACTCACACAGTCCAGTGCGCAGTTCAAGATCCGTCTCACGCTCTAGCAAGAGCAAAAGTACGCAGACCGCCAAAAGACGTCCTAGTGCAGAGTGGAATGCGCTCCAGGCTTCCCGCAATTTAGAGGGGCAGTGGCCTGCGATGGTGTCGAGAGAAATGTTGCGGTTGTCGGGAGCAGGAGTGGCTGGAGTTGGCGCCACCGGCGGAAGCTCCGAACCCGACCCTGCGAGAAGAGAACCACGTTCCGACCAAATACAGAACCAGATCATTCTTGGTGCGCCTGCAGGCAACGACGAGGCCTGCTATCGGGACGGTTCCCCCTCCCACGTTGCGCCTCCAACATCCCAGTCTTCAACACAACCCTCTGCTGGTGCGCACCTGTCTTTCACTGCGTCTTGTTTGGGACTGAACACGGGCTTTTCAGGCAGTCCCCAGCACGCGTCTTGTATTTTATCTGAATCTGGTCCAGACCAGCCCCACGTTCTTTTCATCGATAGCTCCAGCGCGCCCATGGCACAGCAAGAAATATTCCAGTTTGAGAGGGCCGGGAGGGCGAACGGAGATGAGAGTGGAAAAGGGAGCACCGCCCGTCCAACAAGGCGGCATCGAAAGGCATCAGCGTCGTCGTCCACCCGTCCTCTGAACCCACCTACCACTCAGACTGCAGACCCAGGCATGCTGCAGATCCCCCCGTCCTTCTCCGTCACATCTCCAACACCGGGGACGACGCCCTACCCCGTTACGCCCGTCGGCAAAGAGAGCGATTCGCTACAGCTCCCACCGGCGCTGAAAACGCCGAGCGACAAGAGCAAGGGGAAGAGAAAGGCGGAAGACGTGGACACCACCCCGCCGCCCGACGCGAAGAAGGCGACCTTTGCGCCCATCGAGCCCCGCAGTGCGTTCCTAGTTCGCTCCCTTGTCCATCAACGTGCTAATTGCTGATGCCACGATCCGCAGCCGTCCGCATATCAGACTCCTCGCACGCCCCGTCCTCCTTCGCCAGCTACCAGAACAAGCGCGCGCGCATATCCGCGCCGCCCACGCCGCGCGAGTCTGACGAGGGGCACCAGTACGGCTCGTGGGCGAGCCGCGGCAGCTCGCGCTCGCGCGGGTCCCCCGACAAGCCCCCGCGCGCGCCGTCGCGCGCCTCCACGCGCTCCGCCGCCCAGCACCAGCACCAGCACCAGGCCGCGCACGAGCGGCGCACGAGCCTCTCGGGCGTGTCGATCCCGATCTCGGCGCTCGTGAGCCCGCACGCGCCGTCCGTCGCGCGCTCGTCGCGCTTCCACATGCAGGACCCGCGCAAGCCGCCGCGCGCGCGGCCGACGGGGTGGGCGCTGCGCGTGCGCGACCGCGCGGGCGAGGAGGAGGGCAGCCCCGCGCAGGCGTGGCTGTTCTTTGTGGGCTTTGTGGTGTTCCCGCTGTGGTGGCTCGCGGGCGTCATGCGCACGCCGGAGACGCGGAAGATTGGGGGCAGCGATGTGGAGAAGGCGGTGGTGGTGGACGACCCGCAGGTCGAGCGGGGTAGGTCTCTGTCGTCTGTTTGAGTGGCTTGTGCTGACGATATTTGCAGATGCGAAAGCGTGGCGGTTTCGATGTCGTGTCATGTCTGTCATCTCGCTGTTCACCTACATCCCGTTCATCGTGCTCGTGGCCGTCTTCGCGCCCCGATAGCCCCTGCATATATGCACATGGTACATAAGCTGGTCTACATTATCCATCACCCGTATTCATGGTCCCCTCGGACTGTTGTTATTTTCGTCCGGACTCGAGCACTCCATCTCTCCCGCATCCCCGCACATCGTTTTCAGATACATAGCTTGTCATCCGCCCCATTGCACCGCTTCCCGCTCCCGCAATACCCCCTTGCAGCCCGCCACTCGTTTCGGGCCCGATTTTTATTTTCTTCATCCGCTCTGTTCCGTATTCTCGCTACCTTCCTGTGCCAAAATAGTACGCCCTGTACATAGATGCGCCCCGTATGTCAATATGCACACCATCACCGTCTGATGCACCCATTGCCTTTAGCGTACGGCCCGGACTTGCGTCCTATAATCAGGGACACTATTTCTGCGTATTGCATTTCCCTCTCTACTACTTAGTGCATTTTTTATTTATGAGATTAGAACAAAGATTAATAGTTTCATCACTTCTTCCTCGCGCAGAATACAGCAGTCTGAATCACCCTACGACCACACTTGGGCAATGAGGCGCACTTTTCATCTCTTTCGCAAAACTTTCATCTTATCCTTTCTTGCAATACTCGATCCTTTGATGAAGCAGAGTCAAAAATCATTCAATTACAAATCACAAAAGATTGGATGGTGAAGGAGGATTTTAAAAAAGTCAACAGGTATGGAAAGAAGAAGAAAAGGATGTCGATTCTCACGGGCTGATCAAGCTCATCTTCGAAACCCTTCTCCCAGTTTTCTTGCCGCACTTCTGCGTCTTCTCCGCAGCTTTCTTTGGCCCGCCTTTCTGGACCTTTCCCAGCTTGCATACCCTCTCCCAATGTCTGTCGACAACGTCCTTGCGAACGTTGATCAAGTGGCAGGACGTACACTCGAAAAGTGGGGTGTGCTCCTCTACTAGGATCTCGTCACGATGCTGGCTGTTCCTGTGACGGCAAAAGTCCTGAAGTCTGAATCTCCTGGTATTACGAACGCAGATGTTGCATCGGTATCGA
The DNA here is from genome assembly GCA_014898675.1 of Athelia sp. TMB. Lineage (NCBI taxonomy): Eukaryota > Fungi > Basidiomycota > Agaricomycetes > Atheliales > Atheliaceae > Athelia > Athelia sp. TMB. The sequence continues at coordinate 45,218 of JACXVL010000185.1, forward strand.
ACCTTGCGTCTGTTGGTGCCGGCGAAGGAGACGACCGCATGTGGTTTATAGATCTTGGCCAGATCAGCCGCTGGCAGCGTCAATCGGCCAGTTTCGGTGCCGATCATCGCCACACCAGGTGACGAGGTCGAAGCATTGGGCAGATTATCCTCGGGCTGGCCTATCATCGCGGCGGCAACACAAGGATGCTGAGCGTGGTCCTCGAGCGCATGTTTGCATAGCACCGCGGAGTCGGGCGCTTTACGCTTGGTCGCAGACGTGCCGGGCGAAGGCCAGGTACTCTCGACCATTGGTACAGATGAGGACGCTGCGGAGGCGAGGATCGTATGATCAGGCGATGGGGATGCACGAGACGAAGCATTGGCGAGTAGTGATTCATAGAGACCGCCAGCTGATGGTGGTGGTGGTGGCAGATCGACGTGATTCGCGAAGTAGGGGGTGTTCAGCCACATCGCAGAGCCTCGAAAGGTGTTCCCGGTCGCCAAGATCAAGAGGTAGGACCCATCGTCCATGGTCAAGATGCTATCAGTCACGATGTTCGCCAGAAAAGCAAGCTGCGACCATCCCAGCGCTTCAGGATCGTCGGCAGGAAAGAATGGGATGCAGATGTCGAGGCTCTCGGGAAAATTGGCAATGATAGGCAAGCCCGCATCGATAGTCGCCTGACTGTGGTAGAGGAGGGAGAATCCGAGGACCTGGCGGCCCTGGATTGAATAGATTTTGTGTGAAAATAACGAAGTCTGTTCAGTCGGAGGGCTCGTTGGAGTGCCATCCGCTGAAAGACCGGTAGAGTGTGTATACTGGTATCGCGGCAATTTAGTAAGTGGATCGTGACTGGTTGATAACACTGACCCCTGTCCAGGTACCACCCTCGAGCACGACTTCAATGTCATTGAAGTGGAATGGGTCGTCCGAGACACTGTGGATACATGGTCAGCCAAGATCTCATTAACGAGAGGAAACGGCGTACCCGCTGACCAATTCATAGCTAGGGGCGAGCTCGGGTGGCTGAGTTACAGAAGGAAATCTGTGAAAAGACACGCGTAAGCAATTCTAGCAACGTCCTGAACAAGAGTGAATCACTTACTCGGTCAGCCCATAGAATAAGAAGCCATCAGGATCGGGTATGTTCATATAGTTCAACCGCTGAGCATCCTCAGCGCTGAACAAGTTGTCCAATGTCGAACTGTTAATGTTAGGGGTTTAGCTAGAGCTTTGAAGTAGTGTTGAAAGCACTCACTCAAGCGTAGATTCGTAATTGCCGGAGGGATACTGCGACTGGCCAGACGACGCGAAGTTGCCGAAGAAGAGGTTTGAAGAGTTCATACTGTGAACGACGAATTGCTTGTAAAGATTTTGGGATGTGTCAATCGATTCGAACAACAGCTACTTTATACTTCTGCGGTGGCACCAAGGGCACATGCTGATAGGGTCTTCATTATCAAGCTTATTTTACAGCACAGGCGCGTTTTGGGCGCGTTCTACTGTTAGGGTGGAGCGTGGGCCGAGAAATGAGACACGTGTTGATACCTTCGAGCCTGATATGTTTAATCTGATCCAAAACTAGGATCTACTAGGATACCATTTGAGAAACGTCTGTCTATCGCCTCGTTTGTGGCTTGACAGCATTACACAAAAGAAGCAGTGTCAAATGTCGCGAGGCGCAACTGCGCAACACCACGTTGCCGAACAAAGCAGCGATAAAGCATGAACAAAGCAATGGCAAATGGGATGCAGAAGATAAATGGCATCTGGGAGCCGACAGAGCAGTAACCTTGCAACGGGGTTTCCGCATCACACTGCGCTTCGTCCAGTGTGGCAAATATGTGTCAAAGCATGGAATTGCATGGATGTTAGATGAAGTGAAGACGAGCCACCAGCCCTTGATTTCAACATAGTGATAAGGCTCACGGTGGGCATTCACAGTAACGTAGCGAGTGGTCAAATCGATCGTGGCCTGCGGCGGGCGCACATCTGCACGGGAGGCAAGCGCACGCCGCGCTTTCGCTTTCGCTTCGGAAGGACAGCGTGAAAAAAGTATCGAGGGTTAAGTCTGTTGGGAGCCACAGGCGGGGGGCGAGTGGTCATCAGATTATTCACCGCTTGCACGACGGCACCTGCATTGGCCACGTGAGTGTTGAAAGTGCAGCTGAACACATCGTCTGGCATTTCCCTAGCGTGCGCAAGCAGACTCTGATGCTCGTCCGCAGCTGCTACCAGAGCTGGGGAATCGACTTCGAGCAGATAAGAGATCTGAGCTTGAAAGTTTGCTTAAGTTGCTTCCAATTCGAAGTCGCTCAAGGAGAGATTGGAATGAAAGAGGAAACGGCTGTCTGGCATCCGCTAGGTCCTCGACCGCCGGAGGAATGGACGGCATTGGAACAGAAGACTCGATATCTTGTCCTGTGGGATCTTTTTGATATCGAACAGACATTTCCTCGATCTTGACCTACTTCCGCCATCTTGCAGCCCGCAGAGATAAATCCGTGCGCATCATATATCGTCCCATGCCGACCGTGCTCAAATTTTAAATATATAACTAGAGGATCTCAGTATTCGTTTATTCTTCCATGGTAGGGTTACATAGCTCACCTTCATGCCCCTCGTACAGCTGTAGGAGCTGTACCAGTCACTTCTACGGTCCCGGCTTCGAAGGCCATGAAAAGCTATGTGGCATGGACGCTTCGAACTGGGTGAAAAACCCATGGTTAGCGAGTTGAATATGTAAAGGATAATGTTGCACGCACTTGAGAAAAGGAGGCTATACGACATGGGTAGACCGCAGAAAGGGGGTGAGCTAGGTCAAGATGAGCGTGAGGTCCATCCAGTGATCATTGGTGGTCAATGTTGCGGTGCTGACGGCGATGTAGACAGAATGGGGTGTGCATTTTCCCAAGATCAGACTGCCGTGGTTAATATGAAGGCCATGATGTGTGTGCAGCGGCCAGAGCTTTGAGTTTGACTCGAGTTTGACTTCACGGTCCAAAGAATTCTGGATCTGGACAGGAAAACATGATCGGAGTCCAGACCTATAGCTAACTTCAGGGGGAATACCATTTCGGGCCAGGCAGTGGCGAAACCACCCGCAACGCGCCCGTTTGCCATATCACCACGACCTCCACCCACTAACCACCAGCCCGCATACCTCCCCGCGCGCATCGCCCAGCATGGACCGACTCGACTCTCTAGCGTCTCAGCTGTCTCAGATAACGATGTATGATATCAAAAGCTACTACAACCAGGTGCGTTGTAGCACCCATGTTAGTTTTCCCAGGAGAGGCGCTGATTTATGGTTTGGATAGGCGAAGAATGTGGTATTGAATGTGAGCGAGATGGAGGCGAAGGTGCGGGAGGCGACGAATGATGAGCCTTGGTAAGCCCCTTCTTGTGCTGATATCGATCGGAGAGGTGCTGATGAAGCTGGTGCAGGGGAGCAAGCTCGACTCTCATGCAGGATATCGCTACCGGGTAAGTCACCTTTACTTGTATTTTTTGCTGGAGAGTAGAGGAAAGATGTTTACGAGATGGTTAGGACGTTCAATTTCCAGAACTTCAACGAGATCATGCCATGCATCTACGCCCGCTTCATGGAGAAGGAGGCGCGCCAGTGGCGCGAAATTTACAAGGTCGGTCTTCATCCTGTTACCCTTCATATCCACCCTCGTCTTCTGCTCCACCTTCATCGCGGCTCTTTGCGTTCAACCTATAAGACAGGAAATGTGACTAAATTCAAATTACACAGGCCCTTCAGTTGCTTGAGTACCTCATCAAGCACGGCAGTGAGCGCGTCGTCGATGATGCGCGTTCGCATATATCTACTATCAAGATGCTGCGCAACTTCCACTATATAGATGACAAGGGCAAGGACGAGGGGATTAATGGTGAGTCTTTTCTGCGTCTCGCGCCCTTCTCTGTGTCTCTCTCCTTCTATCTGTTATTTTTCTCTCTAACACTTTATTTGAATAAAACTCCTTTCATTGTACCGCTCCCACACATCCCTCCTCCCATACCCAAAAATGAATTTAACTCTAATCACTTCCTCCTAGTCCGCAACCGCTCACGCGAACTGACCGAACTCCTATCGGATGTCGAAAAGATCCGCGGCGAGCGCAGAAAAGCCAAAGCGAACAAGCACAAATACACTGGTGTTGGCAACGATGGTGGCTCTTTCGGTGGTTTCTCCGGCGGCGGAGGCGGAGGCAGTAGATATGGTGGTTTCGGGAGCGAGACTGGCGGCGTTGGGAGCTTCAGCGGAGGCGGAGGAAGTGGCAGTTATGGCGGGGAGTACAGCGGAGGAGGCTACAATGGCGGAGGGGGCGGGGGAGGAGGAAGCGGTGGGTTCAGGGACGATGCCGGGCGGCGCGGATTCGCTGAGTACGATGCGGGCGACGACGATGGCGCGCCTGTGCGCCGGTCCGGCTCGCTCTCTACCTCACACTCCCAGCCTTCCCGCTCGCAGCCGGGATCGCAGGCGGGCACACCAAGGCGCGGAAACACTACGGCAGCTGCGCCACCGCCCCCGAAAGCGAAGGTGCCGGAGGTCGACTTGCTGGGCGGATTCGGTGATGACGAGCCCGCCGCACCACCCCCGGTGCCGGCTGGAAAGGCCCCTGCGCCTGGATCGCTAGATGGTGCGCCCTTTTCTCCTTCTTCCGTCTTTTTCCTCTTTCCTGATTATGACTATCATGTTACAGATGACGACGACTTTGCGGACTTCCAAGCTGCGCCTGCTTCCCCTACCGCTTCCTCCCCCACCGCGGGTGGCCCAAAGCTGAGCCTGATGGACGTGCTCCAGAGCAGTCAGAACCCCGCGCCCGCTCGAGTGCCCAATAACACAAACAACAACAGTGGTCTTTTCGGGATGCTCGGGCAGGGGCAGCAGCAGCAGCAAAAGCCGGCAGGTTATGTGGCGAGTCCACCTCCAGGGTACGGCGGCATGGGAATGGGACTTGGCATGACTGCTTCTCCACCGCCCACCAGCCCTGGTATGGGCATGAGCATGGGTGCGATGCGCGCCACTCCAGCTGCGACACCCGCTGCGCGATCCGGATCCACACCTACAACTGCGCCGAAGCCTGCGGGCGACTTTGGGGACCTGTGGTCGATGTCGCTGGGTAGTGGCAGCAGCACTGCCGCAAAGGGGCCAACCGGGCCGGGAAAGTCAATCAAGGACTTGGAAAAGGAGAAGGCTCAAGCAGGGATCTGGGGCGCCGCGAAGCCGGCTGCGGCAGGGGCTGGCGGGTTTGGAAGCTTTGGAGGAGGCTTTGGAACGTCCGGCGGAGGAGGTGCAGGTGGAGGGGACGATTTGTTGCTCTGATGAGATACTATAGGGATGCGATTGTGTGTTGATGCGAGTCACGAGAACATTCCCGCGAGGCGGATCGATTGGTTTTCACCGTTCATTTCGGTTTACTTGCGCTAGCTTTCTTTGGGTTCATTTGGCTGAGTCGACTTGCGTTAATATTAATGTCTTCACTTGCCTTCCACAAATGTCCTATCGTTGGAATTGGAAACTTTGGAAATAGCATCTCAGGCTAGGGCTAACAATAATAAGATCTTTAGGATCACAAGTATCGTCAGATTTATCTACATACTAAGAGTGGTTACGAGTCTACGTGCGGCCGACGCTGCAATTGCATCAAGAAGCAACTGGAAACCTTCTGGCTCGACATCATTTCGGAGCATGATTGCGTCGTAGCATTCACTTTGCACTTGGATGGTGACATCCATCGGGCATATGCCAGAACGTGCTGCAAAGATACGCAATGACTCGGCCCCAGCTACAAAGCCCCTAGACTGCATATGCACATTGATAGATACGCGAGACCATAGGCTGGGAGTGGCAAGACATATGCCCCTCCACCGCCTGCATACAACTATGGATGCAAGGAAACGCTGAAAGGCGCCTGGATAGGCCACAGCGTACGCCATGAATATCTCACGGAAGACATCATCAGACAACTTTCTCAACGGATGCCTGCAGGGTGCGGTTTTGTTCCAAAGATTCCGTAAGGGATCGCTGCTCCTCTAAGTTCCGGGACTGTTTCGCATGCACCTCTGGAGCGAGTATCTCTAGATGAGCGGCTTGTTCTTGAAGTTGGGAAAGTCTAGCCCTGATGGACGAGAGGGAGTTTTTACTTGCTTCGGCCTCCACATTGTTTGGAAGGAAGTTGGAACGATAAAGCTGTCATGATGGTTGCAAATAAGGGCTAATAGGGTTTCTCTCAGTGACAATATCTATCTGGGTGCAGTTTCTGCGCTTCATCAAACGTGCTTTTGTTGACCGGTACTGAGCTCGAGTAGACGAAGGTCAACAAACTCGACGTACCTGAGGAGCGTGGAATGGAAGGTTTGCAACGGCAGAAGGACAAGGCAGCAGCGAATTATATTCCTCCAAAGGCTTCAGCACGACCACTGCCAGTGACTAGAAGTAAAAGACGTCTAGGCAAGGAAACCTGAATGCGTGGTTGGGTCAGAAGAGAACGATGACCGTTCGATGATTGTCGGCGGCAATATGGCGATCGAATTTTCGAATGATATCGTCCCAAGCCTGACTCGCACGCGGGCGGACACCCTGAGCCGGTACTACCGTCCTTAGACCAGAGATTTCTCGATTTATTATCAACCCAGTAAGCTTTGATATCATCTCTTCAGTTAATTTATCTGAGATGTGACATTCAAAGTTGATTCAATGAAATGCAGGAAATGCAATCAACTGGATCCTGTTTTCGAACGACTCGAAGACTCGATCATCCCTTACTATCCGCGACCTCTACCAACTCTCCTTCTGTCCCATGCCGTCCCAAGCGCGATAGAGGAAGAAAACGCGAGGTCTTCTATCAAGGCCATAGATATTCGCCTCGCCCAACTAGCGGACCACGCCGTGCACCTGGATACACTCGTTCGGGAGCTGAAGCAAGAGCAGGACCGCTGTGCAGCAGAACAGCGCAGCCTCATGGACTGCAAGACAGAGTACAAGAGCGTCAACGCACCTGTCAAAACAGTCCCAGATGACGCTCTAATCGAGATTTTCACGGCATTCACGGCAGCCAACCCCTACACCCACAAACATCTCCCCGCGCCGATGGCGCTCGCAGGGGTATGCAGGCGGTGGCGGGACGTCTGTATTAACACCCACAGCTTATGGTCACGCATATCCTTACGCGTCAGTCGAGATGCCTGCTATGAGGCAAAGACTGGTGTTTTTCGCATTTTTGCGTCCCGCGCTGGCACATCCCTGCTGCAGGTTGGGATCCGCGACAAATTTTACACGGAACATCATCTCAGGCGCAATATCGAGCCTGCGGGACTGCAACTCCTGATTGATGAGATGGCTGCCTCCGCAGGACGCTGGCAAATGTTTGGCGCCATATGCTCCTGGGCGCTGCTTGAGCGGATATGGGAAGGGATATGCCAGGCCCACCCCAAGGAACCCTTGCGAATGCTCCAAAAGCTAAAGGTAGTCTGCTCAGGCTTTTCGCCCAGATCATCAGTCCTGTCTTCACCGCTTGATTTATCCTACATGCTTCCGAGCCTTCGGCATGCCTGGCTGGGTCCTCTGAGCAGCACAATCTTGCTGCTACACTGGAAGGCGTTAGAGATCTGGGGCGGGGTGCTAGTGGCGCCAGAGAGCTTCGTTGACGTTTTGACTAAATGCCCCAACCTCTCTCAATGCACCTCACTGACATTTTACGAGGACGGCGCTATCACTGCTCCATTTGCTCCTGTACGCCACCAAAGATTACACACTCTTGTGCTTTCCTTCGGGTGTTCGCGGCGCGATTTCCAGTATTTTTTCAATGGCCTGGCGCTTCCCGCTCTGCTGGATCTGCGCCTACACCTGAACTATCGTACAGTGTGGGCGCATCAGGAATTTTCGGATTTTCTTGATCGCTCGTCGTGTGCCTTGCAGAGGCTCGTCTTGGATCTCGGCGCAGAGTTCCGCAGCATCCACATAGACCTCCTCGATATCATAGCCCTTGTCCCAAGCTTGACCGAGTTTGAGTTCGTCGAGGGCAGGCTTTCTGGCGGGGTGTTGATATTCAATCACGATGTCCTCCAAGCGCTCACTTGCGGTGCGCTGCTCCCAAATCTCCAGACCTTGAGCTTGATAGGCCGTCTCGCGCACGATCTGCCAGCTATGCTGATCCCGATGTTGCGTTCGAGGACCCAAACCACATCCGCCCTACAATCCATGTTCTTGCAGCTGCACCCGCCCGAGAGCGGCCAGGACGCCAAGCCAGACAATGTACTGACTGTCGCGGGTGCGCACACGGTGCAGACCGCGCTGGCAGACACCGCACTTCAAATCGCTGTCATCTACGATGCAAGTGCCACCCAGAATTCTATTGCTTTCCCCCCGCTCTGACTGCAAATTTTGTGTGAGTTTGAATTGGAGTGCACGTAGTTGCTGCGAGTCTGTATAATACAATTTGTGGCTGCATGCATAGTATCATTGATACAGAGCGAGCATCTATAGGCCCAATAGCGTTATTGCGGTAGTAGATACATTGCCAACAGTGCGTGTGGGTCCGTATATCGCGTGAACCTCGCGTGGGTCTCACGTGTCCTCGCATAGCGGCAAGCCCCGCACCCTTCAAAGCTTCAACCATGACCACCACGCTGTATCACAGCACTGGCACTTGATTAGCAGGCAGATCACACACTCAATACCCTCGGTTCCTCGGTTCTACAGTACTTACGACTTGATCAACAATCAAGTAAGCTATAATGTCTGCCCATCATTGAGATGCAACATTCGACTTATGTTAGATGAGGTGCAGGAAATGCAATCAATTACATCTCGTTTTCAAAAAAGGCCCGATCATCTCTTATCCACAACCTCCAGCCAACCTCTTGCTATCCCATGCTCTTCTAAACGATATTGAAGAAGAACGGAGAAAGTCTTCCATCGAGGCTATCAAAGCTCTCCTTTCTCAGGTCGAGGAACGTGTTACGTGCCTTGACACCCTCTTTGTGGAGCTGAAGAAAGAGCAGGACCGCTGCGTCGAAGAGCGCCGCAGGCTTGCGGTCTGCATGAGAGCATACGAGAGTGTCAACGCACCTGTCAAAAGAGCCTCAGATGATGTCCTAGCCGAAATCTTCACGGCATATACAGCAGCCAACCCCCACTCCCGCTACCATCTTCCTGCACCCATGGTCCTCGCAGGGGTATGCAGGCGATGGCGGGACGTCTGCACCAGCACTCCTAGCGTATGGTCTTCAATTTCCATACGCGCCGATCTCGGCTCCCGCTATGAGTCAAAGGCCAACATTTTTCGAATGTTTGCATCCCGCGCTGGCACGTCCCCGCTGCAGGTTGCGATCAGTGAAGATCTTGACAACTCTTTGGCGTATCTCAGCCGCCATGTCGAGCTTGTAGGACTGCAACTCCTGATCGATGAGATGGCCGCGTCCGCCTGGCGCTGGCATATATTCACCGCCAAATGCTCCTGGGCGCTGCTCATGCGGATATGGAATGGGGTATGCAAGGACCAGCTCAATAAGCCCTTGAGCATGCTTCAGCGGCTGAGTGTAAGCTCTGCAGAAGATGCATCCACATCCATACCCCTGCCTGCACCCTTCGATCTATCCTCCATGACTCCAGGTCTTCGGCACGCCCAGCTGGGTCCGGGCACCGCGTTGCTGCTGCCTTGGAATGCGTTAGAGAGCTGGGGCGGGGTGTTGGGGTCGCCTCAGGATTTCATGGACGTCCTAACTAAATGCCCCAACCTCTCTCAGTGCACGTCATTAGATTTCTACGGGTATAACACTCTCGCTGCAGCACCTGCTCCGCTGTACCACCAGAAACTACACACTCTCGCATTCTCCTTCCGCGGCGGCGGCTCGATGGATTTCTTGTGTCTCTTCGGCAGCTTGGTGCTCCCCGCACTGCGGGACCTGCGCGTGAAAATAGGCTACTACAGGGTATGGGCCCACCGCCAATTTTCGAATTTCCTAGACCGCTCGTCGTGTGCCCTGCAAAGGCTCGTTTTCAACCCCGGCGCCAATTTCGCCCCAACCAGCCTCATCGAAACCATTGCCCTCGTGCCGAGCTTAACCGAGTTCGAATTCGTCGAGAGCAGACTGAACGATAACGCGGGGCCCACATTCACCTGCGCCGTCCTCCACGCGCTCACCCGCGACGGGCTGCTCCCCAACCTCCGGACCCTGAGCCTCATCGGCTGTCTCGAGCACGACCTGCCCGATGCGCTGATCCCGATGCTGCGCGCAAGGACGCATCCCACGTCTGCCCTCCAAGCGTTGTTTCTACAGCCGCACCCGTACGACTCGAGCGATTCCGAGTGCGGCGAGCCGAACCAGATCCTGACTCCCGCGGGTGCGCGCGGGGTGCAGACCGCGCTGGCCGACACCGCGCTCCAAATTGTCGTCGTTGACGATGATGATGCCACCTATAATTCTGTCGCGTTCCCCCCGGCACTCTGGCCGCCAAGTGATATGTGAAGCTGAATCGGAGCGCTCGCCTGTTCGATAGACTTTGTACTTGTACACATGCTACTACGCAAATCTGCTGTTCCCGAGCAGGAAATGAGTCGAGCAATGAAGTGAGTCGAACTCGAATTTCTCAGCATCCGCCCAACGTATCGTCTTTGTTTTCGTATAGATGACAATCAGCCGCATGCAAGATATACTGATCACTAAATACATAAACTGTGGTATACGAACCATAAAAGAGACACTGGGTAAGAATTGATTACACAGCATGTGACAAGCTGAGAAGGCTCATTGGTGCCTGTGGGAAAATTCTTAGTTTTATTCACCAAAATAATTGTAGCATCATCTTCCGAATTCGAAGATACGTTCTTTCGTCTCAAATAAATGAAAAAAGGAGATCTAGAGGCCATGTAGCAAATTGAAGGGGGTACATGTATTTAACATTGCGCAATTCAGATTCTACGCCAGAGTGGCTCAGTTCATGAGCGGAGACAGTACGGGAAGTCGGTTCAAATGATCAACTTGAACATGCACTCACACCGAAGCCGCCGCCACCCTAAGTCGCAATCCAATCCGATCCTCCAATAAATCGTACACGTACACAACAATATCTATGCAGCGTAAGCAAAACAGCTAGCGCCATCTATAAGTTGGTCCGAGCGTACATATGCATCGTGGGGGTCATGAACAATCGGGCATATGCCTCGTAGGTCATCAGCAGGGCACGCTATAACACCGCGGGCTCCGGCGGGGCAGCTGGTTCCCGAGCTCCGGCTCGCTCCCCGCGAACGGGCGCGTCACCACGCTAAATCGCGCACCATCAGCACACACCCCCACCGCAAAAAGGAAGGAAGGAAGAAACGCACTTGATCTTCTTCTCAACGCAGCAGCACGGCGAGGAACACCTTCGGCTCCGCTGCCCCATGCACGCGCGTGCCGCCCACATCCCCGGCACCCTCCCCCTTCTCCCCCTCCCCCTTCTTTCTCCCGAGAACCGACCCCGCCCCCGCCCCCTCCTCGCCCGCCCCCGCCCAGTGCTCGGGCCGAGACACCCCCGGCGCTCTGGCCGCCGAGCAATATGTGGCTGATTTGCAGCGCGCCTTTGTGCTTGTGTACTTGCATTGCGCCTGTGGAAGGCGGACCAGGCGGGGATTGTCACTGAGACATCAGCCAGAGTGGCTGGGCTGGCGATTGGAGAGGTGGGCACCCAGCTTTTCGGTGGATGCGATGTCACGGCGTCGTGGCGCCCAGTTTCCCCGCCTCGCATGGCTGGCCAGACATGTACGATTACAGTCCAAGCGCCAAAGCGTCGTTGACGAGGGGGCCGCTGGGTTCGTATGAGTACTCGCAGAGTCAGCGCGGGAATGGCAGTCAGAGCAGGATCAAATGGGCCACTCCGCGGGCTGGGGCGAGCTAGAGCGCCGAGGCGGGTTTTCGGGCTGGATATTCCTGTCGAACATATGCGCTCTCCGAGGGGGTGCAATGTCACGGCTCCGCGGAGATGCGGTGGCGCACCGGATTTTCCCCGCCTCGCAGGCTGGCCAAGCGGTTGCTGGGGTTTTGCGTACGGTAGTAGGCGGCGGGCGCCAGCGCGCGTCCGCGGGACAAGGTAATTGCGTGCGGCGGACATTAGAAAGTCGCTCACGAGGATACTGTTGGGTGTGTATGCGTACGCAGCAGCAGTCTCTGGGCCCATATCCCGTTCACTCGGGCCCCACGAGAGCAAGCGGCCGGAGAGTAAGCGCGAGAATGGCTGTGTTGGTGGGTGCGCCAGTGATGGGAGAGTGATGGCGCCAACGATCTGGAGCCGTGTGCACGCAACCATCGTCTACCCGTACGAGCCCGTACGTCAACGCGTCGAGGGCGTGGCAGATGCGATGATCGGCGTGAACACATCTCTCCATGTCACCAGCGAGGGGAGCGCGAGGGGAGCGCGAGGCGCACTGGTGGTGGTGCTAAATAATATGGAATGGCGTCAGTGGTCCTGCAATTTAAAATAGCTGTCCGAAATGAAATCAGAATTTGGCCTTCCGCACCGACGTCTCCCCAGGGCTTCGGCGCGATAAGACAATCGCCATTCATTCACAGGCTGTGGCGGTTGGAAATAAGCGGAGCAAAAGCAGGGTTCAGAGCAGCGGGTCCGAGAAGCCCGCACGGTACCGAGAGCCGACGGGGCTTGCGGGTCCCCCCCGAGGGCCTGTTCCTGATGTTCCCTGACGTTCCGCCATCTCGTGGGGCACGTTCAGGCGATGTGCTCCTGCGGAGGAGCGTGCAGATGGTGGCGCCACGAGTGCGATTGCGGACGGAGCTCCTCCCGCCGCGCGCTGGCACTGGACACGGTAGCTTCGATGTCGACGCTGCAGTGCCAGCGTACGTGGCAGAAGCTGCTTGTGTGGTGGGCATCTCGGAGCCGCGCTGGGCTCGATGCCAGGGGCCCGAGAAGCCCGCGTGGCAGGCGGCCGGCCCCGAGATCGCCGCGCAGGGCACGCGGAGCCGCCCCGGCCATCTCGGGCCACCCCGTCCTTAAACAGCATCGCCTGGCACAGCTAGCCTGTTCCCTGCTGTTCCCTGCTCCCTGCCCCGCGATGGCGCTGCTCACGTACCTCGCGCTGACGCTCCTCCCGCTGCTCTTCTTCACCCACACCTTCCTCCTCCTCCTCCTCCGCCAGCGCCTTTCGCCCCTGCGCCTTCTCCCCGCCCCGCCGTCCCCCTCCTGGCTCACCGGCAACCTCGCCGAGCTGCACGACCAGGAGAACAACGGCGTCCTCGCGCGCTGGGCCGCCGCGCACGGGCCGTCCTTCTGCTACCGCGGCTTCCTCGGCGGGTGCCGCCTGCTCACCGCGGACCCGCGCGCGCTCGCGCACGTCCTCGCCCGCGCGGACGCGTACCCGAAGCCGGACTTCGTGCGCGACAGCCTCGCGAGCATGGCCGCGGGGCACGAGGGGCTGCTCACCGTCGAGGGCGCGGACCACCGCCGCCAGCGCCGCATCGTCGCGCCCGCGTTCGGGCGCGCGCAGGTGAGGAGCCTCGCGCCGCTGTTTGCGGGGAAGGCGCGGGAGCTCGCGGGGCGCTGGGGGGCGCTGGCGGATGCGGTGCCTGCGCCGCCGCGTGTGGATGTGCTCGCGTGGCTGTCGCGCGCGACGCTGGACGTAATTGGATTAGCGGGTGCGCTTTGCCCTTCGTCGTTGCCCGACGCCGCTGACTTGTTTCCAGGCTTCGGGTACGAGTTCAACGCGCTGACGCCGCGCGCGCCCGGCGAGAGCGGCGACGAGCTCGCGGAGGCGTTCGCGACCATCTTCAGCACCGCGCGCAAGTTCCGCATCATGACCATCCTCCAGGTCTGGTTCCCCATCCTCCGCCGCTTCGTGAGTCCCTGCCCTCCACATCGCACGGCGGACGCTAACACCGAGCAGCGCCGGAATAACGCGACGATGGCCGCGGCGCAGGCGACGATGCACCGCATCGGCACGCAGCTCATCGATGCGCGGCGCGCCCAGGTCGAGGCCGAGCTGCGCGCTTCCAAGGCTGGTGCGGATGGTATTGATGGGGACACGACCGTGCTCGGGCGCGACCTGCTCAGCGTGCTCAGTGCGTGCCTTTCTCCCTCTCCCTTCTTCCCCCCTTTCCCCTCCCCCCTTTCCTTCCTTCCCTCACCTCACCCCTTCCCCCCCTACATTGAAATGAGAGCTAGGCTAACCCCCGGCAGTCCGCAGCAACCTCACCACCGCCCCCGCGGCACGCCTCTCCCCGCGCGAGACGCTCTGCCAGATATCGACCTTCATCGCCGCCGGCTTCGAGACCACCTCCTCCGCCCTCTCCTGGGCGCTCCTCGCGCTCGCCAACTCCCCGCATACTCAAGACAAACTGCGCACCGCCCTCCGCAGCCTGCCGCCCCCGCCGGAGGAGGGGGCGGGGGAGGGGAAGTGGGGCGCGTGGGCGGACGCGCTCGACGGCTGCGCGTACCTCGAGTGCGTCGTCCGCGAGAGCCTGCGCCTGCACGCGCCCATAACCAACACCATGCGCGTCTGCGCGGTGGACCACGACGTCATCCCAACATCCGCGCCGTGGGTCGGCCGGGATGGGGTGACGAGGACGGGGATTGAGGTGAGGCGGGGCGATATCGTGAGCGTGCCGGTGCAGGCGGTGAACCGCGCGGCGGGGTGGGGGGATGCGGGGGTGTTCCGGCCCGAGCGCTGGGCGGGGTCGGGTTCTGGGGTGGGGGTCGAGGGAGGGGAGAAAGACGATGGGGGGGAGAAGGGGGAGGGCGTGCCGGGGGCGTGGGCGGGCACGCTCACGTTCCTCGCGGGCCCGCGCGCGTGCATCGGGCAGCGCTTCGCGCTGCTCGAGATGAAGGTGTTCCTCGCCGTGCTGCTGCGCGACCTCGCCGTCGGCGTGGATCCGGGGCTCGTGGTTGAGAAGAAGATCAAGTGCGTCTGCTTTCTTCCCTTTTTCGGTGTGGGAGGCGTGTGCTGATGGGTTTGGGGGGCGACTTTAGTGTGGTGACGCGCCCGTTCGTGGCGAGCGAGCCGGAGCTCGGGAACCAGCTGCCCCTGCGCATATCGCGCGTCCCGCCGGCGCCCGCGGTGTTATAGCGCGCCTGCTGCTCCTGGCTGCTAATGACCTTACGAAGCGGATGTGCGCCCGGACTGACTCGGACTAGATGGCATGCATACATTACTTGCTGCTCTACTTACACTACAGAGTCTATAGATACTGCGCCGTGTACGTGTACGTGTACGATTTATTGGAGGATTTTTTCGGACATTACAGCGTTTGAACAGATGTAAGATGGATTGAAAGAAGCTGTTGAGGCTGTGGCATATTTGACGAAGACGAAGAGAGCTGGCAGTGTGCTCGGGCCTTACCATACAGCTGACTGAGACCGCGCCTGCACTCCTCTGCCCGCTTCTTCAATTCCCTCTGCCTTCTTCTCTGCCACTAATGACTAATTTGTCCCGGGATCCACATATAATTAGGCGCCTCGCACCAGCAGCGGACGCCTCAAAGCGGGGGAAAGGCGACAGACTTGCGGGTGGTGCCAGCATCGGGAATGACGACGATCCGGAGCGCGGTGTCCGCCAGCGCGGTCTGTACCGCGCGTGCACCCACAGCGGTCAGCACCGTGTCCGCATCGGTGCCCGCCTCCCCCTCGGCCGCAAACAGCTGCAGGAACAGCGCGCGGAGCGCGGAGGGGGGCTGCATCCGCGAGCGCAGCATCGGGATCAGCGCAGCGGGCAGATCGGGCGCGAGCGCACCCATCAGACTCAGGATCTGGAGGTTGGGCAGCAGCGGCGCGGCGGCACCGCAGGCGAGGCCGCGGAGAACTGCGCCGCTGAAAACGGGCGCTGCGTGAAGATACCTGCGCTCGACGAACTCAAACTCGACCACGCTCGGCACGAGGGCCATGATTTCGAGCAGGTTGATGCGGGCGACGAGGGGCAGTGCGCCGAGATCCAGGACGAGCCGTTGCAGGGTACACGAGGATCGATGGAGGAAGTCCGAAAATTCTCGGGTTGCCCATACCGTTCGATGGCCCACGTGTATGCGCAGATCCAGCAGTGCGGGAAGCGCCAGGCCGTTGAAAAAGTGCTGAAAATCGCGCCGCAAACTGCCGAGGATGATTGCAAGAGTTTGCAACTTTTCGTGGCGTACGGGAGGAACGGCAGCGGTGATGGCGCCATCCTCGTAGAATTTCAGTGTGGGGCATTGAGAGAGGTTCGGGCATTTAGCCAAGACGTCACCAAAGCTCTCTGGCGCCACCAGCACCCCGCCCCATCTCTCCAACGCCTTCCAGGGTAGCAGCAGCTCGAAGAACGTGGTGGTGCCTGGACCTAGCCAGGCGTGCCGAAGGCTTGGAATCAGGGAAGATAATTTGAGCGGCGACGGCGGGACTGATCTGGATGCATAGTCTGTACAGGATACACTTAGCCTTTGGAGCATTTTCAAGGGCTCCTCAGTCTGGGCCTGGGATATCCCTTTCCATATTACCTCGAGCATATCCCAAGAGCAAATGGCGTCAAATGTATGCCATTTTCCGGCGGAAGTAACTATTTCACCGATCAGAAGCTGCAGTCCCCCAGGTGCGATGTTTTTGTTGGGGTGGAAACCACTGTAATCAAGATAGTCACGGACCACAACCCGCAGCGGCGATGCACCAGCGCGGGACGCAAAAATGCGAACGACATTGGCCTTTGCCTCGTAGCGACGATCGTGGCTGAGGTGTACGGAGATGTGTGACCATAAGCTGCGAGTGTTAGTGGAGACGTCCCTCCACCGCTTGCATACATTTGCGAGGACCATGGATGCAGGGAGGTGTTCTCGGGTGTAGGGGTTGGCCGCTGTATATGCGGTGAAGATTTCGATCAATGCATCATTTGAGACTCTTTTGACGGGTGCGTTGACACTCTCGTACTCTCTTATGCAGTCTGCGAGGCTGAGTTGTTCTTCTGCACAGCGGTCCTGCTCTTGCTTCAGCTCCCGAACGAGTGCATCCAGGTGCGCAGCGTGGATCGCTAGCTGGGCAAGGCGATTATTGATAGCCTTGATAGAAGACCTTGCACACTCTTCCTCGATGCCATTTGGGACCACATGGGACAGAAGGAGATTCGCTGGAGGTCGGGGGTAGGCGGTGATAGGGTCTCCGAGTCGTTCGAAGACAGGGTCCAGCTGATGACATTTCCTGCATTTCATTGAACCTACTTCGAATGTCGCATCTCAGAGAAATTAACTGATGAGATTCAGATGATATTATAACTCACTTGGCTGATGATAAAGCTGCGTTCCCTGTAGGACACTGGTACTGGACCGATATTGGTGACAGCTGAAACCGAACATTTCGGACTCGGATATTCAAGGTTAACATCTCACGCTACTGCTGCTCACGTGGTTTCCACGCGCACCAGAATTTTTATAGCATGCCCCTGAGTCCTGACTGCTACTTCAAGCTTGCTGCGACCAACTTACGCCTGGACCAATTCATAAAAAGGCGCCACTTGCTGCTCTACTTACCGTACATGCTGGATCTGCCGTGTACGTGTACGATTTACTATAGAGAGTCGGACTGGATTGTGGCTGAAGGTGTGGTGGTATACCTACTCAAGAAATTTTTATTTTAATGGTGTTCTCTGCGAATCCAAGCATGTCCGACTCTATCGTACGCTAGTCGTACTTGTCGTAGCACACAAAGTCTGGATCGCCTGCCCCCGCCCAGCCTACGCCGTGCCACACCGCGAAGAAGTTCTCGGGGTCGTACTTCCGCTTGACGGCGTTCAGCCGCTGTATGTTGTCGCCCCAAAACGTCTGCTCGTGATCCGGCTCGTCGATATTCGCCTGCCACAGAAAGACATAAGTATGAGTGATGTAACGAGCCACAGGCGGTGCCACCGACCTCGTTTTGGTACGCCCCCGAATCAGGCGCGAGCGCGACGAGCACCGCGTTCGCGCGGTCCACCCCCGCCGCCACCGCGCGCTGCGCCGCACCACTCGTCCCCGGCGCCCACGCGCCGATGACGATCGCGTGCCACAGCGCGTCGCGCCACGCCGGCGTGACGCTCGTCGCCCGCGCGGCGTCCGGCACGCCCACAGGCGTGTCAATAAGGATCTGCACCGCCTGCGCCTGGCCCGTCGCCTCGGAGGCCGCGACGATGCCCGCGGCCAGCGCGGCGATGTTCGCCGCGCCGACGAACTGCGCGCGCGGGATGAGGCGCGAGGCGAGCCGCGCGCCGACGCCGACCGCCTCGCTCGGCGGCGCGTACACGGCCTCGTAAAACGCGAGGAAGCTCTGCCAGGTCGTGTACGCGGGCGCGATGCCCGCGCCGTTGGCGAGGATGCTGTTGTTGGCGAGCGCGGCGGCGAAGGGCGCGAGCGCGGTCTGGAGGAGGGTGGCGTTTGCGATGGGCGCGGCGCCGACGAGCGTGAAGCCCGTGCCGCCCGCGATGATCACGCCGCCGAAGCGGATGTCTGCGAGCGCGGGCGCGGCGCGCGCCAGGCCCGCGAGGAGACGCTCCAGCTCCGGCGCGCTTATGGATATGCCCTCAGCGACGATGCTTGCCCGCGATGGTGGTTAGCCCCGCCCAAAATCTATGCAGCAAGGCGAACATACCTCACGCCCGCGAGCGGCTCGGAGGGGTACGCCTTGAATGTTGCCTGCGTGACGACGCCCCACGTCCCCCCGCCGCCGCCGCGCAGCGCCCAGAACAGGTCCGGGCTGCGGTGCGCGCTGACGGTGCGCAGCTGGCCATCGGCGGTGACGAGCGTGATCTCGAGCACGTTGTCCACGCCGAGCCCGTAGCGCGGGGTGAGCGTGCCGTGCCCGCCGCCCTGCAGCCAGCCGCCCACCGTGCCGACCTGGCCTGCAACATGCCCTGTGTGAGCGCGCGGACATCGGAGGGGAGGGCGCGCGCACCTGAGTCGCCGCCGACTATGACGACGCCGTTCGCATCGGCGAACTTGTACACCTGGTCGAACTGCACGCCCGCGCCGAGCGTGATCGCCTGCACGCCCGGGCCCGGCGCCCCGCTCGGGACGAACGAGGCGGAATACGCGGTGTCGACGAGCGCGTGCGTCCAGATGACGAAGGAGCCCTTCGCACTTGACCGGCCTGTCCCCATCCAAGTCAGTCAAAGCAGCGAGAGCGCGCGGCGCAAACGCACCGATGTAGTCGTGTCCCGTGTTCTTGATCGCGACCTTGAGGTTCCTCGCCGTGGCGAACCGGACGGCGGCGACGATGTCCGCGGCGGACTGCGCGGCGACGCCGTAGCGCGGAACGGCGCCCTGCCCGCACGTCCCGTTCAGCCCGAGCCCCAGCGCGGCGGGCTGGCACCAGTCGGACGTGCCGCACTGTTCGAAGTTGACCTGCTCGTACGCGGCGATGTGGTCCGACCTGCGCCGTGCATCAGCGCAGCCAGAAACAGCGGGGGCGGGGGCGGGCGTACCTGTAGGTGTCGTTCCCGTAGTGCGCGTTGACGTCCCCGCACGCGGCCGCGTCGAAGGCGGGCCCGGCGTAGCACACGGCCTGCAGCGGCTGGATGGCGACGAGGCGTCCGTTGACAGTGTGGTTGAACGCCTGCAGCTCGGCGGCGGTGGGGAAGCACGGCTGGCCGTAGTAGCAGCGCGCGTGCGCGGCGGCGAGGAGGCCCGCGAGGACGAGGGTGCGCGTGAGCATGGGAAATTGTTGGGGCCAGGGCGCTGCAGCATGGTGCTCTTATAGCAGTGCGCATACGCGCGTGAATGCGCAGCGCACCGATTGCCTGGCGGTTGCCCGAGCGGATTCGGCGCGATGTGATGGAGTGTGATGGTTTCTGTCCCGACCAGGGTCCAGGTCCAGGTCCAGGTCTGCCGTGTTCCCTCGCCCAAGCCGCGGGACCTGCTTATCACACTGAATTTGAATTTCGGAGTTGCGGTCGATTCGCACTTGAGTTGGAAAAGCCAGGACCACATGCGCATTGGGCGGAAGCGACGAGCAGAGCACGTGGTGTTGACGTTTTGGAAATCGATTTCGCGCGTCTCGTTTGTGAAACTTCTGCTGGTCGATCGCCTCTTGCTTCCCGGCCTGCATAACTCTATGAGCTCTCTTGGAGCATATTATTTGCACTCAATGTTCCCACCAATAGCCCTGTACTATTGCACTTCGGTGACAGCCAACACGCTATGGCCCTAATATCCACCGTGCCAGCGCTGGCACCTGCTACCGTGCGCCCGACCTCAGCAATCCTGCCGTCTACCCCCTGACCAGCCCTGCGAGGCGGGGAAAATCCGACGCCGTGACATTTCCCCCACTTGGGGAGTGCATTCGCCTGACAGGAAAACCCAGCCTAAGGGCTACGTCCCGCCAGAGGCTTGCAGTGTGTTGAGGAAATTAGAGGGGGACCGCAGCGGCTGTCAGAGCGACCATTCCCCCTTGCACGCACCCTGTCACCCTGGCCCAACACGCGAATATGGGCCTGCTATCTGGGCATCACATGGCGCACTACGATTCAAGCCCGCAGCACTGGGCGGGCATGGTAGCCCATTTTGAGCGTTGGGGGGAAGGCCGCAGACCCCTGGGTGCCGCCAGCTTCACAAACGGTGACCGCTATTGCAGTGTCTGCCAATGCGAGCTGCACCGTTCGCGCATCTGCGGCGCTGAGGACGTTGGCCGGCTCGGCGTCCGCGCCTTCCTCGGCCGCGTGCAGCTGCAGAAACAGCGCACGGAACGCATATGGGGGCTGGGTCCTCGAACGGAGTACCGCAATCAGCGCGGCTGGCAGATCGCGCGCGAGACGGCCAATCAGACTCAAGGTCTGGAGATTGGGGAGCAGCGGGGCGGCGGCGGCGGCACCGCGGATGAGCCCGTGGAGGACAGCGTGATTGACAGCAGCTGCTTCATCGGAATACCTGTTCTCCACGAACTCGAACTCGGTCAAACTCGGAACGAGAGATATGATATCGATGAGGTTGATAGCTGAGAAACCTGTACCGGGACTCAAGACGAGCCTCCGCAAGATGCACGATGATCGATCCAGGAAATGCGAAAAGTCTTGAGGTGACCATATCGTGCCACGTCTGGTGGATATCCGCAGGTCAAGCAACCCGGGAAGCACTAGGCTATTGAAAAAATAGTGGAATTCGTTCGGCGAAACCAGGGAGATTGCAAGAGTGTGCAATCTTTGATGATGTAGAGGAGTGGCTGGTGTAGTGAGAGAGCTATACTCGAAGAACTTCATGGACGTGCATTCCGAGAGGTTTGGGCACTTGGTCAGTACATCAACGAAATCCTCTGGCGATGCCTGTTCTCCGCCCCAGCTCTCTAAGGCCATCCACGGTAACAGCAAGCACGTGGTGGTGCCTGGACCCAGCCAGACATGCCGAAGGCTTGTCGCCATGGAAGATAGATCGAACGGTGCAGAACGAAGCATGAATCTGAAGTGTCCTACGTCTCCCCCCGTCCGACAGCCAAACAATGTCACGTGATCCGGGACGCGCCGCGACAGAGACTCCCGGGCCAAGTCTTGTGGGGATGGGCAACGCCTGTAAAGACCGTGTCACGCTTATGTAATATTCCCATCAGCCAAACTGCTCGAAATTGGTGACCCAAGCTGACCCAAGCCTCGTCAAACAGATTCAAGACGATTGAGACCCTCATCAAGCTTTCTGAGGCTCAAGAATAGTTTCAGATACTAGTTAAAGAATTTAAATTGGAGTTATGAGATCGTAGCACTCTTGAATTCATGTTTTGCACCATCGAGAGGATGAATTCATGCTTGTTCGGAGTCTTTAAACGAGGTGTGCGTGAGCCACCTCGAATGTGCTCTGAACGATCTGGCTTCCACCCGCAAGCCAATTCAGTTCTACGACTTTAAAATGATTCTCATAGCTAGTGTGAATGGTATTTCTCCCAAATCTAGCTGCGATTGACTCTCATTTGAGTGATCAAACCAGAATCTGCATGTGATCATTCAAAAACCATTTCACGTTTTCCAGTCTGTGGGCTCATCTTCGTCATTCGAATTATAGATGACTTTTTCATTTCTGCTCAAAATGGAGGGCTTCTCCGTGACGGAACCGCGATATATGGTTTGCAGCTGTAGATAGACCCCAGTTTTCTTACTGATTGGACTGAGAAAATGGCTCAAGAGATGAAAATGAAATTCTGTCACGGAGAAGCCCTCAAAAAAATCTTCCTTAACAATATTGTCCACATAAACAAGGAGCTCCGGGGACCCTGTCGATCCACAAACGCGAAATGGTTTTGCGTGTTTAGGTGGGTCACGAAATCTGTGATTTACACTTACATAACACATCGTGGGAATCGATTTTGGCTGGCAGGCGTTGCCCATCCCCAAGTCTTGCATTTGAAGACCACGGACCCGCTCGCTGCGTCTTATGATTACTGAAGAAAAACTTGTTGTTATACTTTTTACTATTCCTTTGTCATGCCTTGCTTCATAAATGAAAGGTTGATGTTTTTAAAGCGGTTGTATTCATGATTAAGGGTTGTACATTGTTAGCCAGGGTGTAGAGATGAGAATTAAGGGATTGTGCACATAGACAAGATAATAGATTAGAGGAGATTGGTGGGTCACAGTAGGGTATATACAAGACACATTATAGGGGGGGGAGGCGGCCGGAAGGGTAGCGGGATGCGCGGGGGAAGCAGAAGTAAAAGTAATGTCTGTATACATTGATACATCCAGTTTGATAGAGCCGTGTAACGTACTCATCTTTTGAATGGAACAACCACTACATCGTCACCACGATGCCCCAACAGATCTGAATAACTTATCGCCAGGACCAAGAACAAACAGAATTAGCGGGCAGAACATGATTACAGATAAGACACGTCATAGCAGGCAGGCAGGCTCATCAAGAGAATATATGAGAATGAGAATAGGGGTCTTCACAGTAAGGATTAAGTCGCGATTATGGCCGCGATTATGTCCGCGATTATGAGAAATTTTTCACTAATCGAGTGACCATGATCACAGCATAATCGCGCCTCAACTTTGATTGCGCAATATTATAGAAAGATTCTGGGACTTCATTTTGAATTTACCTGGTTGTTTACTGGCCGATTTTGCTACAGGCCATTCACATTTGCTCATCTCCATGTACTCTGAGAGTCGGATGATGACTGATGTATTGCACAGAGTATTCACAGTTAATATCATAGCCTGAGGATGACATAGACACGGGCATTTGTCGTCGAATTGAGGCCGGGAAGCGAGAATCGCAAGTCACAGAATCGCCCGAAATCAAAGTTGAGAAACGATTAACATACGATTATGGGTCACAGATTACCGAGTTTTTTTTGACTTAATCGCGAATTTAATCGCGACTTAATCGTCTACTGTGAAGACCCCTAATATTTGTGGATTGGAGACGGGCGGGGAACATGAGCGGCGCGAAGGGAGTGAGTCCAGAGTGAGTCGTCGAGAGGCAAGTGAAGAAGGTATAGAGGCCGCTTGGCCGCAAATGGGATGCTACGCAACTATGTCTCTCGATTTGGCAGGTGCTGCTACATGTCACATGACCTTGTTTGGCTGTCGGACGGGGGGAGACCTGGGCCAGTTAGAACGAAGCATGAATCTGGATGAATAATCTTCGCAGCTTACACTCAACCGTTGAAGTATGGCTAAGGGTTTTATGGGCTGGACCTGGCATATCCCTTCCCATATCCGCTCGAGGAGCGCTGAGAGGGTGCCAGCGGCACAGAGCACGGCGGGGACTGGGGAGACGAGTCGGGGAACTGGGCACAGGCAGTGCACACGGGGCACAGGACGAGAAAGGAAAGAGAAGAGATGTATATCAACTGTGCCCGAAGGCTCTATGTACTATGTAGTGGGAAACCCCGGGTGCGTGGCTGTAGCACAGCCACAAGTGCCCACCCTCAAAGAGACGCTGCCCCGGGAGCGTCCCCGCTAGCCTTGTCTATGAAAAACCCCATCCACACGCAGGCTCTGCGCGTCTGGTGAGTGCGCTCAGCGGTGCTCGCCCATGTAAGGGTCCGCGTAAATGCCCAGCGACTCTCGGTCAATCCGTCCCGATGTTACCAGACTGCCCTCTTCAGTGTTTACAGGTCGTCCGCCATTCGCTCTTCGGCTTCTGCGATCTCTAGGTCTTGCTCGGTTGGGGGCTCGATGTCGCGGGGTTGAATTAGGTCGAGTGTGGTGCCTCGAAGTGGTGTATATGGTCGTAGTCGACGAGTGTGGAAGAGGCCCTGTATAGCAGTGCCTTGTAAAGTAGATAGTGTAAAGGAGTTAAGGTACTTGCCGGTTATGATACGGGGGACCGACCAGCGCGGTGCGAGCTTATTTACGGTAGAGTGATTAAAGTCAGCCTTATTATCATATACTTGGACCAGATCGCCTATGTGGAGATCGGGAACCCGGGCTTGTGAGTCGTATGTACGTTTGCGCTTCTCGGCCTCGGTGATGGAGCGTAGATGTGTGTTGTAGCGGAATGTGTCCGCAAGGATGAAGTGTGTGTCGACGTCTTGGATGGATGTTGGTTGGGGTGTTAGTGGTGTGGAAGTGTCGGTGTCGGGTCGGAGTGGCATGCCGAATAGTAGTTCGCGGGGTGAGGCATTGAGGTGTGGTATGATGCGGTCGTTCAGGGCTCGGACCGCTTCGTCTAGGTGTTTGGGCCAGCTGCGGGGGATGGATTTTGGGTCCACAGCACCCGTTTCCTCGTCGAGGTCTGGGGCGCACAAGCGTTTGAGGCGGCTGAGTAAGAGGTTGTTAGTACTCTCAACGAGGCCGTTGACCCACGGTGCGTATGCGGGTGTGACGATGTGCTTGATGCCGTTCTCGTCACAGAATTCTACAACTTCTCCTTTAAAGTGGGAGCCGCCGTCCGTCATGAAGGCTTGGGGTGTGGCGTAGTCCAGGCAGATACGTTGGAGCGAGGTCACTGTGTTCTTCGACGTGGCGTGCGATTTGATTTTGCTGACCCATACAAAATTGGAGTATGTGTCGACATAGACGCCTAGGGTGTGGTAGTTGCCTATGCCCTCGGGAAGCGAGACGTAGTCTCCGGCCGTTAGTTGGAAGGGCCGTACCCGCCGTATTGGTTGTAGTAGTGAGGTCATGTTGGCCGGTCCGAAGTTTTTGCATTGTGGGCATTCGAGACATGCCATCTTGCAATCCGTGTCCATGCCCGGCCAGAAGTAGCGGTCTCGTAGGTGGAGCTTAACGAGGTCGGCGCTGAAGTGGCCGTTCGCGCGATGCATGTCGAGGGCCAGTTGGAATCCGAGTTTCGCTGGTTGGCATTCGGTCCTCGCGACGCGCTCGTTGGACTTCGAGCTCACGCGCCATAGCTTGTTACCTTCGATCATGAATCCCTCTGCTCGGCGAATAGCTTGTTTCCTTTCGGGTATCGTGTCGCCTGCCGTCTTTCCTAGTAAGTGTCGGACAACCGGTGTGAAGAATACATCACCTTCGAAGGCCGTCTCTAATGGGTGTTTCGGGGCTCCTGCCGAATCGAGGACTTGCATGATGTCGTTCTCAATTCCTTTGGAAGCTTCCCAGTCGGGTAGGACGGACCACGAAGAGCCGTCTGTGGCGTTGCGACTGCGGTTTCGGAACATTCGGCTGAGACCGTCTGCGACCGGGTTGTGCACTCCCGGTCGGTGGCGTATGTCGATGATGTTGTGCGCGAGTATGGACTCCATCCATCGACTGTGATGAGAGTTCATTTTACCTTTGAGCAGGCAATCACGTAGCGCTTGGCAGTCGGTCTCGAGTTCGACCGGTGATCCGTAGACGTACGATTCGAATTCATCCATGCTGTATTTCAGGGCTGCGAATTCTAGCATGAATGGTTCGTACCGTTCCTCGCTGGTTGAAGTTCGTTTCGAGCAGTAGCTGATGGGGTACCATCGTTTGATCGTTTTGCCGCCGCTGTCTGTCTCCTCGAATTCCTGGGAGAGCCATCCTGCGAATCCTACCGCCGAGCCGTCCGTTGTTATGCGGAAGGGCCTACCGTCATACTGGGGGCTTCGGAGGACCGGTTCTGATGTCAGGATTACCTTGAGCGCTAGGAAGGCTTCCTGATGCTCTGCGTGCCATTTGTCCTTCAGGGTCATCGATTCTAGCGCGCGTTTGTACGCCCCTTTCCTGGCCTTCCAATGCTTCTTGTTCGTGAATTCGAGCTGCAGTCCTCTGGTGAGGTCTGTGAGCGGTGCTGCTATTCTCGCGTAATTAGCAATGAGGCGCCGGAAGTAGTTGGTGAGGCCCAGGAACGCCATCAGGTCTTGTACGTCCTCGGGGACTGGCCAGTTGACGACTGCTGCCACTTTGTCCAGGTTCGGGCCAATTCCCGCCGGTCCGATCATCGCGCCTGCGAATAGTACGTTGGTCTGGTATAGTTTAGTCTTCGATGGGGACAGGGACAGTTTGCGTTCGCGACAGCGTTTAAAAAATTTCGTCAGGTTCGCAAACTTAACCTCGAAGTCATCACCTGGCAGGCAGACATCGTCCATCCAGTTGACCAGTTCCTTCCCGATCATGTCGTCCAGGGCAATCGCAATCAACTCGCCGAAGGTTGCTGGTGCGCCCGTAAGCCCGAATGGCATGCGTAGGTATACAAAGTAGCCGCGGCCTTCCACGTAGAATGCCGTATAAGGCACTGATTCATCGTCTAAAGGAACCGCGTAGTAACCTGATGCAAAATCTATTATGGACGCCCACCTGTGGTTTGCCGCGAACTCGTGTTTGTCTTTGAGGTCGCCAGCGGGGAATGGTGGGACTTGCGTGGCTCTGTTCAACGCTGTGAACGCGTGGCATAGGCGCCACTTGGTCTTCTTCTCCGATTTGCCTGAGCCTTCGACCGCTTCCAGGAGCGCCTCGTCGGTTTCGCCGGGTTCACGTACTTCCTCCCACGGGGCAGGGTAGCCCGCTTTGATACACTCCGCGTTGACTTTCCGGAGTATCTCGACTCGTGTAGCTCCGGTCTTACCCGCATCCTTTGGCGCTAAGTTCGTGCTGTTGAGACACTTGATGAACTCGCCTGGTACGCGCTGTATGACGTTAGCCTGTTCCATCTCGTCGAGCATACCGTAGAACCACTCCTTTTGATTCTCCTTTATCGGTCTCTGGGACATGCGTTTCGGGAGTTTGGCTGTGGGGTCAACGTTGAGGTGGTGCGTGTGCCAGTCTTGGTATAGAACCTCTGTGATAGAGAGTGCGAATACGTCAGCGAATTCTCGGACTAAGTCCTTCACCCGTGCGAGTTGTTCTGGGTTGAGGTCTGCTCCGAATTCGACCTTCGATAGTATGTCGTTTACGCGTTCTTCCGAGAAGGGGTCTGTTACCCGCGCTGAGGTATTCGTGCCGCGGTTTAGTTTGAACGGTTCATTGTGTACGTCGCCCAGTGCGTGGACTTCCTCGTCGGTTATTCCGTCCTCGTGCGTGGGGGTGCTCATCGCTCGTAGACGTCCTAGGTTGGCGCGTAGGGTGTCAATGCGTTTTTCGGAGCGCTCGAAGATGTCCCGTTGTCGCTTCGCTTCGACTCTATCTGGGTACTTTCTCTCGCGCTTGTGCAATTTCTTCCGTCTGCGTTGCTCTTGTGTCTTTGTCCGTTTGCGTTGTGTGTTCGCGGTCTGGATCGCTGCGGTGAGCATAACGTCACCCTCGGCGTCTCGTACCAATTGCTCCGCTTCGCGGTTCTCTCGTTTTTGAGTCTTCTGACTCTTGGGGTAATTGATTTGTTGTTCGTCGGCTGTCTCGTCTGAGTCTGACTCCTCTTCGTCTCCGTCTGAGTAGTCGTCATCTTCAAACTCGTCGTCGGCTAAGTCGTCCACTGTGAGGTGTTTCGCCCATCTTGTTTCTCGCCACGGTGAGTCTGATGCCTTGATTTGGTGTATGCGGGCCCATTCCCTGTCAAGTTGTTCCTCGGGTGGTGATTCGGCGATGAGGTGGGTTTCTTCCGGTATCGGGTCCTCTGGTTGGTCTGTCGGCGATGGTTGCAGTGGCGCCGCGGGGTGGGCTTCCGAGTTCGTGATAGTGGCGGTCGTGCCGTTATGTTCTATCTCGATTTCGTCAGTATGGTAGTGGTGTACTGCACGTACTTCCCGTAGCCATGGTTTCCCGAGGATAACGTCGAATGCTCCGCCGCATTCAAAAATTTCGAACCAGCTCGGTGCTTCGACGCCACCCACTCTGACGGTCCCGTACCAGCGTCCAATTGGTGTGATCTTCGCGCCGTTCGCTACGCTGATCCTTGTCGTGGAAGGTTGTAGGGTTGACAAGCAGTGGCCGTAAGAGTCCCATCGTCGCTTAGATATACAGTTCCGCATAGCCCCGTCGTCCACTTGGCCAGTTGCTCGAACCGCATAGCCATCAGGGCTGACTAGTTGGATCCGTTGAAGGAATGGTAGCGCTCGGCCTGTTGACAGTGCTCCCGTTGTCGCCATAGTCATGATGCGGTCTCGCGAGTCAGCGTCGTAGTGGTAAATGCCGTTAGCCATTGAGTTGGGCGTACATACAGAGTCCAGTACAGAGTGGGCAGCAGGTGCTACAGGAAGCGAGTCGTTGACAGTCACAGGCATAGCGGTAACGGTAGTAGTAGTAGTAGTAGAAAGAACAGTGGAGTCCTTGTCCTCCGAGAAAGTGTTGTATGGGGTCTCGTGACGCTCGTCCGTCAGTAGCGAGACCCCTGCTCGTTTCCCTGGTTCTCCTCGTCCGCAAACTGCATATCCCTTGTGTCGTAGACAGATGTGTCGACTTCGATATCCTCACCATCGATCCGCAAGATTTGGAAGACTGGGAGGGTGTCTGCGTCCTCGAAACGAGCACGAGGTGGGTTAATAGCTCCGTTGACCCGAGCGCGCCAGCTAGCTTCTGCCTGAGAGATCTCCGAGGTGCTCTGGCAGTTGTTTCGCATGTGGCCTGTGCAGCCGCATCTGAAGCATTCGCCGGAGGCTAGAGCCGCTGTGCCTGGTTTCAGGGGGTAGAGACCCGTGTTGAAGCCGGGTCGCCGCCCAGGGAATGTGCGCTCCCATAGGGCTAAGGCCTCCTGGTATTGTCGCTGTCCTTCCGCCGACGGCGGGTAGGCTTTCGTCTTCGTCACCGCCTGTTGTGCTAGCTGTGCTAGGGTAGCACGTTGGTCGGTGGGTGATGGTGTCGGGGGTCCCCACGATGGCATATGAGGCGGCGCTTGGCGTACCGGGGTGGATGGTGCGTTGGCTTGTGGTAGCGGCGTGGATGGTGCCGTGTGGGCCGTGTTCGTAACTGTGAGAGTTGGGGCTGCCGGTTGAGCGGGTGTCGATTGGGTCCTCGTATATGAGCTGCGGTATGGCGTACGAGGAGTTGCTAGAGCTGGCGAGACGTAGGATGATGGTTGCCGGTTGTACGAATGTGAGGGTTGTATGGAGACGTTGGCGAGGAGTGCAGCTAGGTCGACGTCTCGCTGGTTTGCGAGTAGTAGGCTGGTGATGGGAAGGTCGCAGACGGCTTTGGTGAATGTCGCCCACGTGTTCGTTGGTGTGGTTGCGAGTTGGAGGATCATGGCGGCTGGCATGTTACCCTTCGCTGCCGCGAGTAAGTTGCCATCGGTGTCGCCGATCTCCTCGGCAAGCGCTTGTACCCTGTAGGCCCAATCGACGTGTGTATACGTCTCCTCGCCGTCCTCTCCCACGACCTTGCCTATGTCCTCTGGCTTCAGTACTAGAGTGTTGTACTTTGCCCTCAACGTGTCTTTCGAGACCTCCACTTGCGGCAGTGGCTCCCACTTCAAGTGGAACGCCGCCTCCAAGTTGGCCCATGTGTTCTTCTCCGCTGCCGAGAGGTTCTGGAACCAGGTGTCGGCCTTGCTTCCGTATTCCAGGTGGTTTTCGAAGACGAATATGCGTTGGGCATCCGATGTGTCGTGCTTGAATTTTGTGCCCTTCAGCTTCCGCAGCCACTCCTGCGGCTTCTCTATTCTCTTGTCAGTCCCTCGGAATGCCTTTATCTCCGTCATCTCGTCGTCACTGTCGGCGGTAGGTATAGTATGTAGTGGAATTGTGGGCGGTATTACGGGTGGTATTGTTATAGTTGGTGTAACTGGTGGTGTAAGGGAGAGCGGGGATTCGGGTAGGGATTGTAGTGTAGCGGTGGTTGTCGGGGAAGGGAGGTTCAGTATAGGTAGGGGTTCGGGAATTGGGGAGAGAGGGCTGGAATGTGGTGATGATGTTGGATTCGAGTCTGATGAGGATGCGATGAGGGGTGTGGGTTCTCGAAATGGTGTATGTAGCGGGTCACTAAGTGCTGGTGTTCTGGGTCCTTGCGATGTTCGATTGCGGAGGCGTGCTTCTCGTCGTCTGGCTGGTGTAGAGGTGTTTGCTGGCACTGGTTGTAGGGATGATTCGAGTTCGCGCAGTAGACGGGAAGCCAGCGTTGTAGTAAGAATCCACTCGCGTCACCAAAGATGAGAGGGTGCCAGCGGCACAGAGCACGGCGGGGACTGGGGAGACGAGTCGGGGAACTGGGCACAGGCAGTGCACACGGGGCACAGGACGAGAAAGGAAAGAGAAGAGATGTATATCAACTGTGCCCGAAGGCTCTATGTACTATGTAGTGGGAAACCCCGGGTGCGTGGCTGTAGCACAGCCACAGCGCCCAGGAGCATGTGGCCTCAAATGTGTGCCAGCGTACCGCGGACGCGGCCATCTCATTGACTAGGAGCTGCACTCCCTCAGGCTCAATATAGCGGACGAGATGGGAACCGTTGTAATTAAGACGGTCGCAGATCGCAACTTGCAGCGGCGATGCACCAGCGCGGGATGTAAAGATGCGAACGAAATTGGCCTTTGCCTCAAAGCGAGAATCTCGATTGACGTGTATGGAGATGTGCGACCATAAGCTGCGAGTGTTGGTGCAGATGTCCCTCCACCGTCTGCATACACTTGCGAGGACCATGGGTGCAGGGAGATGTTCTCGGGTGTAGGGGTTGGCCGCTGTGTATGCCATGAAGATTTCGATCAACGCATCATTTGAGACTCTTTTGACAGGTGCGTTGACACTCTCGTACTCTCCCAAGCGGTCTGCGAGGCTGCGGCATTCTTCGGCGCAGCGGCCCTGCTCTTTCTTCAGCTCTTGCACGAGAGTGTTAAGGTATGCGGCATGTTCCTCAGCCTGGGAAATGCGAGTTTTGATAGCCTCGATAGAGGACTTTCGTTTTTCTTCTTCAATGTCGGTCGGAAGAACATGGGATAGAAAGAGATTGGCTGGAGGTCGAGGATAAGAGACGATCGGGCCTTGCTCAAAGACGAGATCCAGTTGATTGCATTTTCTGCACTTCATTCGATCTATGCAGCCAGATGGTTCGCACTTGAGTGAAAGCACTAGGGAGTGATATTATCGCTTACTGGGTTAATGCGATATCGACAAAAGCTGTAGCAGCGATGATATCGAAATTCGAATGTGGGTGGTACAGTTAAGGACGGCCCACTGACACACCCAAATGAAATTCATTTTGCATTGCGTTTACGAGCCGTTTGCACCAATTCCAAATTGTACAATGTCTTGAAGTAGGTGATCATAATACAGACATAAATCAGTAAGAGCATATCATGGAGAGGGATGATTGTAGATAGAGAACTGTGAATTTTACGGTTGCTGTGGCGCCGCACCGCCCACTGACACAGTCCCGATGTGGAGTCACTGTGTTACATCCACTCGACCGGGCGTCTCGGCTCGTTGCCAACTTGCACGGTCGAGTAATTAGCTAAGGTCGCGTCCATTCACAGCTACAGTTTAACAAGAGAGTGGATATTATTGTTACATAGAGCTTAGCTAGAGTATTTGTAAATCTTGATAAGTAAACACGATGCGGAATGTTCGAAATCAGAAACATCTCCAAATGTCAGCTGTCATCCCCTTCGAGCCCGAATTCTTCTTCACCTTCTCCGTCATCCCCACGTTGGCCGTACTCGCCCTCTTCCTCTTCTTCAGCATTGCTATCATCCCCCTCGTCAATCGCTGGACCTGTGGGTTTAGCCTGTGCAAGAAGCAGTGGGCCCCGAATCGGCCTCTTCCATCCCGGTCGCTTTTTTTGGGCCTTTGCGCGATCGCGTTCTTGCTCCCACTCCACCACCAGCAGCTTCCAGGCCTTTGTTGTCAGTGTGTTTCTCTCTCTTCTCTCTTTCTCCTGGATATTCCATTCCTTTAACAGCTCAACTTTGTTCGCCCTTGCCACTCGCCGTGCTGCTACAGCAGCTGCTGTTCTCGCCATGGTGGTCTCGTGGTCCCTCACAATCTCAATGAACGCGGCATCGGTGAGCAGTCTCGGCATTCCATCCCCCACCACCTTGTTACTCTTTTTCTTCTTTGCCGTCTCCTCATTCCCTGCTAAATGACCCCTTATCATGTCACAGTATCTCCCCTGCAGCACGGCAGCGCCTTGCAACCCCGCCACCATTCCTTTGAAGTAGAGATCACGGTCCTGAGCTTCCTGGAGAGCTTTTTGAAAGCTCTTCTCGCGCTCGGTCAAGGGCTCGAGCTCGAGCAGTTCTTGGTAACGCGGACGGGTGGGAGTTATGAACATGGTGGGATATGAGGGCGGCTGTGATGTTGAGTGGATTGGGGTGGATGCAAAGAGATAGGCCATTGGAGTACCCGACGAGGCCAGGCTCGTCAAAGCTGCTTGGACAGGGGCGGTGAGGAGGGAGTCAGTGGTGGCAACAGGCTCAATGGGCTCATCAACATCCATAGGTGAGCTGCCGTTGTCGGTTCTATCAACTGCGGTGAGCTGACGAACAACTGCTGTCACTTGTGTTACAGCATATGTCTGCTGCAACAGAAGGCTTCCGTTGCATGAAGACTCAAGGCTAGGGGCCATCATGGCCACGGTCACAACACTGCGGTCAACAGGTGCAACACCTGTTTTCCGAAACGCTGCCCGTATGGTTTCCTCGGTGAGTGCTCGCACATGTGCTTTCCCGTATATGGCCAAGAAGTTGCTCTTTGTAACCTTCTGGCCCGTTTCGCGCTCGTACTTATCTCTCTCTTCCGTCCAGCGGATTTTGAGAATACCGAATACAGCAACATCAAGACCCTGATAGACGTGAGTGGCGTGGGCGGGGTAGCATAGGACGTGGATGTTGTGGGCTGCAGCGTACTCCAGAAAGCCCAAGGTATAATGGGAATTGTGACCATCGACGAGGAGGAGACGATGACGGCCGGCGGCCTTTTCGGATGTCTGCTGATCAAATATCTTGATCCACTCAATACCTATCTCCCCGTCTGTCCATCCCTTCTTCGAGTGGCCAATACTTCATTTAAGGTCAGTTTTATTTAGGTTGATTTTAGCTCGGATACTCACGCGGCATTCAGAGGATTGTCCTGCTCCCATTTCAGCTGGTACGCAAGCCCTTTAAAGATAACAGCCGGCGGAAGTGAGGTACCATCAGCGCAGATGCTGACAATAACAGTAATGTTCTCCCTATTTCCATCGCGTTGCTGATGCTGAACCTTTTTCCCTGTAGATCCTATCACTCGCTCTCGTGTTCCTCCTCCTGGTTGGATCCCAGTCTCGTCCACCCCGTATCGCATTTCGACATCAATGTCATTCTCTGTTATGGTCTTCTCCAGGAGATCAAAATGGGCCTTGTGTGTTGTAGGGTTGACTGCTCGGCCTCTGGCAGTATCGAGGGGGCTAGACCAGTAAGTGCTCAGCTCGTCGGAGTGTTTCTCGACAAAGCGGTCTGTCCAATTGATCCCCACACCATTCTCAGGGAATGCATCGCCCATCCTGGCACGCAAGATGGCATCAACATGTTCCTTTAGTCTTCGGTGACTGAGTGGGAAGCCACGGTGAGCCAGCTCGCCAACATATTCAATGACTTTCCTTTCCTCTTCCTTTAACAGCCAACTTCCTTGTGCATTTGACTCCGCCTTGGACATTACACCCTTCACGCGCCTCCCGAGTGTCTTGTAGGAAAGTGGGATAGTCTTTCCCGTCTCCAGCCTATGAAGAGCCATCACATGGGTGCACACACCCCGTAGTCCCATCTTCACTTCTGTATCGTCTTTCTCTTGTTCCTCTTGATAGAATAACACAGCTTTTTTCATGAGCTTCTCCTGTGCCTCACGAGCATTCTGCCTCCTTTTCGTTGCGGATAGCGGGCGTCCAACCATGTC
This sequence comes from Athelia sp. TMB, assembly GCA_014898675.1. NCBI lineage: Eukaryota > Fungi > Basidiomycota > Agaricomycetes > Atheliales > Atheliaceae > Athelia > Athelia sp. TMB. The sequence goes on from JACXVL010000185.1 coordinate 79,270, forward strand.
AAGAGTGGGTATCGAAGACGATAACTTTCAGTAACCACATAGTAATCTCGGTCATATTAATCAGTGGCCCCGAAGGTCACATTTTGGTGACATGATCCCGCCTTGCTCTGCAGATTCCGGTTATTGCGTGAAGTATTTGAACAACAGCCTGAGAGTACTGAGAAGAAACACTCGAAAGACCTAGTTATGAATTATGGAACCCGATTTCCAATATTTTGCACCCAGGTTCCAAGCCTGCAGGAGTCAGGAAATTGCAATGAAATAGATTTTTGGAGCTTTTCGGCTTGCTAAAGGCCTCATCATTTACAATTGGACGTTACATTTGGTTAGAATATGTCAATATACTACAGTAATACATACAAATTTACTTGAAGCTAAAGAGTTCAATTTAAGTGATTTTCATAGGAGGTGTGTCAGTGGGCGGTGCTGTGTCAGTGGGCCGTCCTTAACTGTACTAACGACGAGTGAACAGTGAGTAGGGGTGGTCACCGTACCGTATACGGTTACGGTCGTACAATGTACGGTTTGATACGGTCATAGACCGTAACATACCTTACCGTATACGGTTGAGGTCAGGGGGCCAACGGTACGGTTACGGGCCTGTTACGGGTTTACGACCGTATAACGGTTATACGGTATATCGGGGATAATAAGTCAGGCCACTCACCAGTTTACTCAGAAATTCAAGGGAAATATAGTTATTGTGCCGCTAAAGCCTTAAAATCGCTGAATCTCGCGTTCTTGGGCGAGCTTTTGAGACGAGACTGAAGAAACAACGCACTGGTGCTTGAGTGGCGCAATCTTAAATCTGTCACGGATTCAATAAAGTGACAGATCCAGATCCTATTGAGGAGTTTGGCCCCTGTTTGGCCTCCACCGAACTTTTTGGCAGTCGTGTTGCTACCAGATCGTGAACATGTCACGACTACGCGGACACTGATTAATGGCTTCCCAAGCCGCACAGAAAACATACCGTAAGACCGTATTACGGTCGTAAGTCCCGTATTTTTACGGTCAGGTACGGTTACGGTGCTACCCGTAGCCGTATGCCCAAGAACTTGATCAAGAGCTCGACGGTACGGTTACGGTGACCCGTATACGGTCACCGTATACGGCGATGTACGGCTACGGTGACCACCCCTAACAGTGAGCCACGTGCCAGTGAGTTGTACAAGTACCATTCAGACTCCGATGCGTCGATGATGCTCACAGCGACGGCCACAGCCGAGTCCTACATGAAGTCCACACGACACCTCGAATGGCACGACACCGATACCGTGAAAATCACACGCACATGTTGCCACTAAAATATCAATATTAAAGCATATCCTCTTTGATTGTTGATACGGACACCCGCAACTTGAAGCCCATCTCCCTTCCGTATACCCCCTATCTATCCTTGGTAATCCCAGGAACTCCCATATCATCTAGCAGTGGTACCGACAGTGAACTCCTCCCAAGCTAAAGCGGAGGAAAAGCGATGGAATTTGGGATGCCGTCATCATATGGATCATCATCGCTGCTTTGATCAATGAAGATTTTGAGCGCGGTACCTGCCAGCGCTTTCCCCATTGTTCGAGCGTCCGTTGCGTTCAGAACGCTACCTGGATCGGCTGCCAATCTATTCTCTCCGGGTATCCAGCTGTTCTTAGCTGGGCAGAGTTGGAGAAATAGAGCTTCGAGCGAAGACGGCGGGCTGGTTCTTGAGTTCAACATCACGAGCGTCGCGTCTGGAAGGTCATTGGAGAGGCGGCCGATCAGACTCAAGGTCTTCAAGTTGGGGAGAAACGGTGCGACGGGGCCGGCAGGGCCGAGGGTGAGTTCGTAGAGGACAAGTTGGTTGAATACGGGCTCTTCATCAGAATATCTGCCTTCAATGAATTCGAATTCGATTGAGCCAGGAGCACATTTCATGGCCCTGATGAGATCAGCGTAGAAGAATTTGGGACCAGGGTTTAGGACAAGCCTATGCAAACCACACGATGACTTGTTCAGAAAACGGGAGAATTTTCGCCGCGACCAAATTTTTGAATCCCAGGATTTTGAGCAATTTATTCGGAGATCCAATAGGGAGGGGAGCACCAGTGCCCGGAGCACATATCGGAACTAAGGGTCCGCCATACCAGCGCTCCCCAGTTGGCAGCTGAATCCCAAGAATTTACGGAGATGCGAATGTCCAAACTGGTATATTCCGACGCAGATCTCAACGCCTGAGCCTCTTTCCCACTCGGCCAATCGAATGGCTACCTCTCGTTTCCCATTTCCCTTGGCGAATTATGCTGCAAATTGAAGTGTGGAAGTAAATTTGACGAAGCAGAGTCCAGCAAGGTTCTTGATTGCAACATCTTGGTGAGGGCGAGGAGGGTAGGTCGTCGCATTGAGGCTGCACGCATGATGCTAATGGCGAGAAGTTCGAGAAGAGCGACGTTAAGCACGGGCGGGCGATATCTGCGAGTCGTTTTCCCGGGTTTAACCAGCTCAATTTCCACCAAGCTCACGAGTGCTGCTGAGCGCAGCAAAACGAGAAGGTCGTAATGATCAACGACGAGAAAGTCCAGCACGAGCATCTGCAGCTTGCATGACGACCGATCCAGGGACCTGAAGGAAGCTAGTTGCGACCATACTAGCAAATACCTATTTATGCCATTGATCTCCACAACAACATGCAGACAGCGCAATGAATGCAGCTCGAGGACATTAAAAAGAGCCTGGAAGTCCTCCCTGGTGTGGAAAGCAACTTTTAAGAAGCGTAGCTGCTCCGGAACAGAGACCAGTGACGCCAATGGATGCCCCATCGCAGTGTAAGGTTCGTTGCTCTCTACACTGCAAGCCTTAAACAGAGGCATGGCACTTGACGAAAGCGCTTGACGAAGCTGTGGAATGAAATCACAGTGGTACTTGAGGGCCAGATTCTGCCAGTGTCCCGCTGACGCAGCCATTGCACTAATCAAGATTTGCAAGTCGCTCCTGCGAAGTTAAGGTGTGCCGTGGACGTCAAATCTGTAGTAATGCGGGAGTGATCGGTGTTCAGCAGATGTGACTATCCAGGTTGCGATTTCCACGCGCAAGGGACATGTCCCAGAGCGAGAGACAAACAGTTCGAACAGTTTGGTTTGGGAAAAGGCGGCGTTTCGACGGCCAGAAGGGAAAAGATATGGATCCAAAGCCAGGGGGAATTGATGCAGAGAGTTCGCCATTGCTTGCATACCGTGGGGAGAATCATGGGTGCGGAGAGTGTGTGGGGGACATTGTTGAGATAAGTATCCACCTAGATTTGGAATATGTGTGACAAGAAGTCATCTGAGAGCTATATCATGGGCGATGTTTGAAGGAGGCTCTTGATACAAGTTTTGATGAAATTCATTTTTAGTAAGGTGTGACTATGCCTGCCAGACTTGGAGTTACTCGGCGTGAAAAAGAAAAAAAAAGCAGAAGGCTCTCGAGACTCACCATTATTAGCTGGAACCTGGCTGTAATGGTTTGTAATAGTGGGAGGGGCGAGTGAGATAGTGATCACCCTGTCAGGTTCACTGGATACTTTTGAGTACGCCCGGAGCACGCGCTGGCAATGCGGTCATATCCAATTGGTCTCCTGAGGGCAGACGCCTGCAGACGACATACTAACGATCAAACCTGCGTAAACTCCGTATTTGTATCTTGTATCGATATCTGCTTAGTCACCGCAATTTTCTGTGTAGAAAATCTAACATACCCGATTATTTCTTCTTCGAAGGTGTTAGAATCAACAAGCTTGTACATGTGCTACGACGACGAGGGCGCATGTTCTGTCGTCGTCCACCGATGTACGCAACATTGGTGGGCGTGAAGGCGCTTGAGTGACGCAGTGGCGGTAGCAACAGCAATTTTTGCGGGGCGACGGGGCAACGGGCGGCAAGTTGCTCGATATGGGCTCTTACGAGATGTCGTAATAACACCCATCAAGCGATCGCAGGTTGAACTTCAGCTGATCTTGCTCGCACGTGGCAGGAACCGAGGTTGTGGTAAGTGCATCATTGGGACCCGATAGATGGGTAACAGCGATGCCACTCGGTGACACGGTCGTCTCTTGCTCACCAACTTCCACCTGGTAATTCAAAGGAACTTCAATCGTCTCTGGCTGCCCGCAAATCGCTACGCCATGTTTACACTAAGCCTCTGCAGTAACTCAGCACACGTGTCGTGAGCCCAATGCGGGTTGCTGGACTCGAAGGCTCCTTGTCGCTGGATCCACATGTCTATCTTCAACACAATTAATGCTCGCTCTCGGGCGGCGGTGAACAATATCAACGGATCGTACATCACTATCCACTATCACTTCCATGCGCCCTTGGACCGCCAATCCAGTGCGTTAGCACTCTAGACCATTGTGACATGTGCTGACCCTTACTGTCGTTTCAGTCGCAGGTATTGAATTACATGCACGGATGGTATGTTCATATCTAGGAATACTTGAACGCTCTATGACATCTCTTCTGCAGCTTGCAGCCAGTCAAGCTTTAGGCCCTATCCTTGCGAGTGCTTTTTCAGGAAGTGGCAGGCCGCAAGCAAATGCTGGAAATGCGGGAGAGATGTACGGAAATGAGGCAGGTGGAACTGTAAGCAAACAAATGACTGCTCCATCTCATAAAATACTCAATCTGCGAAGGAGGTGCCTTTTGACAGTACGCCTCGTCCTATGCAGCGTCGCCAGCGCAATCGCAGTAATTGGGGAAGAGTCATTGCTGCTGCCAAACGTTTCGTATGCTTATAGCGTCGACGTCCGCTTCGTTGGCTCTTCTTGCTCTGCTATGAGAATGCCCTTTCGCTTTGTACATGCCTTCGCTGTTTAGATTTGCTTTTTCACTTGCTAACTTTCTACGTATGAACGTCACCAGACCATGTCCTACTGCCTACTATGTCTTACTACCTACTATGTCCTACTATGTCGCTTAACCAATATTCTAGGGTTAGGCTCTTCAGATTATGCAAAGGTTGTGTCAAACAAATATATCATCGCTAAAGAAGTTTTGGGCGAGATTTTCAGAGGCTAGCATTTGAGCTATGATTTGACTGACGAGTCGTGATGTGTGTTTACAGCAAACGGCACAGTCGCCTCGCGTTTTGAATTTTGTTTGCACGCACCTGACCTAACCAACATATTTCCTCTCAATAGAGTGTATTTGTTTTCACTTTTTTGCTTACGTTTTGTCTGTTAACTGAATTGAACTGAATTGTTGGAGCACCAAAACATAATCAAAAAAGTGAAAACAAATACTCTCTAATTCATGGGAGGTTGCTGTAAATGTTCGACAAATAAAGGAAAAGGTGGCGCAGGGTGGCGCTAGCGGCTAGGTGCGCGGCGAGCGCGCTGACATCAGGTGACGTGGGGCTCGAAATGAAAACGCGGGGCGACTGCTGTAAAAATCGGATATCAACATCTTCTTAGGATTGCACTTGCCACTGTAACTAGTGTTTCACTTGCTTGCCGTCGACTCTCTAGTGCAGCGTCGAGCAGCATTCCTCCGACTGCCAGTGCAACGGGTACTACTCTTCGCAGGTGGCCAGACCACCTTTTCAATACAACTAGACGATCTACAGCGTTCGACCCAGATGTCGCTTGCATGTCGTCCCACTTTCTCACTCATGAACAAGCGCAAACTCGCCTCACGCAAATCCACGCGCTCCTCCAATCCCCTTTAGCCTCTTCCATTCTTGCCACGCATCCGAATGATCTCGTCGAGGAATCAGATGTGCCCTCCGAGTGGGGCTGGTGGGCCTCTTGCGACTTGGATTCTTGTCCGCAGGATGGAAACGAAAAGGATAATCAGGAGGAATGGATTGAACTCGTGAACTACTACAATGGCATTGGGAAAGGAACAGCATATAAGGAACTGAACGAGTTGGTGGATCAGATTAGGGTGCTGGAGTTGGCCCGGGACCCTATCTCCATTCCTTCCACTTCCTCCACCCAGAATGGAAAACATACAGCATACGGGATGTCCCCCAAGAAGACGCATGAAGTTCTGCGCATGTCTGCTTTTGTGGAATCTCTCCTCTTCCCTTTTCATTTGCCAGGAGATGAGCCTGGAATATCACGGACGCGGGTAGTAGATGTTGGCGCTGGCCAGGTCAGTCTCATCCGCCATCCTCCATGTATTTCAGCTTATTTCGACCAATTGTTGATGAAAACAGGGATATCTTACTCGGGCTCTGGCTTCCTTGCCCTGCCATCCACGGCTGCTTGCACTTGACGGAGACGCTGCGCAGACAACGGGTGCCGAGCGCTGGGAAACACGCTCACAGAAACGCACAAAGGCTGTGAGCGAACAAGCAGGGGAGTATCGAGAACTTGCAGATGCGATCACGCACAAGACGATCCATATCACCCCTGAGACGTTGGTTGATGCCGTCGACGAGTGGATACCTTCAGGAGAGGCCGATGGGGTGGTGTATGTAGCGCTACACGCTTGCGGCTCCCTTACGCCATCTGTGCTCCGTGCCATGTTGCTGAGGATAAAGGGCTCGCTCTCAGGCTCACGTGGCTGGACAGTGAGCGGGGCTGTGGTAGTGGGATGCTGTTACAATCTTATGGAAGCTCCTGGTGAGTGTACGATGTTATACAATCCTCTTTTGAGGACCGAGATTCGAGACCCTGTCAACTCGTCTTCTCCGTTTCTCCCCTCTAACTTGTCTCGTGTCATTTGCCGATAACTGATTTACGCTTGTCACAGATTTTCCTCTTTCGTGCACACTTAAACGTGGGCATGCTTTACCGCTGCCAACCGCACATCGACATCTCGCCGCGCAAATCCCAGGGACATGGCTACACCTACAGAACGGCAAACTGAATATCAAGCCAGACGTTAGACTGGCAATACGAAAGGTGGTCTGGCGAGCGATACTCGGGCGAATGATCGCTTCCCTCCCTTCCACGACCTGTTCTCCTCTCAGCCCTCTTTCAATCACGCCGGTTGGTGCAACAACGAAGGAACATGCATCCACATCTTACCCTCGACGTCCAACAACGGACGAAGGTTGCGGGATGAAAGGAACAGGCGAGACACCCGCTCATGCACGTCTGGGCAAGATCAACGACCGACATTATGCATCGTGGGATACGTTTATAAGCGCTGCGGGGGAGCGAATGGGAATGGACTTCACATCATCTTCATTCACCACTGAGAACGATAGGCACCAGACAGAAACGCGCCTGGCGACTCTGCACGTTATGAGATGTCTCCTCGGCCCACTAGTGGAGAGCTTGATTTTACTGGACAGATTGATTTGGGTGCGCGAGCAGCTCGAGGAGATGGGCGAGATGGAATTCGAGGTGGAGCTGGCCAACTTGTTTGACCAAAGGACGGGCAGCGGGCGGAATGTGGCCATTGTGATCAAGCCGAAGAGGGCGAGAAATGATGGAGTACTGAATGGGGCCTGCGCGAAAAGTTGAGAGGGACTGTGCATGCAATCATTCATCTGCGGGTATATGACGAAAGTCCGAAGATATGTAATCATATCCCTTGGTTGACGAAAACAGTGAGTCTTATGTGTAGAGCTGCTTGGTCACGGGCTCATCATTGATATTTTCTTTGTAGCTTCGATAAAATATCTGCTCACAGTCCTTCGCGGAAGCGATACTACTTTCAATTTGCCAACTATTCTTCATCGTCAAAATCAGTGTTCGATACTGCCAGACTCGCGACTCTGAGCCAGGCCGAGCGTGTGGCTGACCAACCTGGCCCATCATGCTCCTCCCAACAAGTAAGTTCGGACAATTCAGGGAAAACCTGTTGAAGGAACGCCGCCACGGCCCCGACCTGGTCAACTCGAATTCTAGAATGGCCTACTTGCAGCGACTTCATGCGTGTACTACGGGGAGGTGTTGCCCACTCGTCGCGGGACGACAGAGGAGACACATCGCTTGATGCATCGAAAGTAATCCCTAATACCCTTAGGCCTGGGCAGCACTCGCAAAATGCGAGCAGGCCATCCAAAGTGACACGAGAGGGCAGGCCCCAGCAAGACGTACTGCCAAAGTCGAGCTCGCGGAGGCGTGGCCATGCTTCGGCCATCTCTCGAACAAACGCATCATTCGCATTCTCAAAGGACATGCATCCATTCATCCACACGTACTCCAAATTGTGAAATGAGAGCAATGGACGCAAGCTGTCAAGCGTCTGAACGTTGTCATCGGTCGAGTCGTCCTGGAACTCGTCCTGGAAGCCGTAAAATCTCTTCAGGGATGTCCAAGAGCAATGCTGCCGTAAATTTGTGAAGAATTCAGCAACGTCGAAGCTAGAAGGGGTCTCTTCGGCGTGGATAATCAGTGTCTCCAAGTGAATTGGATGCAGATATCCCATCATCTCGGTCGATTTGGGAAGACGCTTGGTCCAGATTGTCAATTCGCGAAGAGCAGGGAAGGGGAATGGAGGCAACGGTGATTCAAAACCACCCGTTAATGGGGCGACCTCCAGAACGCGTAGGTCAGGCATAGAGGATAAGTGCGCGAACGCGTCACTTCCCAACGAGATGCACGGGCTGGAGTATCTGTGTATGTGACTCAGATTGCATACGGCGTTGGATAGCGCGATTGAGAGGGACGAGGAAGTCTGGGGCCCCCTGTAGAATTGTGAGTGGAGGTGTAATTGGAAAACATTGGTGATGCTTACGCGCTGATTTCCAGATCTTCAAGAGATTTGGATATATTCCCCAACGCTCTCAGTAGTTCTCCCCCTGCCTCCTCATCGCAGCGTTCTGCCGCAAACTCTAGCACAAACGTGGTCAACTTTTCGCCGATGAGCAAATGCAAACTCTCCAGTTCCTGATCATCGCTCTCAGTCAACGCCAGTGTGAGGAGGCTAGGAAGAATCTGTCCTGTTTGAAAGGGTAGCGCTTTTAAGACTCCTGCATCCAGTCTCACACGAGAGCTTGTGTCTTCTGAGCCAAGATGGAGATGTCGAATAAGTCGCGCGTATTTTTGCAATCTGCGAACATCAGAGGCGTTTGGAGAGCCTTTAGTGTACTACAAGGAGCTTTTTTGTTATGCTAATGATGATATGTAGGACATGAACGAACCAATATGGAATTGCCGTTGTTATCAATTTCTATCTCCCAAAGCTCTTCAGGGAGGCATTTCACGAGTGGGACCAGTGAGACCATATTCCTCCAAAGTATTGTTAGTGCTGGGTCCTCGAATGCCTTGCATGTCAGTGCAAGGCTGCGCAGAGCCCTTAGGCGACCATCATTCGGGGTCAGGAGGGCATAGTCGAAGATGTGGGAGAGAACCTCGCTTATGCGCAAAGTATGATGCATGGTTCTTGAGAAACAAAGCAGGATCAAGGTGGGGGAAACGTCAACAAATTTATATTTTCGTTTGCTTCATGAAAGCAATAATAAGCACCTAAGATTAGAGATGGCACTGATTGTCATTGGTTGATATCACCGATGACGCGATGACGTCCTACGAATGCCTACTTGTGCTGTTGTATATAGTAAATCAAAGTAATCTAAGATGGAACACTTACCAGACATCGGATCCAAATATCCACGACCATTTTGTGAAGGACTCCACTTATAACAGCCTCGGGGGTGTTCTGCCACCAAAGACAAATCTAGAATTCCTTTCACAATCGCACCGAGATGCGGATAGAGCTCCTCGTCAATAAGTGCGCTCTGGCCTGATAATCCTATAGTAGCGACCTCAGCTTACACTTCAATCTGAACTTCGGTGTGCCGCTCCAAGACGTCAGAAGATCGTAGGTGGTATAACTGTCGCCTTTGCTGGAGGTCAGCATCAGGGACCCGGGAGGGCACGTACTTCGACTAATAGATTACATTAACCAAATGTGCTTCGAATGGCAGCTAAAGCGGCCCCTTGCAAAATAACGCCTGCAACATTGCTGTGAGTAAAGTCGTCTCTAGCGCGCTGTGGATGGCGTCCATTGAACATTATGGTTTCTGCTGTCAAGTTGGTCTATTTATCATAACCATGAGCTCCTGATTCACGCAGAAAACTCACTCCTAAAAATGGCCTAGTTAATCTACCAGACGCCCACAAGGCATTGCATGTATCCGCCAAATTCCAATCTTTCGCTAGTGGGCATTGTCAACGCGACCTAGACAAGTCACATATAGCCGATATGGCGAGGCATCTTGCAATCATCATTGCAGCTAGCAGTACGCTAGAATGACATATGTCTGACGAGCCTCAATGTCAAGCTGGGCAACGCCCTTATAATCGGCTTATGGAGCCCAGGGAGCGAAACCAGCTGTTACAGGATACCATACCTGACTTTATGAATGGGATTGTGAAGAATCCCCCCGAACTACAAGTCATGCTTCTTCCGGGTCGATTACAAAGAGATCCGTCGTTGGAGGAATCCGAGGATAGGTTCTCGTAAGTTATATTCCGGTGCACCGACTGAGCCTTCAACGATGCCATGATTGTATGTCAAATTAATGGGCCAGTCGTGGTGTTGCATTGTCAAATGTGGGATTCTAAGGAGGTATTGGGAAGGCAAAGTAGTAGGTACTCAGGACTGGGTAATCGACAGCCAGCTTTTCCCACGGTATTTTTCCTCTTAACTTTGAGTCGTGACTAGCATCCGACAAGATCCGACCTCCCCAAAGAACTCTTAAGCTTGTTTGATTCCTGACGAATCTCTTTGTCGAAAGGACGCCATGAAATTCGTGCCATTTGAATCCGTACACGACGATCGACAGCTCACGATATCAAATGTCTTCTCCGGCTCTGACAAACACTCATAACCCATCACAAATCGTGCTCTCCGAGTCGGGGCCCAAGGCCTGACGCATATGGCCCTTATTTTAGTTTGGTGCTTTATTCTGCTGATCATTCACTCGGGATGACCAGTCATGCAGAAAACAACGTCTCGGTATCCAGTATCTACAACCCAAGTCAAATCAACATCAGTTCACTAATAATGCCAAGTCATCTCGGAAGTGACAAACGTGTCGGCGAACTAGCAATTGTGCGGTGCACCGAAATTCCGCCCTCAGTACTGCGGATCCTGGAGAAAGTGCTATCGATCGGCGCAGCAATTGCAAGGCCGCTTGGAAAGCATTAACGACCAACACCGTCCCCTGCGGTCGCTCCCGATCGGATAGGCCTCGTGAATGAACAGCACGCCGCGTCGAATAACCCTCATCTCGGGCTTATCAGCACGGCCATTCGCTGCGCCCGAGGCTCTGTACACGCCGCTCCCAAACCTCCCCGAATCTACCTGATAAACAAGTCATCATCGGCATGAATCGATTTAAGCCGGCTTATAAATCGTGTTGATGTCCGGACGAGCTCGGCTTTTGATAATGTGCCCTTTGTAATGAGAACTTGGGCAACGCTTATAAGAACTTGCCTAGCCCTGAATGATACGTACGTACAGCTTTCATGGTTGACCTCCCAGACGATTCGCTAGTGCTCGTCACTGGCGCAAATGGTGAGAGCTCACCAATGATCATGTCGACCTTCTACTGAACTTCAGCTAATGCGATTTTTCAGGATTTATTGCCTCGCATGTTGTTGATGCCCTTTTGGCCAAGGGTTATAGAGTGAGAGGCTCGACGCGCTCTGCGTCAAAACTTGCACCGTTACAAGAATTCTGGGGTGCAAAATATGGTCCAGGACGGTTCCAAATCGCTGTGGTCGAAGACATGGCGATAAAAGGAGCATACGAAGAAGCGTTGAAGGGTGAGCGGATCCGTTGTTCCTCATTGTGTTCAGCAAACAGTCTTATCATTGTTCTAGACGTTGCAGGCGTCATTCATGTCGCCGCCTCCTTTCCATCAACAGCCGCAGAAAGTCTTGCAAATCCAGCGCTCACCATCGATCCCATGGTTAACGGAACTCGCTACATTCTCCAGTCTGCAGCCGCCCAGCCTACGGTGAAGAGCTTCGTACTTACATCCTCATCTTTTGCGGCGATATTTCGCGAGATGAACACGGTTTATGACCTTGATGAGAACAGCTGGAACCATGAAAGTGTGGAGAAGGCGTATAGCTTGCCCATGAGCGATCCTCTAAAATTCATGCACATATATGCAGCCGGCAAGACGCTTGCAGAACAAGCCGCATGGAAATTCTATAACGAGGAGAAGCCAGGATTTATCATGAACTCAGTCATCCCCAACTTCACCATCGGCCCACCCGTAGGTCCAGAGCGCCCACGATCGAGCTCGTTGATGGTCAGCACCGCGGTCGGTGGAGACATGTCTGGGTTGAAGACCCTTCGTCCTCGTAAGCAAATTTCTCAAATCAAACAGAAGCCAGATTGATCAGTGAAAGCAGAGTGGTTTGTTGATGTCAGAGATGCAGCCAGTCTGCACGTTCATGCGTTGATATCACCGCAATTATCGTCGGGAGGCATCCGCATCTGGGCTGTGTCAGCTCCTTTCAACGGCAACGATATTCTGCATGTCCTGCGGGAGCTGCATCCGGATAAAAATTTCCCCGCCGACTTCGAAGGACTCCCCAGAGACCTGAGTCGCATCGATAATAGAAGAGGTAGTGAGCTGCTGGGCGGGATGCGGGATTTGAAGCAGGCCATACAAGCCAACACATCGCACATTAATTTCATATAATGGATTTTAGATGAGAGATTACTTATGAAGGTAGCGGTCGCTACCAAACCTTGCTTACCCGTTAACATTAAGTTGAATCTTCTGAGTATTTTCTCCCCCCCCCCTGTTTTTATTTTTTTGATGGGTGATTATATTCGGTGCTCTGGGACACCACTAGACTTCCACGCACCCCCCCTAATAATTATGGGGTGTTTGTGCAAAGTCTGGCAAAGACTACAGAGTGAGGGGGAGAGTACTGCTTGGGCAATAACTATGGTAAATGTGATGTATAGCAGTCCCGGAAGAAAGACAAGATCAGGGAGGTTTTGAGGAGGGGGAGTGGTAGAAATGATTGCTCGGAAATATGTCACTGCATTAGCGAAACTTTTACACCACGAGACATGCTAACATAACCCAGTTCCAATAGGTACGTAGCAGCAGCGACCCCCGAAGGTCGATTTCATTCAGATCATGGGCAGGTTGGTTGTTATCGGAGTAGCGTAACAGACACGATATGGTTGTTAAGTGTATTGTGTGGTACCCTTTCTGCTATACATACTATAGAGAGGTGAAGAAGCCGAATATGAGGGAAGCGCAAAGAGCGATGATGCCAATGGAGGAAGGTCAGATTCGTCGTGTCGAGCCTGGGAGAAAGGTCGGCGGCTATTGTCGGAACCGCTCGCCAGCGTCGCACAACCGGAGGCCCACCGGTCGCTCCCAGGCGGCGAGTTATCTCAGACATAAAGCATGCAGCGATGAGTTGATGAGGGTGAGTTACGAGTCAGAGTGTTTTAGGTCAATCGGAGAGTTTGTTTAGCGTGGATCTGCCGATGTTGAGCCACTTTAGTCCACGACTGGAGCATGTTGGAAGCACGGTTTAGTTCACCCACATGAGTTTGCACCGCCACCAAGCGCCCTCGTTGCCCTTGTATTTAGGTCAGCGGCAACATCAGCAGTAGGTTTAGTTTTGCGTGATAATGCGATTGCGGTTCCCCGTTGGTTCAGTATGTATTTAGACCGGGTGTATTTCTTTGTATTGGCAAGAAGAATATATGAGACATGAGATTGCGAAATGGTGGCCCTCGTCTATTACATTTGAGCACGTCGCAGTATGATCAGATCGCAAAAAAGTACAGTCAGGCTGGATACCGATCTTAGCCTGTGAAAGGGATTAGGAGGTCAAGTTCGCATCTTGTGTACTTAGTTATATATAAGCACTCACGTTTACATGTTTGTTGGCGAATTATTTTTTCTTGGTGTGCGCGACATATACTCGTGTAGAAAGCAGGCATTGCGGATAGTAAAGATCGTCTTGAGCCCTTTGAACAAGATCGGTGGCTCCAGGCTGTGACATGCGACCGACATTCATCAACATGGGTATCATACCGGGTAAAAGTAGGTCGTGTTCCAGCCATGCGAGTTGTGCTATAGACAGTTCGTCTTCGCCTGTGTGCAAAGAGCATGTGTTAGTATGTGGTTATAGAAACGAGGAGTTGTATAGCAGTGTAGCAGTGGCCACGCACCTGTTTGCCAGAAACTTATCGGGACATCGGCGTGCTGTTCTGTGATTTTGGAAAATTCTCTGGTACCTCGGATTAGGTTTCGTAATCTGCGTGGAATTGACGTGTTGATCCCTTGTAGCTGAAGACATTTGCCGAAAATATGCCAGAGAGACGTCCAGCCTGGTGCGTATTCTTTGTCTATCCCGCGGCGGATGTCGGTTGCAAACTGGCCGTTGACGAGAGGCACGACGTCCGGTTCGATTATGATTAGAAGGCCGCCAGGACGCTTGAGGAAAAGTGCGTGAGCTAAGCGTCTGACTATGGTAGGGATGGTGCGCACCAAGATGCGAGCTACTTCAGAGAGGAAACGTTCGTAATTTTTGATCTAGAAATGTTCGTTTGTACGAGCTTACAGGATGGGGCACAAGTCACTCACCCCGTAGTACATGGACTGACGATAGAGCGAAGGTTCAGTGTCCATGGGAGTTAAACTTTGTAGTTCGCTTACCCTGGCATGGATTATGTCGAAATATTTGTCCGCATAAGGGAGATTGGTCTGGTCGAGATCACAAATTTGAAACCTATTGAGGATTGTTGATATAAGATGATGTCGAACGAGGATCAAGTACTCACGAACAGTTCATCGGGCCATCACTATGATCCAGAAAAGTTTAGGGTGTTCAGTAACACGATGAGTCGAGTACGGATATCGTCAGCTCACCGAGGTTGAATCGGAGCCAAGTCTACGCCGAAAACATCCGCATCTTCGAACTCGTGGGCGATGTCTAGAGCCCTTCAGAGCGAGTGTGTTGATATTTTGACATTTCTCGGTTTAAGCAGAGGTAAAACTTACCATTGACCGCCTCCTGTGCCCATGTCGAGTATTCTCGGTCTTCTTTGTCTTGTTGTAGTGGCGAGAACTCTCTGGAAGGGCCCGATGTAGTTCGTGCCCCCAAATAATCGGTTCATTATTTTGTGGTGGTAATTGGAGCGCTTCAAAATATGTCGGTCAAGTGTTCATATCGCATGGAGCAGTAAATAATCACATTAACTTCCTTTGTATCGACCGGGAGCATGTAGACGCGGTTGATTGTGTTGAGCTGCAGTGAGGTTAGTAGGAGCTGATGATTGCGTGAGGCGGGGCACAGTCCTCGCACCTTCCGGCCTTGGCTCTCGGTGAAGTATGTGGAATCTTCGTCAATGATATTGTCCAACTCTCCAATATGATATTGCTTAGAGCGTATATTTTGTTTGGCTGCCATGGGGGAGGAAGGAAGTGGGGGGGGTTACTGGAAGTTTGTGGCCGGACTTCTAAATTAGGTGGAATTCATGGTCCTTCGGCGTAAATTTTGGCGAGCGTAAATTTCATAGTATAAATGGCATTCAGGTGCTAGTTGGTGGCCACCCCGGGAGTTTGGTCCTTTAATGTTGAATTATGCCTTGCAAGGCTTGATGGGTGAGTAGATAGAGACGAAGATGTCAGTAATGTCAAGGTGAAGAGTGTCACACAAAATGTTGGCCATAGGGTGTATTCGTGGATGACGGTGCAAGTTGAGCGTTGATATCGATAATGCTTGCTACTTTGCCCCGTGGAGGCCTGCAAAGTTTGAAAAGAACATGGCGGCCGGAGCCGAACCTTGGAATCCTTCTAATGTAAATTCTCTGGGAGTTTCTGATGTTTGTCGTGTCACCTGTATTGAATTTTAAAATTCCAGAGGCTATGGATGCAGGTTTTGAATGTACTGCAAGTACTTTGTGGACAGCAACAACCTGGTGAATGACGGAGTGGTGGCGCGATATTAGGAGAGCCAAAATCGGAAATCATGCTACCCGCGCCGTTGAATCCCGGGTTCGCCAGATCAGGGCGTCAGGGCTCTCCGGTATTTCGAGACCGGCCCTAAGCCCAGTGAAACCTGGGCTGGGCCCTATTGGAGCCGGGCACGCGAGGCTTTTGAACCTTCGATGGGCGTGGCGAAGTTCAGTTGTCTGTTGTTGTTAGCATATTTACGGTCAGGGAGTTTGAAAACCAAAGTGAGAAGTGGTAATTGAGAAAGAGTCGTTATGGTAGGAAGTACATGCTAATCGTTATATGGCCAGCTAGCTACGTCAAAGTCTACGTTGTGCAGCCCGGCGTACGCATTTGGGTTCCATCGATACTCGCCAGCCCGCAACATCAACAGTAAACGTTCCAATGGTATGTCGTCAGAGAATACTACTATGCCGTTATCCCACGCCGCGCCACTCCTTGACTCTATCAATGCTGGATAGTCTAATGATGTTGACTGTGAAGATGCGGAATCGACGTGTTGTGAGGGGAAAAGGAGGCGGCCGATCCTGCCCCACGCAGTGGTAGACGCACTTCCGAAATCATGCAGTTCTCCGTTGAGTATAGCGGCTAGCGCCGAGTCCCAACTGCAGTCCATCAGATGTAATATTCAGGCGCGGTACTGATTCGGAGACTCACCGCCATGTATCGACCAGTGGAAGAGACGAGTTGCTAGCGTGGTGAGATAGCCTTTGTAGATGGAACGAAACCATCGCGCGAGCATCTTGCGGTTGGACAGTAACGTAAGTGTATCTGTACGATGACAAAGACACTATGCTGTATTGCATCATTGTCCAGTTACCAGCAGCTATCATCCGCCATGAGTTAGCACGTATGAAGTCCTGTGGCGCGCTCGCGGAAGATCGTGTAAAATGGGATTGGGTTTCCAAGGTCCGTGTGCTGAGTTGTATGGTCCAGCACCATCGGTCTCCTACTCTTCTGACCGATCCACTGCGGCATAAAGCGATGGTATCATTGATGCTCAATGAATGGTGGGAGGTGAAACCACGGTCTGAGTATTTCTCCCTCTCGTATTCGAGCAGCTCGGGTGGAGTTGTAGTGCCGTAGTTGAGTGGAATTGTTGCGTGACTCAAAAACGTGGCTTTCGGATACAAGGAGATTGCAAAATGAGAAGAGATTATGTTCATTATGCAAGCTTTATTTGAGCAATGTAAGTATGGCAACCTAATCGCGAGAAAGACACTTACTTGAGTGCATGTTCAAGATGACGTGGAATGCGCTATGGGCAGCTACTGTGACGGTGACGGTGAGGTGGTGGCCATCGGTGCCCATTTTGCTGAAGGAAAAAATGGCGTGCACAACGCGCTTGGAGTACATAGGCTCGTCTTCTACACGGAGGACGGTCCCATCCTCGTCCCACAAGCGGCCGTCATCTTCGTTGAGCCCAAAATGTTGCGGACTGCCTTCAGATTCTTCACCCCAAGGCTCGAACGTGTAACCTTGTATCTGTATGAGATGTAGGCCAATTTCCAGGCCATGCCCGCGGTTAACGTAGATGTTGAGATCCGTATCTGCGTCGGATATCCTGAGGAAAAACCGAAGGGCGTGAGAACCTGCGATCAAGGTTCCCGTGCGTAGTTGGAGGCTTCGGAAGCTGCCAGGGTAAGGGAGATATGGGAGGAGATGTTTGTCGATATTGAATGCTATCAAATTGAAATCATGGACGGCGTTGCGTCCGAGTGTTGCAATACAGGCGACGGCGGCTAAGTCTTCTGGTCCAAGATAGCAGAAAAGATTGGCGTAAAGCAGATGGTTCTTGAATATATTTTTGAGGGGGTATCGCCTTAGCCTCCTGGTGGGGCGGTGTGGTTGCATGGGTAGGGAGAAATATCCACAATTAATTGGAGTGCTCCTGAGACTATGAACAATGTGTAGGCGGCGGAAAATACCGCGACTTAGTGGCGTGTGGCTGACCAGCCAGACGATTGTGGTGCTTGATGCCCAGACTGATTAGCAAAGATCCTTTTTCCAGGTGATAGAAGAAGATAGCAGGGTCAAGTGGCGTCTTATTGGCCGATCTGCTGGTCTTCTTGAGAGAGAGTATTCGTTTCGAACACTAACGTCCATCTGTACTGCAAGGGGTACTTCTGATAAAGAACGAAATCAGCGGTGTTTGGCCCGTTTCTGGGCTTCCCGGCAGATAAAGAAATCGAGATCAGTCACCAGTACATCAGATGACACCACGAGGATAGACGTGTTTACCAGCTTCCGCAACAGTGTTTTGAACTTTCGTAGTGAGGCGTTAGTTTGTTTTCCCAAAATCAACATAAATAAGGATTTCAAACTTACTGACGGTTGTTCTGATGTACGAAGTATGGAAGTTATTGTAGGGATTTGCGCTTGCAAGCCCGAGATAGGTGGCCTTTCAAAGCTGATGCTAGCTTTCGGTTCAGACTTTGTTTAGCTCCAGTGAATTCAAACTCCAGAGTGATGCTGAATCTTTCGGGGGTTCCATTAGATGACACCTGTAAACGCCGCCACAGCATAACCCCGCGACTCAGGGATTTGTGCATGGTGGAAGGGTTCACGCGTAAGGGTGCGGCTACTCGCGTAGGATTATGGGCGGGTCATTACCCTGTGTTCGCGCAAGTCGCAATTGTGCCAGTCAAGCAGTCTGTTGAAGGAAAATGTTAGTGCACTGGCATTGTCAAAATGTAATAATACGCAACAGATGTAGCAGAGTCACTGTCAGTCAATAGAATTCAAATGAGGAAGTCACGGCAGCTGGCTGTGTTCTCGGAGGCTCAGGGAAGCGGACCATTGGAGATGTGGTCGAATGTGGTCGAATAAAGTTTACAGTGCAGGGTGGTGCATAGATACCGTCATAGGCCTGGTCCCGTATTTGATCAGTGGCGTTGTGGAAGAAGTCCAAATAAGATTAGGACCCGAGAAGTGGGGCTCCGGAGTTCGTTCCGTAAACAGTGGCTGAAGGTGGCTGAGCAAGATTACTAGGAAAGGAGAGTATCTTGTTAATCCCTGAGTAAATAATATTGGTTCTTCGGTTCAGTCGTACTAACCTGCCCGTGATCTCAACGCTATGTATTTAGTGCATTGGCGGTGCTGTGGTGATATCATATCAAAAAATGAGACAGTGGCGGTCATCGCATGCCCCGATCAAAAGCTTCTGGCATTGGCCATTCCAAGGCGAAATTGTTGCGGTCGTATCCATGAAATGTGTGCGGAAAGTAAATGGTATGGATGTCAATCCTGTCAAGCACACAGGGCAGCGGTACTAAGAGAGAATACATGTGAGAGAAACAAGCATGGAAGAAAGCGCGACAAGTGTATATTTGGCGGGAACATTCAAAATTCGGCATTGAGTGTGCTAGAGAATCAAAATTAGATGAGGTGTATACCGACGTTGGTATATATACGTACAATGGTTGAGAATGGACGGGGGCGTTGGAGGCTGGGACATGCGCGAAAGTATCGACGTTGGCTCTGGAGTATTCAGACACACGCTTCTCGAAGAAGTTGGTTTTTCCGGTGAGAGATATCATTTCCATGAAATCGAATGGGTTTGAGGTGTGGAATATCTTCTGGTTGCCCAGAGATACGAGTAGATGATCGGCAACGAACTCAATATACTGACGCATGGATGTGACGTTCATCCCAAGCAATGAAACCGGTAAAGCATCTGCGAATCATGAGAACAGGTCGGAGGGTTATAGATTGTACTCACCAGTGAGAAATTCGTGTTCTATGAGGACCGCGCTGCGTATGATGTTCGCCACGGTTTGTTGTTCTGGTTTGTGAACGATGTGCCCGAACAATAGACATGCAAATTCAGTGTGCAGGCCCTCGTCTCTGCTGATCAATTCATTGGAGAATGTCAAGCCAGGCATGAGGCCTCGTTTCTTGAGCCAAAAGATACTCGCGAAAGCGCCTGAAAAAAAAATTCCTTCTACAGCGGCGAATGCAACTAGGTGTTCCGCAAAAGTGGCCCGTGGGTCTGAGATCCACTTCATAGCCCAGTCTGATTTCCGGCGCACGCAGGGTATTGTTTCGATCGCGTTGAGTAGCCTTGTTTTTTCAGCTCCGTCTTTTATCAGTGTGTCGATCAATAGTGAATAAGTCTCGGTGTGGATGTTTTCAATCATTATTTGAAAGCCGTAGAAGCAGCGTGCTTCGGCAACTTGAACTTCAGATGAAAACCGCTCGACCAAGTTCTCGTTGACTATGGCGTCTGAAGCAGCGAAAAAAGCAAGGATATTGGAGATGAAATGGCGCTCATCCGCCGTGAGTTTAGTGTTCCACTCCTTGATATCTACTGAGAGGTCTATCTCTTCAGCAGTCCAGTTTGAAGACTGTGCGAGCTTGTAGAAATGCCATATGTCGGGGTAACGGATTGGAAAGAGAACCAGTCTGCTATGGGTCTTGTCAAGTAGGGGCTCTATAGCCGCAAACATATATTAAAAACGTAGGATAGATCTACGTGCACGGCCAACATACCGTCAGGGTAGGCATAAAATGCAGCTTCCGATTTTATTTTTGTCACGTCGGTCATGGTATGTGGTTGGGAAAGTGTAGAGGGGGTCTGTATTGGCAGATGCTAGGTGTTCGTTTGATGATATGTCGCACAGAGGGTCAGGTGCATTTTGTTGCTCCCTTTCTTCGTCGTCTGACATGCCAAAATGAGTTATATTGGACCCTTATGGCACAAGTAGGTACACGTTGCAAAAGCACTCGATGGCAACGCGCCATTTGCATGTCAAAATCGATTGTTTAGGGAAGGTCATCGAGCCCGCTGTGGACTAAAGTATCAGGCACTGAGAACCGGAAGTGGTTGATTGATTTTTTGATCATATGCGTGCTAGTCATCGTTTACTATGAAAGAGCTCAAGCTGTTACTGTCATCGCTGAAATCGATTGCCCGAGAACCTGCACATGGTGTGGCACTCCTTCGTTCTGGCTTGACGCAGACTACATCAACTTCCGCGTCCGTTTCATTTTCGGTAGATTCGAGAGACTGGGATTCATCCCCAAATGACACAGTACTGGAAGTAGTTGCCTCGGTTTTGATTTTCTTTCTGGAGTCTGCGCAATCGTTAATATTGATATTGGTGACGTGAACTTGGATCTGAGACTTACTGATCAATCGCGTCATTCCTGATTTGCTTTCCCTGTTGACCCTTACTTCTCGGTGGCGATTTGTTATGATGTCTAGCAGGGCAAGTCAAGGCTATGAACTGCGCGAGACAGGGGTCACTTACTCTTCAGATTTATGCCGTCTGAATCGTCTTCGGAAACTGTAGTGCTCTTGTCGCAATCATCTCCTTCGTCGTCTTCGCTAGAGAGTATGCGCATGCGTTTTCGGGAAGGAATCATCGCTTGGGTAAGGGGTGGTGTAGCCGGTAGGGTAATGGAAGCCAGTATGGTATCCAGTTTTTCTTCCATTCGGGCTAGGCGCAGCAGCATCGTGTAAAATTGGGGAGTGGGTGGTCGAAGTGCGTAGATAGCTAGCCAAAACATGTTCCTGTTATATATATTATCGCGCCAGACTCTCGGCCTTACGCTGAACAGTCGGCAAAATGCTTATAGGTAGGGGACGATGCAGATAGCGTGATGAGTAGGCCTGTACAAATTGAACAGGCACAGAGATAGGGTCGAACAATTCATGTATTCCAGCGCGAACGTTTGAGGAAAGAACGGATGTTGTTCATTACGCGGTAGACATTTGGATGAGGACAAGGTCTTATCCGGGTATCTGATATATACTTGGTATTCCCAGTAATTGAGTAATAGTCGAAAGGGGGGTTGACGCAGTGGTCGTACATTCGTTTTGGGCAGGTATAAAGCTTGTGCCTCTCAGAAGTTGCAAGCATGTAAATCAAGTCTCATCTGACCATCTTGAGGAAGATAAGACATAAGATCCCAACTACGAAGAAAGGCCGGTATGGTGGGCCCACCTGACGACTCACGGGTGTTTAATCCGATCACTCCACAATCATGTTAATGACCCGAATCGTGTAGTAGAGTTGCAAGATAGCACCTTAACGGCGGCCTCGGTGTTTAACTCCCATTCTTCTCGTGGCGTAGAACAAGTACCCTTGGACAGAACATTACGCCGCAGGTATGGTCGACTTCAAGCAAAGGGACATGTTTGCGACTCCTGGGTTGATCGGCCTTTTCTGATGGTCTCGGGTATTCAGCCCTTGTATCCGGGTATGATCGATCCACGATGCCCAAGCTATAATGGGAGGACAGTCGTTTGGGAAAATCCCTGACGACTGGATGGCTAATAGAAGCCTGAATACTGTTTTAGCTGTTGTTAGTTACGTCCGTCATATATAGGGTTATGTGCTCAGCTGCTGAGGTGCAAATTGGACTAAGATTCTGGTGATCATGGTCTCAGGAGCAGGTGAAGGCTGGAGCAAGCGCGGACGGTGGTGATGTGGAAGAAGCCGGATAAGATTCCCACGTAACCACCCGGCACATACTTACAGCGAATATTCTCATGTGTATTATGTAATCTTTTTGTTGTCATCTTTTCAATCGTCCAACCTGAGGCTCTGATCCCTGGAAGAAGAAGACATACAGTCTTTATCTTGTGTAGTTTGGGAGTCTAGGTTGGTCACTCGACTTACAGGGGCTTGAGCTGAACTTAATTTATGTGACGGCTTTGTGTTCTAGTCTGTTGACCGCTATGTCCGCTTGTGCAGGCAGTACAACGTTCCTCAAACCGTATGCTGCAATAACCATCTAAAGTATCACAGGACCCAGGTCATATGGTAAGAACTTAAGTTTGTGGGGCTGGTGCAGCACCTGAAATCTGACGAACGCCTGTATGGACAAACCATAGCTTTTTCAGTCTCTAGGGTTTTACCCCAGAGACGGCCCCATCGAAGGATCGTCTCCGCTTCCGCACTTGTCGAGTCACCTAGCATCGGATTGGCAGATACTGGACATAACCCTGATAGCTGTTTGTCACGCCAACTTGTCGTTTCTCAAGACAATCCAATTGGCCGCCACCTGTCGTTCACTGATTTAGCTTTCATAAGTTATCTTAATTGGTCGGACTAAATACGTCGGGTGACATGGTCGCAGTGTACAGGGCCCGGGTGACTGGGCAGGGAGTGGACACTACGTGGCATTTGAGCCTTCAGTGGCTCCGCAAATTATGTCTTGCATCCGATTCAATGAATCAATGTCGGTTTTATTTTCAAAAACATGGAAACGCGAGGCATAATTTTTAGGGCACAGAGGGGTGTATCAGCCGCTGCACACTCTGCATTACCAACCGCGCACAGGACAATCGTCTCTGCGGTGCAGTATATCTCCATCATCGTCGTATCCGAAAGCACCCTCACAACCACAGTAGTCTTGCAGGCATGAAAGATGAGGTTCAGTGACAGCACCGTTTGAAGATATCAAGTACTCACAAGATGAGCTATATCTCATCTGCCAAGCGGATATTGCACGTTCGGCGCGTTGGTCTCGCTGTGCATCGCTGAGATCGTTGCCGTCGTTATCTTCGTCGCACCTTTCATCTCCTACGTCGCCGACCGATATCTTGAGCTTTATTGACGTCCCTTCGTGGGCGTGGAAGGTCATGCACAGCTCAAGGAATCCAGCGTCGAACTCGCTGTAAGCCCATTTATTTTGGCTACAAGCGACCAGTACGTCGCCATCTTCAGGCCCCTAGAGGGTATGAGATATGATAACAGTCAATCAGACGAGGACATACTGTGTAGTGGTAGCAACCAAAGGAAATGTCTTTCACAGACAATGTCGAGTCTTCTGCGATGGGACCATGGAAGCGAGTTGGCGTGATGTTTACTGATCCACTCGACGAGAGGTACCCGATGCCCACTACGATGGGCGAGTGAGACATGATTCGCAAGCAGAACCTCTCCACTTGTGGTGTTTCTGCGCATGATAACAGGTACGGATCGTCGGGGGGCCACGAAACAGACATCTTATAGTGGTGGGAGAAGAAAAAGAGTGGAAATGGAGCATCCCGACCCAGGCCATGAACAAAGTGGGATGCGGTGGCGCTGACAGGAAAATAGATATTAACTGTCAGTTTCTATCGCTTGTAAAAAGTTACGCAAGGTCAAGTCCTCACAAATAATAATTATACTTACAAAAGGGTGCCGGATATAGCGGGGACAGGGCGCGAAAGGAACCCAAGTCACAGAGTCGAAACAAATATCAGAGCCGGCTTGTAAAATATGCTAAAGTCGTCTAGCTCGTTGCGAAAGACTCTGCTGGAATTGTCAGGATTTGTGGGGTCAGCGCAAATTTGGAGTAGATTTTAATGAAATTGTGACGCACAAGTGAACTTGGTGGGTGAACAGGGAACAGGTTAAGGAGACTTCATCCATTTCGGGCAAATTATATTGTATCGGTTCCCCACTCGCCCTGAGATCTACACACTTGATTAGTGTCAGTTCTTCAAATAGGTCGATCGAAATATACTTTTGTGTGTCACGCACAACAATTTCATATAAAAAAGAGTGTTTGTAATTTAGGGAGGGTGTTGAGAATATTCTGTCATGGGATTCACTTCGAATATGGTTGATAGTAAGAAACTTGTTTGTATCGATGCCTTTACTCTCGGGTCAAGCCCTAAACATTGATGGGTGATATCAAAGAGCGATCGTCGTCATTTCGTATGAGCTGCTATGGTCGGGCAAATTTTGGACGGAGCTAGTGCTCGTAGCTCCATGCAAATTAGAGACGGAGGCCCACACTGGCGCGGTCAAGTGTTGATCCTCGCTTGAAGTTAGGGATCTCATGCCCTTCAATTTTAGCTCCCGGAACACATAGCAGGCCAAAACAGCAGGGAAAGATATTGCGAAGGAGTTAAGAATGGCTGTCCATCTTGACAGTGACATGTTGAGTAAGGTGGCGAATGTGGTACTAATGCCGACTGTGGCGCTGTGTGGCGGACGTCATGTAAGCCCAAAGATATATCATGTATCACAGAATGAGCTCACAAGTAGTACAATTGCTCGTCTTTGAGCAGCGCCCTCGACCATTTATACAATCCGTGACCACTGACGACAGACATCAGCCGAGCTTTCCAGGTATTACCCTTCTCTGAGTGAAGAGAAAGCCGCCAGGATATGGCTATAAATACTAGAGTGTCATACAGCGCAATTGCCGTGTACGAAGAGCCGCCAATGTGGCCGCGCAACACAATTCCACACCGACCGTTGGCATCGACATGCACAACGTCTGGGATAGCGAGTATGGCGTCATACGCATAGCAACACGCGAGACTAAGCCAGGATAGTGTAAACAAGGTCACCGCGATTTTGCTGTTATGGTAAACTGCACATGCGCGAAACAGGAATATGAGAGCAGTGGTAGGTGCGGTGATGGCGTAGAGTACTGCTGTGGCGTGCCCAATTTGTGAGCAAGAGTCAAATGGGAGCACTGGCCAATTTTTAGCACCGGGTCAAGATTAAATGAGAGTTTTATTTTGAGGAACGATACCTTTCAAGATAACCGTGATAATTGCGTACGATACGCTGTTCGCACTGACCGAAAATGTCTGAGTCAAACCTGGTATCACAGACATCCGGAAGAACTCTCACCGACAGAAAAAATATATTGCCAAGGCTAACGGTGGCCGCCAGTTGTACGTGTTCCGCGATAGGGTCCACTTTACCATATGGTACTCATCGGATAGAGAAAGGAGCCAGTCCCAAACGCACAGCTTGACGTCCAAGATGCCGAATAAGTGAGAGACCCCAAACGGAGGGAGTTGAACTCACAGTACAAGTAGCAAGCGCGACATAGCTTTCAGCTTGCATTGCTTTTTGCGATGGTTCGATCAATCCAATGGAGGCCTCTACTTCAGGGCATTCAACAGATGTGTGCCCACCGATACAGTCTTTGGCAAGCCAGAACACGGTATTGAGGAGGGGCAATGTATGAGAGGAAAGCATTTGTGAGTATGCGAGGTGGGTTGTGGAGCTTGATTAAGGGTGGACTTGACTGAGCCAGTTTAACGCAGTATATAGTTCAAGTTCGGCAGTAGCTCTGAGCGACATGCGCCGTAATCATTTTGGTACTATAGTTGCCCATCTTTGTCCAGCACTACGCTCGGTTGAAGTGATGCCGGGGCCTGACGGTTGGCGCGCAAGTTGCTCTCATGTGGGGGAACCTACAATCGAAATAAAGGCATACCAAATCATGAAACAGCGTATGCATGTAGCGTCAATCAACTGTACGAGCAAGTTGGAGGCAGTCTTGCAGTTTGTCCTGTGCACAGTGGGCGTATGCTGCCAAGTCCTGTCAATAACTCAATGTTTGACTTTTCAACAATATTTGCACCTGAAATGAAATTTCCCCAGAATTTATGGCTTGTAAAGGAAGAGCCAAGTGCAAAATGGGCGCTGTGGCTGACCTGACTGTGTTCGCTCAGGGGATATTGCCATACGGGTAAGTGATTAGATTAGATAGCACGTAAAGGTCCACTTCTATCTAATTTTGGCATGTGGTGCAAGGTCGTCGCGTACGTGACATACAGCGAAAGAACTCTGAGTAATACACATATTGTCGGCAAATAAAAAGCAGGAGCTACTGGACTAAACCGACATCAGGTTCAGGCCGAATTAGTGTGATCAAGGTCATCGGCGGGGTCGCAAGCCATAGATGTGCTAGGTAAGGCCGGCCTACCTATATCCCGCATTCAGGGCCCTAGGCAAATATACCGAATTACGGGGGTTGTTTGCCTCAGGAACAACTTGGCAGGAATTCTCGGGAGCGAGATACCAGGTGTGTGTGTGCATTGGGCGTGTAGTAGAGCGATCATATCATATAAGTTATATAGATTGTGCTGATACTCAAGCCCTGTTAACTAGCACCCCGTTTCCTATAATGCGCAGCCTTGACTGGTACAATGTTGTTGCGTTTGGAGGCGAGCTGCGGAAGTTCGTGTGTGTCACGAGGATCACAACCCAGATGGGCATCAGCGGGGGAAGGGGTAGGGTCCGGTCAACAAGTGAGGGAAGTACTGCTCCATTCACATGAGTTAACCACCGGTCTTGGAGGAACAAGACTTATGAGCTTCACCTCAGACGACTCATACGTCACTCATCCACAGGAAGCAGGAGGACCGGTGTACGCGCGACTCGTTCGTGTGTGTCGCGTCCGGCGGCTTAAGTTCGTGGCGGGTTGTACGCAGGTGTCGCTGACATGTGCTGGCACCTGAGAGGATCGTACCCGAGCTGCTACCAAATGCCCCCATTGGATCCTTTCCATTGATTTGCAAAATGCCGTTCCAACGCGCGAGCGGTGTGAAACATGCCGAGTCACGTATCGAGTCCTTCCAGGTATTGGAGGGAAGCTACGCCTAGACAGCGAGACTTGCGAGGGGAGCGAGGTTGAGGGGAGCGAGGTTGTTGATGGATTCGTAAAAGATCTTTGTGGCGAACTCTTGCGGCGGTGTTATGGGCCCAAAAGGATGGGGGTGGGGCGGGACGGCGGCTTCAAAGCCCCCTCGTGCGCGTTGAGTAATCTCTCTGCTTCAAAAAACTACATTCGTCTGGCTTGATGCAATGCTTCGTCGCGCATAATCGGTAAAAACACCCTAGCATAAGAAGCCTTGTGATGTCTGATGAGAAGATAGGTAACTGGAATGATCATAGCTGACCAGTTGAGGTTCAATGAGATGTGCGGTGTATGGTTTGTTGAAAAAGTACTTGTAGATCGGCTTCATGTCAAGGCCAATTTGAAGGATGTCTCTTCATGTGTGGTACCGAGCATGTGAGCGCCTATGCATTTATTAGTGGTCTGGGATCGATTAACTGGAGGCACTTCACCTTTAAAAGCGCAATTCAGAGATCTCCCACCTTCGCAATGGAAGCACTTCGAAAATTCTAGCCAGGGATCGTAAATTGCAATTGTTACTTTGTAAAACCAAAGTCATAACGTTTCACCAGTGACAGAGAGCAGTGTAGGAGCAACGCTACAGTACAGTGTTAGCCTTGAGTAGCGGTGGTGATGAGACAGGAATCGGATGCGTAAAAAAGGCCAAATGACGCCGCATAAGGTCACACGTGTTCACCCCTGTTACGCATACGGCAAGATGCCTGAACGCAATGCGCTTTCCTTTCCCCCCTCTCCGATACTGAACGAGAAGCCTCTATTATCCAGCAGGAGGTCTATGCTTTCAAATTTGAGATGCTAGTGCCAGTCGCGGATGATATGCAACCTGTTCTCCCTACACCGATCTTTTTGCTATATCCAGTATCAGGTTGACTGTCGAAGCGTATGTGATTCTTTATTTTTACTAACAAGTATCCATCATAGGGCCTTCACGTCAAACAGATTAGGACTGGAACCGTGTTATGGACCTGAGGAAACTATGGATCTAGGTTTAGTAGGACGCTGCGCTTCGATCGGCACTGCAGTCGCCAAGGACTTTCCCCAGCGACTGTACCGGACGGCAAATGTTCCGTATCGCGGTTTTAGGTTGCCAGAGGACTTGGAAGAAGAGAGATATCTCTACACCGTGATTGGTGGCACCTATGGAAATCTGATGGAGGGGAAGACTGGGCAGAACCCCGAAACAAGGGAGAATAAAAGCGTGGCATTCATGCTTGGAAGCGTGGCCTCTGGAACATGAGAAAGGATACGGACTCGAGACATTGCAATGCCATTTTCTATATCATACCCCTTTGTCCACCGTTCCCTCCGCGCGTGTCTCACTGTCCTCTTTGCATGTTCGATGCCGTCGATCACCTACCCATGTATCAGAAAAGGGAGGTCATACCTAGCAAAGTCGACACTCACCGCAAGTGAACCCACATGCCCCTGACATCATCTGTCGCCGTCTATGTCATACTCCAGCACATCCCCCTCAGTCGAATCATCTGCAGGCATGGTCTGAATCCCGGTGGCCTGGCTTGGTCCAATGTACAGGAACGGGGGACTCCACCTACTCCAATATCAGCACCTTCCTCACATGCTTCCAATCTACTCTCAGTACTACGCACCGTATTTCTGTGTTGCGCGACATGTTTTCTCCCGCAGCTACGCGAGCGCTGATGTCGGTGGAAAAACGGTGTACAGATGCGGCTATACCGCCGCTGATCATCTTGCTGCCGCACGGGAACAGGGGGACCGATAGGATACAGTATTTAACCCTCGAATAAATGCCACGGAGACCTCGGGCTACGAGCCACGAACTATGATGGACTGGGTCATGCTGCTCAGCGGTCGGAGGAGGCGTCGATTGTGGGTTTCGCAGCACGCCTGTTATGTTGAATGTCATCACCCAACAGTGTTTATCGCCAATAGATCGCTCTTGATCTGCCATATATACCGATCGCACGTCACCATCAATGATTGTGTCGAATCCACGAGCACTGTACTTGGCCACCGCAGCCGACGTGGTATCGTGATGATCCATACTATTCCAAACGAACTGTTGGTTGACCCGGTGCTTGAAAGTGGCAGCTGCGTAAAAGCTCACTGCACTATCGAAGGTGATCACGTTCTGAACACATGCTGCATGTATAATCAAATCGTGGCCGTTAACAATCGCTATTTTGGGAACTCACTGGAGTGGAAGTTCAAGACCGCATGGCAAACGCTCTCGGCAGTGATGAAGACCTGAACTTTGCGCACCAGCCCGTCTTCGACTCTCTTCACGAAGAGCAGAGTACCATACACCGATCTCTGGCAATACAACGGTTCGGTGTAGTGCCGCCGAGAACCATATCTGTTTTGCAAAATGTACCCTTGTATGTCGATGAGGTGACGGCCCACCACGTAGCCATAACCAGGATTGACATACACGTCCATGTCGGTGGCTTCTCCATGCGCGTCAAGGTAGACAGTTCTGTCAAAAAATTGAAGTGCATTAGAGCCAGATATAATGGTTCCCGTCCTGGCTTGCATGATTCGGAATTGTTGGGGTTCATGGAAAAATTGGCGCAGGTGCACATTGACATTATAAGCGTGTTTGGACCAAGCCCTCGCTGCAACATATGCAGTCCCACAGGTTTTTGAAACAGAGACTACGTCAATAGGGAAAGTAGCGTCGAAGAAAGCGTTGGGTGCATGATTGAAGATGTATAACATGTAGTGAGATGGAATGGGCATGGCAGAGATCCGTAAATAAAATCAGTCAGTAGCAGGTAAGCATAAGTCATCTTGAATTCGGACATCCTCTCACGCAATGCTCTCAGTAGCGTCATACCTCTGTCGAACTGCCGTCACGGAACATCATTCATTGGCAGCAGGTCTATACGTCAAGGCCGATAGATGCTTAAGGATTTATGTGCAGAACAGCCGCTCTGGGATTGCAATCAGAATTTGGGTTAGGGTTTTTCAGGGTATGCGCTGTTCACATGTCAATGTGGGCACAACGCCGTCATGGACGTTCACGCCATGCCTGCAAGCGAATATATTGGACCTGCACAGTTCTAAGAAACAAGAGACTCAATCGCCATTGCAATTATCCTGACGAGGCACCCCGTGGATCTCGATTGATTGAGGCCTGGCCGCATGACACGACGGACCGAGTCCAACCAAGCGGGAGCAGTGTGGACATAACAGGGACGCACCCTTCACATCTGCAATAGGTACTATGATATTCCATTCCATCTCAAAGGTGAGGCAAGCCATTTCACAGAGAGAGGAAAACCCGTGATCAATCCCTGAAGGCTAATCGGTTTATTTAGGTGCTTCGGACCTAGCGCGGCCGGATGGGATTACTCCACCCATTTGGTCAGGCAGTGCAGATAGCTGAAATACAGGCACGGTATAGCGATATCCTTTGTGAGATGCGGGTGTCGATGCCATCAACAAATACGCACCATGAGCTGTGCATTTTGCTTAGGGGGTTTGTATGCTTTCCGGCATCAACTGTTCTCGGATGGAAGTGGCAAGTCAGCTGGTTTCGAAAGGGTTAATGTATTGAACGAAAGCGATAACGATTTCGCGACGGTGTTAGGAAGCAGCAAGCGACGGCAGCTTGAAAAGAAAATCTGAACGATATGACCGCCACAACGTAGGTGTCACCAAATCAAAACACTGGCTCCAGATCTCATCAAAGATCGGTGATTAGGCTTGTTAAGGATGTCACATTCGACGCCTTGTATATCATGGGGGTCTACTGTCAACAAATAATGCCAGCTTTTCAACTTTGGAATATCAAGCGCGTCTGGCTTCCAGGATGATCAAAAGTCGGGTGAGCTCGTAATTATCTGATGCCGAGGGCGTATCTGAAATACGAACAATACAGTTTTTTATAGTTTACGCATTGAAATCTGTTCACGGCGGGTTGCTCATGCCCATACGAGTGGATACCGAACACCCAGAAGCATCAATCTACTTTCAGATACCTCATTTGCGAACGATTTTCAAACATCCTGTCGCGATCTCCATGCGAACAGTCACAGTCGGAGGTAACACATTTGATGTGTACGTGTCGCACCCCGAGGAGAGTTGTAGCAAGATGGACAGCGTAGTATTGGTTATCAAACGGAGGTGGGGCATTTACCCAAGCAACATGTTGGAGGGAGACCAAGTGCAGGTGGTGCTGGCAATCGACAGGTAAGACACGCGCTGTTTGCCAAATATTAATAGCACATTTCTAACGCTATGCGATCAGATGCTTCGCTATACTTGCTATGGAAGATACTTGCATATACGGAGTACCAATGATATGCCCTGACTACGAAATAGTCACAGTCAGTCGTCAGTTTACGAGATCCATTAATCGAGCTCACCGTGCAACAGCGAATCGTTGTTAGATGTTACAAGACGAAAATCCCCCAAGGGCCCCTCCCAGGCCCAGTCAGTGTACACTGCGATTTGCATCATGTGAACGGAGGTGTAGTGGTGCCTTCACTTAAAAACGTACTGCAAAAGCCATTTGCCATTTGCCGGAAGTTGCATATAGTGAAGCCAATGGTGCCTCAGGGGCATACCGACCTGGAGACCACATTCGATATATTCTATACACGGCACAAGGACAAGTACGGGGTTACGCACACTGAAGCTATCTTCATGCGTAAAGTCGGTTGTCGGTATGCTAGCATCGACGACATTGTGAACACAAATCACGTGATGCGTGCTATTCAATGGTAAGTCTTCAATATTTTACAATACAATCACCAATATCAATTCGCCCGACAGGTTCAACGGTCTATTGGCGACAAACAGCAATTTTGAGTATTAACAGAATTCTTCGATCGTGGCGAGATCTATCAGGCTCAAGCACGAACCTAGGCTTGTTTCTCTTGTGCCATTGGAGGTTGTTCTCCGTGTGCGACTTGTAATATGATCTTGGAGAAACTTAAACGACGTTCCAATTTGTTGGTGAATCTCGTCGTGCGCCAATACAAGCAAACAACCGTCTGTAAGACCAATTAACTGGGCATAATTGGGATCGGAGCGTCATTAATTGTGCAATAGGGACATAAACCTCCTGAATATCAATCAAATTCAATGAAGCGGGTAGGGTGAAAGTCCGGTTCATGTTCGGAGCCATGTTCGGTATGTATACTCCGCCCTTAAATCGCAATGACAAACGGCTCAAGGAATATACAATGACTTGAAAGTAACATACATTTGCGACGGAATACATGTGCTAAGTCACGAAGAAACAACGATGTGGAACAGTATAACTACAAACCAAACATTTCGATGGACTATATCACTCGCCTACTTCGAGGCCCTGGGAGACCGCAACTATAAATGAGTAAGAATAGGTTAATTCGTGAAGGCGGCGTCATTGAGAAAGCTAGACGCAAACCTTCCGTTCAACAACTGATTGCTTTCCTTTCTGTAAACAGAAAATACATCGTCAGTCAATATTCAATCTCAACCATCATGGTAGCCAACTAACCATGGTTGCGGTCAAAGTCCCGGTTTCAGCAGGCGGGTCAACAGACTGCGCAGACGATCCAGGAATGGAAGGAGCCAGTACAGACCCGACCCGCGGAGGTTCCTTCATCGACATTCCCAGCGAAGTCCCAGGGGGCGATGAATGAGAATCGATGGCAACTGGGAGTTGCCTGTTAGTAACAGGAGATATCGAGGGACCTCCGACAACGGTCCCTTGTAATACAGTGACATCGGAGCCGCCTGGAGCCAGGATTCCTTTCTCAACCGGTGGTACCGTCGCACTGGTGTTGGTGGTGACAGGGTCGACACTCGTGTCAAGGTTTGTAGGGGTGGAAATGGGCAGCGACGATGATATCGATGAAAGCGATGGAGATTGTACCAGCAGGATTGGATCAGTACCCACTGGAGCTTTGTCCCCCAAATCTACAGTGATCGGGGTGGGCGACGACGTCGAAAGGGGAGTAGAGTCTACTTCGACAACAGTGATGGCAACTGGGGGTGCCATAGTACGATCCAATGTCTAGAGCGCAAAGTTAGCTCCATATATCAAAGGAAATCATGAGTGTGACGCACTTTCGGTTTACTGTTCTCGACGCGGCTTGCAGACGAGCTCCCAGCAGAGGCACCTGCGATGGACTTGAACGCTTTGTTGATAACCGGACCTTGGGTGGGACCATCGTACGGGTTCTTGCGCTTCCCATAGTCACCACCTACGGCTCTCCGCACAGCAGGTCTCAACCAGATAATCTGCTCCAGCCAACCAGAAAAGGTGTCGAACGGAGGAACTTTGTTTCGGATAGAGAAGTGCTTTAACGAGAAGTGGAACTCAGCTGTCGCACCCTGCATCAAGGCCTCAGCTTTGTCAGGCGTAACATACTCTCCAGTCGATTTGAACAACCGCAGTGGGGTGACGGCGTAGTGCTGCATCACATCGTAATACTTCTTCTGAGTACCAGCAGGAATGTACTTCGCGTAACTGCGGGTTGTCTCGTCGAGTTTTCCATCAACGACTCCTACGAATCAAAAATCAACACAGAAAAAAAGGGTTCATCAAACACAAGTACCGTCCATCGCGCCAGTCGACTCGATTGTACCAGCCGAACTATCAGAGTCGAACGCGTCGGGGGGAGGGGTAGTGGAGTATAGGGTCTCGAGAAGAGAATCACTATCCACGGGGTAATCTCCCTTCGGAGAGAACCTCGGAATATCTGTCAATGGCTACAAAAACTCAGCGGATACTCCCAAAGACGATGAAACAGCGAGCTCACCTGCTCTCTCTTCTCAAACAACGCTTGATTGAGTCGAATATCGCTCCCGTCGTTGACAAGTAAATGTTGCTGCCTCTCGGTCTTTGCGACATCTCGCTGTAGAAGTCGCAGCACTTTGATCGCCTTTTCGTACTCCTGTGCAAGAATGGGGTCCTCTGGACAGGTAACGGTAAACTGGAATTTCGCTTTGTCGATGTCGCCGTAGGTGACTTCGGACGCAAAGTTGCCTATCGGTCCGCACCACATCTTGCTCGTGCTAATCTTCCCGACGAGGACCAGCACCGCTAGACGCTTGGTTTGCCTCTCGACTAGTACGTCGGACATATCTTCTCGGTCCCAGCCCACAGTTTGAACGAACCCTGGCCTGTTGACGTAGTTGACGAGGGTCATGAGATTTTCGGCCAAGTATTTCTTGGTGTCAAATTCAAGTGGCTTGGTCGTCATAGTGGCGGGGGTGAAGGTGGAAAGAAAGATAAAAGGGAATGATCAGACAATGACACAGGGAGAGTCCTATATGCAGATTGCATGGAAGGGTTGACTCTACTTTGCGCGTGACGATTCTAATCTACCCAGATCCAGATGGAGCTATCCCTGTAACTCAACGGAGTGTAAAGCCGGTGCTCGGTCCAAACGGATATAAGAAAAATGCAGATTCGAGATGGGGCCGATGTATATATGATCCGTACTGCTTTTGGAGTTGCATTGAGTTCGACCGTAAGTGGCCAGTATTCAGGTCAAAGGCGATATGTTGACCCTGAAATATTGGGCTAACCAACTTCAAGGTTAATAATGGCAAGCATTAAGTGATAACCCTTGAAACCACGTGGAGATAATGGGTATCATCGCGGCACACCGACCATAGCCCCATAATCCAGCACAGTAACGGCCCAAACAACACATGGAAAATCTTGGGCCTGTGTTCGCAGATATCGCTGCAATCAAACACTCACTTCGTAAGCTCAACATAAAGCAAATCATAGAAGCAGGGGGCTCCATTCCATTTGGCCGGCGTGACAAGCGAAGTCGTACACACCTCCTGAATACGGTGGCTGGTCTCGACGTAGAGACTCAACGAAGGATTCGGAATGCTGCTGAGGGCAAACCAGGCCACTCAAATACCCACCGGGCAAATGACCACCCACTGCGAGATGTCAGGATAACCAATCGGGGTGTTGTGCAAGCTAATACGGGTACGAAATTGAGTTGGCAACACCCACTGAATGCTTTAAAGGATCTAACACTTTGGATATAGGTAGCACCACAAGCTTGGACCGCGAGCAAACCATGAATCAGCATAGGCTTTCTGCTCCTCAGGAGCACGCAGATCAAGACGTGGAAATGCATGACGCACGAATTGATGGTGACCGTCCTCTCGGTGGCGATGTTGAACTGGCCGATGTATCGATGGAAGCCGTTGACCCACGACCAGAATTCATGAAGGTTCAAAGCGATGTTATTGTTGAGAAGTGCATCGGTCGATTTATAGACCGCACATCAAATGCCGTGTTTATCATGACAACATGCATGGTCTGTGCAAGAGTTGTTGAAAAAGGCCAGACAACACCGACGATGGTCAGCGATCTAGCGGCACTCAAGTTACTGGCTCCACACGAATCTCACCGTGATCACGTACTCATACAGGGTATGCTGCTACACAACGAGGCGGTCAGTGGTCTGCCTGACCAACCAAAGGGATCGGTCTGTCACGACTGTTTAAGGGACTTGAAACGCGCCAAGCTACCCCAACTTGCGCTTGCCAATGGAATGTGGATTGGTGACGTCCCGTTCGAGCTTGCCGTTCTGACCCTGCCGGAGAAGGTGCTCATAGCACTCTGCTTCCCTGTCGCATGGATAGTAAAGTTATATCCCAAGAAAAGACGCGGCAAAGCACTTAACAGGGGATTACGAGGCAATGTATCAACATACAGGTTAGACTTGCAACAAATTGCAGATATGGTGAAAGGCAGGAGCTTGCCGCACCCTACTAGATTACTGGCTTCGACGATAGGAGTCACCCTCGTTGGACCCAATAACATACCAGAGAGCTCCCTGCCTGGCTTCCTCCGTGTGCGCAGGAAGCGCGTTCAAGTTGCTCTCGAGTGGTTGATACAAAATAATCCAAATTACAGCACCTACATCATATCTCATGAGCGACTCGAAGAGCTGAACGAAAATGGCATTCCGACCGAGATTTCTAGTGCGACACGGTACTCTGATGATATGGACAGCCTCCGTACTGAACACAATGGCTATGTACCGGACGACGAAGATTTCGACTCACCAGAGTTCATAACTGGAACGACTGCTGAGCAAATGACTTCAGGCGCTGGAGGTACGTCGACAATGAAAATTGAATTACCAGTCAATTTAGCACTGAGACAGGAGTACGGCCAATTGGATACGATGATGAGGACGAAGAAGAACTTGAATACGGTGTAGATTACGGTAATAGTATATTTCATTGAGTTTGACACGTGACTAAGTAACTATCCTCGCGCAGATCCAGCCGTCATTCCACTACAATCGCTTGGAATCGTTGATGTTGGCGCGACGTACATAGGCGACAACGAGCTACTCGCCCATGCGCTTGCGAATACGGGAGAAAAGGACGTGTTGTCTGGGTTTGCCATAAGGAGAGGAAGCGCGTTTGTCAATGAGTACCCTCGCAGAGACGAAGAAGGCATGCTCAGTATCGGCACACCAGACAATCCCAATCACATGATGGGTGCATACCCATGGTTGTGGCCGAGAGGCACTGGGGGCATAGAAACCAAACGACCCATTGATGTTTCGTATCAGGCCCACGTGCGCTGCCTCCTACAACAACCACACAAGGGTTTCCGGAAAGATAATTCCTTCATCTTTCAGGCATTCGGCGTACTGCAAAAACGCGCAGTAAGCTTTTCAGCGTCTCTTCAAGTCACTCGCAAGGATTTCATACAAAATCAAGC
Source organism: Athelia sp. TMB (assembly GCA_014898675.1). NCBI lineage: Eukaryota > Fungi > Basidiomycota > Agaricomycetes > Atheliales > Atheliaceae > Athelia > Athelia sp. TMB. The sequence goes on from JACXVL010000185.1 coordinate 116,207, forward strand.
CGCATTTCGCGCTGTAAAACCCAAAGATCTCTTGCAGGCCGCACAAGAAGAAAGCAGAAAGGCACCATTTTCCAACCCCGTCATCAAATCCCTGCGAGGACATCTGTCAGCGCTGCGAGCGAAAGTGCCTGGCACTGACGAGTCAAGAATGAGCGTAAGGGGACAGATAAAAGGTGTTACGACTATGAAAGGACCACCCTCGCTTTGGATGACATTCAATCCATCTGACACTGGGGATCCCATTGCGCAGGTTCTCGCGGGTGAAGAAATCGATCTAGACAAATTTGAGGCTACGGCTGGACCAGATAGCAGTGCCAGAACGCAGAACATGACTGAAGATCCATACGCTGCTGCCAAGTTCTTCCACGTGGTTATCAGAGTTATTCTCGAGGAGTTGTTCGGTATCAGCCCCTCTGCAGGCTCATCTGGGCAGGTACACAGACAGGAAGGAATATTTGGACAAGTGGCAGCATATATTGGTACCGTGGAGGCGCAAGGTAGAGGAACATTGCACCTGCACATACTAGCGTGGTTAGTGGATGCACCAACAGCCAGTAAGATGAAGTCGGCGCTACAGAGCGTCAGCTTTCGGCAGAAAATGGTGGCATTCATTGATGCCAACATCCATGCCGACCTTCACGGCGCGAACACCAAGCAACTCAACCAAATACCTCGCACAAAGGCAGTGGCCTACAGCAGACCGGTGGACCCTAGACAACCGGACTATCAAAGAAAAGCTGCTCAAGCGGAGTCAACACTCGCTCACTCAATGCAGCTGCATCACTGCGAACTTCATACGTGTCTGGTGCAACGGGGTGATCGTCTCGTTTGTAAGCGCAAGGCACCGTGGGACTTATCCCCTGTATCGTACGTTGACGAGGACGGAAGTTGGGGACCTAAGCGATACTGCGAGTACCTAAACAGCTGGCATCCCGCGATAATGCAGTGTATCAGAGCAAACCAAGACATCAAGCTCATCACGAATGGAGCAGATACCCAAGACATTTCATTTTATATCTCGATGTACGTCGCCAAGAATCAGTCAAGGTCATCAAATGTATCCGCACTGCTGGCGAAAAAGATCGCATTCCACAGGAGAGAAGCCCGTCGCATTGACGACATACACGTCCTCAATAAACAACTGCTATCTCGATGCGCAAATACACTTTCCCGTGAGCAGGAATTTTCGGCACCGGAGGTGATAAGCTACCTTATGGGTTGGGGCGATAGATTTCTCTCCCACAAGTTTGTGCAAATATATCTGCGCGACTTGCTCAGACTGATACGAAAAGCGCAAGCAAAAGGCATTGAGTAAGCTCATTTACAACTTAACATTACAAAGATGCTAAACTACTGCAGGTCGAATGCAGTCGTTGTCGCCAGTGCCTCTATGGACAGAAGTGACGATGACATTGTTACACTGATACCTGGCAATGGCGGATTGATCGTGCAAAACGAACTAAAGGACTACATGGACCGTGGACACGAACTTGACGACAAGTCGCTGCTCGACTTCCTCCTCTGCACATACGAAGGCAAGGAACTTGTATCTGGCAGAAACCCCGATAAACCCGAAAGTACAGTGGGGAGACCACCGAGCAGACGTGTGCAATATCTACCAGGTACTGACCACGAAGGCAGCTGCCGGATCATAAGGACAGCTTCTTCGGAGATGATGCCGCATTTTGTTGGGGAGTACATGCCCAACCGAAATAACAAGGACACCAATTCTCTCTATAAGGCTTGTGCGTTAGCCCTTCTGGTACCCTGGAGAGACATACAAGCGTTTGCGTCTCCCAGTGAAGTTCTCGAGGACGCGTTTAAAGCTTTTATGGAAACCATAGACTCTCGCAACACCGATATTATGGACAATTTGCAGTACCCTTACGAATGTTCAGATAGTGCTCAGAAGAAACGTGACGCCCAAGATCGCAGTGGCCAACAGGGATACGATGCGAATGACGATATCATAGAAGATCAACCAGTTCGCGCGCACATCGAGCTCCAGACAGAGTCACCCACTCAGGATCAGATCAACAATAATATCGAACGTGGAGAGTTCGGACAAGATGAGGCGCTCTATGCAGAAGTCGCTATGAACATTGCGTATGACCGGGGAGTCTTTCAAGAACTCACCACGAGGCCCACGGCACGGCGTCGAGGTTGCCTCCGTGCCTCCTTGAACGAGATGCAGACATTCCCCAACTTGGCAAAAATGGTGCAAGCATGGACGAAGATTAATAGGCCAGGCCCTGGGGATGAAATAGCATCACCCCAAACAGTAGTTATTGGCCCAGCGCCTGTCGAGACACTTCCAGGAGTGGAAGCCATGCAGCCCCCCAATGTCAAACGTACGCAAGAGAAGGCACTCAATAAAGAGCAGAGCATGGCCCACGATATCATCATCAACCACCTCAAAAATTACATTGCAGGAGGGAAACCACGACAAACATTAATACATGTCATGGGCTCAGCGGGTACAGGCAAATCAAGATTTTTGGACGCGTTAACAGAGTCATTCAAGGAACTGGGGAAACCCGAGCTCCTCGCCAAGACCGCTCTGTCAGGTGTAGCAGCCAGCTTGATAGGCGGTAAGACTCTTCACTCTTTTGCTGCGCTCCCAACAAGGGAAACCCCTCAAAGCGACGTGTGGCCTAACGAATGCTCTAAAAAGTCTAGGGATCTTAGGACACGAAACATACGACACCTGCAATGGCTCGCAATCGATGAGATTGGCATGTGTACCCATGATCTATTCACCCTATTGTCCCAGGTTATAGGGTTCGTGTTGGCTGGCGACGGTTCTGCGAGTTCAGTACTGCCATTCGGC
>JACXVL010000186.1:0-31948 GCA_014898675.1 Athelia sp. TMB
TGGCTCAGTCAGCCGATTCATCAGCGGCCCCGCTTATTCATAGCTAATTAGTGTACTATTATCATGTGTATATAAACTGCCTAGGTCTGTGTCGATGTTCTCCATCTCACAGACCTCTTTCATCAATCTACAACCTGTTCTACCCAACCATTGTTTGCTCTCTCATCGCTCTCAAACCTATTGCTTTGTCCAAGGTATCCACAGGTCCTGACACTCACCACGACAAGGCTTGTCACAAACTTGCCGCAACAAATGTGGTGCGTAGGGGCTCCTGCCTATTTTGATCATTCCTTCCTGCTTTTCTTCCACCTGACTTTGTGAACTCACCTCTTTCCTTCTCCGCCTCTGCTTTGCACCCTCCCTTTACTTTTAACTGAACTGCATTTAATGTCCTAAGCCAGTGTATTGGCACAAGTTTATCTTCGCCAGGCTGTGGGATGCTGTGCCATCTCATCCGCTTGTTGCAAGGGATGTACCTTCTTGCTCTTGTTGTTCAGTAACTGATGTCTCTAGAGGTAACTCATATATCGGTTCTCCTCTCTTCTGATCCTCTCTTTACCAACTTTGAGTCCCTGGCTATCCTTCCTTTCCCTCCTCATAATTATCTCCTTACTCTTTCTGTATATTAAATGCCACTCTTGTATTTTTGAACAAATTTATTTATTTGACTATTCTATGGAAATGAGGTCCTCTGGGCATGATTGAAAGCTGTCTCCCTGCTTGTCCTGCTGCTCAAGAGTCAAGACCTGCACCAAGACGCACGTCGCAAGCGGCGAGACCCAATGATCAACTGATACTATTACCGCCGGTGCACAATGTGAGCTGGCTTCAGCCCTGATGTTCCGTTCCGCAACTACCCGCCTCCGCCCGGAACGTCAAAGTTGAGTCTGACGTGTACAGTGGCGGTCAAATGAAACACAACAGTCTTTTTTGGAGCTCCGGTAGCAAAATATATGTAGCTCCTCTAGGGTTGGATATTTTAACGAAGAATAAGAGACAATGTCATAGCAAAGAGTTTTATCTATAGTATCATACACAAGTCAATTTAATTTGGAGTTGAACTATGAATGCTGCAACATGTCCAAATTTGGTCAGGTTTGGCACTTAAGTTGCACGTTAGTGCTCCATGAAACCGAGTTTTTAAAATTTTAAACACTCATCATTGGAAAGCAGCTGTAAATTAGTGTCAAATAAACATTTTTAATAGGAGAATACATTGTGGTTTGAGGTAGTTATGACAGATACAAAACTACAACTCAAACGGAAAATAGGGGCATTTTGGCCCACAAACACCGAAAAATGGCTCGAATTCCGCTCAAGCTGTGACTTTGTACCTGCTGTAACTACCTCAAATCACGGCTGATTTTGGTGTTTAAAATATGTATTTGACACTTTTTCTCATCTACTTTCCGATGGTGAGCATGGCCTTTTTGAAATATTTGATTTCATAGAGTACTGGCGGGCAACATAAGTGCCAAAATTGGCCAAATTTGTACACGTTGCAGCATTCGTAGATCAACTCAAATCTAAATTGACTTGCGTAGAATACTATAGATCAGACTCTTCGCTATAAAATTGTCTCTTACATACTCCTTGTAAAAAAATCTAATTTTGATGGAGCTACTTGTATTTTGTTATCGGAACTCCAAAAAAGGCTGTCGTGTTTCATTTGGCCGCCACTGTAAGTAGGTCAATTTGCGCAAACCTGCAAATCTAGAGAACAGGTTTAGTTCCCCGCTATGACATAGTTATAGGCCGAGGCTCTCATCCAAACATATCATTATTGAAATATATTGACTGAATTGACAAAAACAAAGACATGGAAGTTGAACTTATCTAAAAACACAGAGAGAGTAAGGCTGTTATGAGGGGGGAGAAAAGCGATCAAAGTTCATGGGGATTGGTACGGGAAAGAATTTGGAGGAGGGGGATGTGTGAAGGAAAATGGGATGGGTGGAATGGGCAAGGATGAATAAGCTTGGAAGAGTGATGAATGTGAGATTGGTAGGAAAAGATAGAGAGAATAGAGAACCTACAGGGAGAGCATATGATAATCAGTAATGACAAATGAGAACATGGAGAATGAGGCGCACCTGATACTCCTCACAAGCTGATTACCGTTGGCGACAACAAGGCACCCTGAATCTTGAAGCAGCAGAGGCAACATGCTGGCACGCAGCTCTACGATACGGCAAAGGTGCTACAAGGCCTGAAATACGGTGAGAGTAAAATATGGAGGAGAAGGCAAGAGGGAGGGCGTGCACAACTGTCACAAATTTCCATTTTCCTTATATTTTCCACTATTTTATATCACACTCTATCGCATACAGCGTAGACGTATTCTCATCACGGTCTCAGTTACATACTTCAACCGTGAGAACCTGTACAGTTCACATACTAGTCCACCATCGGATCTATTGATCATTAGATTAGATACCTCGGTTATACCTTGGGGATCATGGATCAATCAAGGAGATACTTCGCAACACCATTGCTCCGTATCATGGTCATTTGACCTGTTCCACATGGGCATTAGATATCAGGGATTAACACCATTGGTCCAGCTCTTGATATGAGCACACGCTGTCGTAGTTATTCCATTTGGACATAGGATGAAGCACGTAGCACTATGTATATATAGAGGCACGACTGCAGGAAGATTCCACTTCAGGTTACCCCTAAAATGGGGCTCTTAGCCCCAATTAAATCATACATAATTCGGGCTAAGAGCCCCAAAAAATGAGGTTGTGTCCAGGTCCTTGGGTCACATAGGGGCATGGAATCTAAGGGGGTAAGGACACTGTCGGCTGGCAGTGGTCGGCAGGTGTGGGTGCATATCAGATCAGAGCTTCTGAGAGCATATGGTACATAAAAATAGTGGGTGCTTGAGTGGTCCTTACTGCATGTAGTGGACACTATAGGGTATCAGAGGTCCTGCCACGGAAATGAAACAGTGGCTAGGATAGTTGGGGGGCTGTGCTGGATCAGGGGTGCCATCAGATGCTCCTCCCATGAGGCCAGTGTGCAATCATCACTGGTGTCAGTCATACCGTGGCACTCAAAAGTAATGTTGGCACTTCAGGTTACCCTATTTTGGGTGCCCAGAGCATGTTTAATATGGTCAGATTATATATGCTCTGGGCACCTCTGGGAGAGTGACCACTGACCATACCACAGCTTTTTGGTCACTGCTGGGTGGTCATTGGTCATTGCTGTGGTTGTGGTCATTGCTGGGTGATGGTGGTCCCTGTTGCGGTTTGTGGTCATTGTTGTGTTTGTGGTCACTACCCTGCACCTGTGGTCACTAGCTGGGCCATGGGTGGTCAGGGGTTGGCGATCGAATTGGGCCAAAATTAGTAACCTGATGGACCTGATCTAGAAGCATCCTTATTTGGATATTCCATCAGAAGGGTGTGCCTGGTTACCCTGCAATGGGCTAATTAGTGCGTGCTCGGGCTTGTTTAAAAATATTTTTTGCCTTGAAATATGATGTATCCTATATCACCAGGAGCGTAATTTTCCGTAGAATCTGAATCTGGAATCCATTTTTGAATCTGATCACCGTAGCAGCTGCTATGGGCTATTCCGGTGCATGATTGAAAATAAATGTGCCCGTACCACACCGTGTTATACCTCATCATGATCAGAAAGTTGAGGAGATTCCGAATATACCCATATCTTTGTCCAAATATGAATTTCACCCGCTAACCCTAACCCTAACATAACTGAAATTGGATGGTTTGACATGCGTCTGGAGCGGAATTCTGAGAGGATTCAGAATCTATAGTCCATTTGCCAGCAGGTATTTTATTTCAAAAGTTATAGCCACATTTGTATGTAAGGCCACGGTGGCAAATTTGGGGAAGTAGAAAGTGTCGTCAAATGGCATGTATTCTATATCACCAGAAGCGGAATTTTGAGACGATTCCGAATATATAATCCATTTGGCCGTAGGTATTTTATTTCAAAAGTTATAGCCAAATGTGCATTGAAGGCCATGGTGGCAATTTCGGGAAAGTAGAAAGTGACATCAAAAGACATGTGTTCTATATCACCAGAAGCGGAATTTTGAGGCGATTCCGAATATATAATCTATGGGACAGTAGGTATTTTATTTCAGAAGTTATAGCCAAATATGTGTTGAACACCATTGCGACAATTTCGGGAAAGGTAAAAGTGACATCAAAAGACATGTGTTCTATATCACCAGAAGCAGAATCATGAGGCGATTCCGAATATATAATCTATGGGACAGTAGGTATTTTATTACAGAAGTTATAGCAGGATCAGTTCAGCGGTTATGGTGGCAACAATGATATATTTGAATATTGACATATTCCATGGTTTGAAACATGGAACTAGACACATCTTTCAAGGGGATTTCAGATCTGCAGTCCGATCTCACATCAAAAGCCTGGATCACATGTAATTAGCGCACTAATTAGCAACTAATTAAGATAAGGAACAACACTGATAGGCTTATATCTCTGTCATTCCTCGGTGGATAAGGGTGTTATAGGGCTCAGATTCAAGGTATTTCCATGTGGAAGAGGTCTAGCAACAGCCACCATGTGCCCCTAATTTATTACAGGTTTTATAGGCCAAGATGTGCTGCTTATCCTAGTTTCATGTCAGTAAACATGTTCCTGGAGCTGGATCTGGACATCAGGGAGCTTCAGGACCATCAAAAATGCATTCTACAGCATAGATTATGGTATAGACCAACTCAAAACTGCCCTAGCAATTGTCTCGAAATTCCGCTTCTGTTGATTTAGAATACATGTCATTTGATGACACTTTCTACTTTCCCGAAATTGCCACCATGGCCTTCAATGCACATTTGGCTATAACTTCTGAAATAAAATACCTACGGCCAAATGAATTATATATTCGGAATCGTCTCAAAATTCCGCTTCTGGTGATATAGAATACATGCCATTTGATGACACTTTCTACTTCCCCAAATTTGCCACCGTGGCCTTACATACAAATGTGGCTATAACTTTTGAAATAAAATACCTGCTGGCAAATGGATTATAGATGCTGAATCCTCTCAGAATTCCGCTCCAGATGCATGTCAAACCATCCAATTTCAGTTATGTTAGGGTTAGGGTTAGCGGGTGAAATTCATATTTAGACAAAGATATGGGTATATTCGGAATCTCCTCAACTTTCTGATCATGATGAGGTATAACACGGTGTGGTACGGGCACATTTATTTTCAATCAGGCACCGGAATAGCCCATAGCAGTTGCTACGGTGATCAGATTCAAAAATGGATTCCAGATTCAGATTCTACGGAAAATTACGCTCCTGGTGATATAAGATACATTATATTTCAAGCCAAAAAATATTTTTAAACAAGCCCGAGCACGCACTAATTAGCCCATTGCAGGGTAACCAGGCACACACCCTTCTGATGGAATATCCAAATAAGGATGCTTCTAGACCAGGTCCATCAGGTTACTAATTTTGGCCCAATTTGATCGCCAACCCCTGACCACCCATGGCCCAGCTAGTGACCACAGGTGCAGGGTAGTGACCACAAACACAACAATGACCACAAACCGCAACAGGGACCACAAACCACAACAGGGACCACAAACCGCAACAGGGACCACCATCACCCAGCAATGACCACAACCACAGCAATGACCGATGACCACCCAGCAGTGACCAAAAAGCTGTGGTATGGTCAGTGGTCACTCTCCCAGAGGTGCCCAGAGCATATATAATCTGACCATATTAAACATGCTCTGGGCACCCAAAATAGGGTAACCTGAAGTGTTCCCAGGTTACTTTTAGTCAAGGTGCGTGATAGAAATAATATACCACGTCTGACTATTGAACCTATTCCCTGCTGCAGGCAATCAGACACTGCTCTTCAGCAATGAAATATACAGCCAGATGAGGGGCTACATCTATGACAAGATTGACACGTCGTATCTTTTGAATATATAACTCTAGATCATCGAGATTTGTAAGCCAAATGCATTCTACATAAGAGTTTCGCAATCTGAAGGATATCCAACACACATATTGAGACATGTAAACATATTCAGTTCCCCGTTGCCGGTTTGATGTTGAAGCCTCAGGATGATAGGGGATCTTAGGGCGCCACCACAGCGCAATCGGGGGTGTTCATGTCCCTATTTCCCCACCACTGCTAGGGAGAGAAGACTGTGTCGATACACCAGATTGTAAGATGTAGACAGCATCGGTATTAGCGCGCATCCGCTGCTCATCAACGCCAGATCCAAGCAGCGCAGCGCTGGGAAGGAAATGCAAGCTCATCGATATGTATCTCCCATAGGATAGCAGACAAGCCACAGTTTATGTCGTAGAATCTATTACATTCAACAACAAAGACTGCTCGGCTACTGAACTGGGGCTGAGAAATCTTGTTCGGGTGCCCCGGACGAGCCTCTGAGATTTTCAGGCGCCTACAAGACGAGCAATGAGAACTGAGTGACCCGAATAGTGAAGAAAGAAGTGAGCTCACCAATGGCGCCCTTGGACGAAGATTCCTGAACGGGGCATTCGTGCTGCGACGAGAAACATATATCAGAGTCTGTGCAAGCATTTCGAGTGCCGGACTTACAGCAGTCAAGCACGCAGCCATCAAAGCAGAATCTAAATGCACGATGTTCAGCCTAGTACCTCACGGTCGATATCGGGATCCGTTCGCTCACCTTGAGCATTCTTATCGTTGGCACAGTGATACGTGAACTGCTCAATATTGTCCGCATTGCAAGATACGGCTGGTTTGGGCATCTGAATGCAAATCAGCAAACGATGGCCTCTGCGAGATGTTGGATATGATACTCACAGACCACTCATCATCGGTCACGCATCCTGCACCAGCAGCAGCTCCTTGCCCCCCCGCTTCGACAGCACCGGCTCCAAAAGTAGCAACGCCCTGTGAAATGCCACTGCCAATACCAGCACCGGCCTTGGAAGCGGCGCTACCAGCATTGCCTGCTTGCTTTATACCGTCCGCGATACCCTGGGGTGCTTTATCAACGTCATCAGTGTCATGTAGTGCGTGCTGAGTGCTCGGTTCTAGCCAGACACACCACGTCTTTCATCCGAGTGTTTGTTGCCGAGAGGCGGAACAGTGTTCTCGCTGTCGTTGTCGGTGAAGTTGGCTGCAAGTACTGGTATCAGCAGAGGTCGCGATGCGCAGCTAACCACACACCAGAATGGGCGATGAAGCGACGCTCGGCGGCAGCGGCAGCTCCAGCCCCGGCGGCCTCCACAGCACTTGCACCTGCGATGGCGAGGCCTTGAAAAACACCGTTGCCCACATCGCCGACGGCTGCGGCGGCATCGCTACCAGCGACGCCCAGCTGTGTTATGCCATTCGCAATACCCCGTGGATCTGAATATGTGTCTTCAGTGTGATGCAACGCCCTCGTCTTGTGCGTTAGATCACTTACTGATGGCGGCTTCGTTGACAGGACTAGTCAAAGGGCGCGCAGTAGAGATGACTGCGCAAGCAAGCACGATGAGGGCTGAGAGTTGCATCTGAAAAGAAAGTGGAGAGCGAGGTAAAGTGCGACGAGGAATTGGTTAAAGAGCGAAGCGAGGGTAAAGAACAGGAAATTCGCGGCGGGGCCTGTGTATTTGTATCCTCTAGTACTGGCAGAAGGCAGTCTAGTGTCCATCGGGTTAGTTGGGCATAGGCCGATGGTGATCGCTAACGAGCAAACGGTTCAGAGCTAAATGCCTGAGGCATAGTGGGTTCGGCGGCAGGACATTGTGAGGAGTTACAGCTGCTGGCACACAGCATTGGCTGCTGAGGAAATGCACATGTACCCACAGGAAGAGGCGGTCGTGGATGCGATCAAGAAACGAGGTTGTGAAAATTGAAATACGTCATACAGGCACGTGGTGACGTGTCACGGTGACTGCCGATCGACTGTCCATTTTGATTTTGCTCTTCGACTACTTTGCACTCTTCACGCTTATGCTTTTCTGGAGAGTTTTTGGCTTTCTTTCTTCTTTCGACGCGCCTGGTTTCCGATTCATTCGCCATCTTGAGGCAAACTGTTGTCTCGTGCTTTTGCGAGCTTGCAGCTGACGAATGAATAGCGCGGCTCGACCTCGTCAAACATCTGCATCTTCTCTATTGCGCTAGTACCGACGCGTACCTTGATCATCTGCACCACAGTACCTCGATAGACTTCTCCCAGCAATCGGACATCTCACTAGCGCTCATTTTGTGCACCGATGCGAGACACGCTCTGTAAGAGATGATACGTCTGCTGGTGCTGTTCACTGCTGGAAATGGGGGCCACCCTTCCTGTTGCTATCGCGGGGAATGAGGGTGCTAGAGGCAGAGTGGGCGGTTCGCGCGAATGGAGGAGACGTTTGCTCAGATGAAAGTGCGGATCCAAGATGTGCGTTTTCGCTTTTAGACGGCGTGTGGGCGGCACTGAGCGTATCGACAGAGCAATTTCCGAATCTTATGGATAATGTCACCGTCGAATTCGGAATAGCTCTATACAGCATTCTTCTGGGCGAAATAGCTGACTATTGACTATCCAGAAATATTGGTAACGTCGCCTGAAAGTAACGCCAGCAAGTGCACAAGGCGCCCCTTCGAGGGTGATTTTTCTGGATCTGTACCTGATTCTTAAAGTTACAGCGTCGTGGGGCATGTCCCCAAGCAATTGGAGTGGGCAATTACAGTTCTGGTCGTGTCCAGCTTATGTAATATCTCCGTCTGCAAAACACTGCACTGCCACTGACCCAGCAGCTTCGCCAACCCGCCTTGCCTCAACCCTTTGAAACCGTCTCCTTGTGCCTCAGAATTGGCTCTCGCATCGTTTTAATATAATTTATGTATGTTATTGTAGCTCATACGAGAATATTATTCTTCCTCTGGTCCAAACTCATTGCTTCATGTACCACCAGATATTTCATCTTGCTTGGACTACACCGTGCCTCAATTCAAGTATAAACATTATATTTTACTTGTATGGTCTCACCCTTGAATAATAATAGCCTACCCAAGCACTTATCATTGGCTTCTGCATGTTCAGCACAGGTGGCAGAGTCTTTGTTAAAGGAGGTGTTATTCTTTGATCTTGGGTTATTTCTATGCACTTTAAGCGATATAAAAGTGAGGTTGAGCCAACAGAGTAATTTAGCAGTTGTTTCTGCTAAATTTGAGGCGGAAATGAGGCAGGGCATGTGCGTATTCATGCGAATTCAAAATGTGGCGGCAACGCGAACGCGCCTGTGGCTCGTAATTGCCACCGAATTGGCGCGATTCAGGCTCAATCGCACTTCCAGTATACCGGTCTGTGGCCACATCCTTAGATCTTGTTTTGCACAGAGATTTTTCGAATGAATTCTATATGAAGGGATTGTAGTTTGCAAATTTACTCTATCTGGATCAGACAAAAAGTTTACCTTGCACAATCACACTCTTTCACATCATTTAAAGCAATCCGAAGAGCAAATGCAAATTTAGAAACTACATACTCTTCATTTTACCTTTATGATCATAATCTCTCCTACACAGTCAGAGCTCTGGTGAGGCCACGGGCCTGTACATTGGAAGTGCCCGTGCGTGTTGCGGTGGGTCAAAATTTGGACCTATTTGATGATGTAATCGAGCGTGAGAATGTATTTTCGTCTGGCAGGCGAGCTGTCTTACACAGGGGGCATGGTACAATATTTAGCCACAGAATACTGACAAAATATGCGAAAACAGTGAGAACATGTCTCATGTGGTGTTTCTCCACAAAATATTCAAAGAAGATTGGATCTATTTTCGCATTGTTGAGCCCTGAATCACGTAGGAGAACAATGGTGATGTTCAGGTACAAAGAACAATAAATATTCGAGCCAAACGCCCGCCAGGCATGGATAAAATTTGCAATGCTTTGTCTCCGAACATTTGTCATGTTCTTTCTCATGTTTGCGCCTCAATCATGCCAAAAATACACCAAATCTTTAGCAAATATTTTGTGGTGAAACATCATACGAGACATGTTCTCACTGTTCTTGCATATTTTGTCAGTATCCTGTGACCGAATATTGTACCACGCCCCCTGTGTTAGACAGCTCGCCTGCTCGACCTCGCCCAGCGTCCACAGCATTCGCATTGCGCCGGCATTCGCGCGTACTTTTATCATCCAATCGAACGTCCCACCGACTCTCATTCTGTTTATTGCGAAGCCAATACACCTGCTTATGTGAGCGCTCCAACAACCCTCTCAAACCTCAACGCTCTGCTGCCAGTGACAACCTGCCAGAATATACACCATTTTTGATGTCCTTCCGTACTTCGCTGATGGCCTGTCTGCCAGGTGGGTTACATGTATATTGTGTTACGGTCGGCTGGTCCGCGCGGCAGAAATCTTTCCCACTTCCAATATGGGCCTAGTTTTTGGGGGCCAGTTGAAAGCAATAACCAATCATTCTCCGTTTCCATTCAAACTGTTTGGCACTGCAGTGGTATGGTGGGCTGATTGGTCTGGGACTTCCCTCTGGCGTATGCTCGGCCGCCTCGGCCGCGATCGATGCGAGCCCCTCTGCATTACAACTCGATCCAGCAGCCGAAGTAGCAAGATCCAATGAGCATGCCGCTTATCGAGAAGGTCAGGTCCGGTCAGTGCTTACCATTCATTCATAGCTGCCTCGTGCGGTGGAAATCTATTTCACGTCCAATGTGAGTCTAGCTGATTATGATGCCAATCTGAATATGTAACTGATCATTTCAGCTTCTATCTTGTGGCCCGAATTGTAGCGCACTAGTAGGTACATACAGGTATAGTCTCGCGGAAGGTCATGCGCCCTAGGCTAAATTAGACACAGATCGGCCATAGAAATGTATAAAGCGCGTGACCATATCCCCCACAGACCGTTCTTCTCCACCCCGCAATGAATCTCCTCAAGTCCGCCCTCGTCGCCACGCTGGCCTGCGCCGTCTTTGCCGCCGCTGCCCCCAACAACCTCCAGGCCCGCAGCCCGAATTGCGCGCCCCCCGGCGGACATTGCCGAAGCAATGGCGAGTGTTGCCTCGGGCTTTGCAACCCGTGGGTGGTGCGTGCCCGCATGCGTATTGCCAGTCGATACTGACGCCCGGTGCTCCTAGGCGAAATGCTTAGTACGCCCCTAGCCGGACTCGTATGATGACTCGACAACGATCGCGGCGTCTCTGTAGCTGGGCATTGTGTCGCTGGCTCTTGAGAATTCTGATGAATACATGGTAGCGCGTGCTTGTCCTTCCATACCACAAGGCCAATTGCGATGGAGCTCGAGCCAAACTACAGTCCAGATGAGATTAGTTTCGCTGACAACGCTTGAGAATGGAAAGCGCACAAGTCTGATTCGGGCGCACGGCTCTCGGAAACAAGATCGACCCGTGTATTCAGAGCTGCAGTCGCCGGCATACATGTATGCAAGTCTGGCGCACGATAAACAGTATCGAAGAACCTCTCAATGAGCATCATTGACCCCCCGGTATTCCCCCCGCCCACCGAGCTTCAACGGGTCGCATCACGGTTGAATGGAATGCCGAGGAGCGCACTGACGTGTGCAGTTCCGTATGAGTTATGCGACCTGCTCCGACCGGGGTATGGCATAGTGAATGAAAATACGGTTTGATTTATACGGCACGCCAGCGCCCTGTGAAGTGAAGCTTCCAGCAAGTGATCAGGAGAGTGTCAATCGCCCAAGATCCCTGCTAATGGTCGGTCCCGATCGAATGCAGAGAATTGAAGACGCGAGATAGGAAAGGGAAGGTTAGACCATGAGAGAGCACAGCATAGCCGGCATACGATATCTGCGGCGGCAGAATGAACGGTGCCCCGCCCGCGCAGCATACACCCGAACCAGTCGCAATTCCACAGATCCTCTGATCGCGAGGACACTCACTTTACATGCGCCCCGCCGGGATATCCCGAAGTCAAGATAGCAACGAGGCCATGGAGGCCCATGCGCGCGAAGGCTCCCATAAATTGTGGCAAGATGCTACTGAGTGAGTCCCTGCTGCGACTGGTACGCGCCAGAAGCGCAGACCAGCAATGCCGAGTCAGGATATCCTGCCACGGCTCCACGCAGCGCAGCGCAGAGAAGTTCGAGAGGGCAAATGTGCGGCAGTATCTGCGTAACCTGGATATTAGAGACGGTCGAGAAGCTGGATCTAAAGTGATCGAAGACAGTGATATTCAGCAAGCGCGAGGTGGATAGAGATTTAGTTGTTATCGCAAGAGTATATCGACAGGAAAAGACTGGGATAGCATTGGGAGTAGCCTTATATGAGGAAAAAGTCTAGGCTAATGCATGTGTGCTTTAGGGGAGGCGTGGTTAGTCGGTTTGCAACAGGGCTTCTGCACCAAACGCGGCAGATGAACGAGGTCAGTCGCGCTGTTTCTGCGGCGCCCCAGTATAACGCACTATGCCCGCACGAGACAGCGCAGCGGATCGGGAGGTTCGGAGTGGGTTGTAAAATAGTGTAGCACCAGGAATGCAGCGTAGCAGTTGTGGCATCTGATCAGCACCAGTGCGCGTCCTACGAGCAGCCGCACTTGTCGCTAGCGCGTGCTGCCTGATCATCGAGTCGCCGCGCAGAGGGTAGGGCGCGTCATGTGCTGACAGATCGGAGCCAGCGCGATCGCGCATTGAGTGTACTTGGCTGGGGATGTTGTGGTCGGTGGTCAACGAGTGCCAGTGATGCTTAATTCGGGCTTGTCCGGCGGCCACGTGCGGTGACGTCGCTTGCCACTGCGCAGTATTCAAGTCTAACGTCACTCCTGCTTTTGCAGACCATTTATGACCTTGCCCGCCTGTGCTTGCTATATCGCACCTCTTACGCTCCGCCATTCATCTGATGTTGAGAGCAGTTTCTGCTCAAACCGCCCGTAGAGACGCCAGTTGTTCCCTGGCCCGGATGACCGCACTCGGAATGTCGGAGCGTGACTTGCGCGGCAGCTGCTTCGAATGTCTTCGGACTGCTTATTACTGCTATAGGAGGAATCTGCACGTCGCTGGCGAGTGTAAAGGTGCGTGGTGCTTTACATGCGTGCGTGATCGGCGCTGATGAGGGCATGCAGAAGCAGGCCATTAGAGGCCATTAGCTGCTATTAGCGGCACTTTGTTCGACTCTTCTCGGGTGCTCCATTACCCATACCTCCATCCCGCTGCAACCACAAGGTCCCAGCTATACTGTCCATCAGTGGAAATGCCCCAATCGGCTTCGCCCGCGCTTCTTCACGCCTTGTGCACGCGCATCAAAGCCATATTGGCAGTCCCGTGGTCGCTTTAGCCCGGACCTATAAATGGGGCGTCTTCTCAATATTCCTCTAGCCTCAGAGGTCCTATGTTTAGGACGCCATTTTGAATTGTGCTACTTTTACATGGGCGCTACGGGCACTGGCGAGCACAACGAGGCACGTCGCGCCCGACGCCCCCGTTCGATCACGCGTCATTTGCGGCCGGGCAGGCCGCGTGGGAGCGAGCCGCTACACGTGCCGACGTGCCGCTGGCAGCAAAAGGAGATCGCCCTGATACTATAGATAGCACCTTCATAAGACCCGTCCCCCAGCCAGGTCTGCACCACCACCCACGATGCTCCCCCTCGTCCTCCTCTCCCTCCTCGGCGCCGCCGCCGCCGTGCCCGCCGCGGCCCCCACGAACGAGGCCAGCGAGGCCGCGATCACCGACCCATTCCAGGAGTGCACGCCGTACGACTACCCGCCCGTCGACGCCCTCTCCGCGAGCTACCCGCCGAACTGGGTGCAGCCCGCGGTCATCGTCGCGGGCGACGCCGCCGCGAACGCGCTCTGGGCGCAGATCAAGCCGTCGATCCCCACGGACATCGCGCCGCGCGGGACCGTGCAGGGCGACTTCTCTGGCGTGAACTACCCGAGCAGCGACCCGGATTGCTGGTGGACGTACGAGCAGTGCACGACGCCGAAGCTCGCGGGGCTCGCGCCGGACATCACGGGCGTGCCCGAGCCGAACACGCTCGGGTACGGCTTCGACGACGGCCCGAACTGCAGCCACAACGCGTTCTACGACTACCTCTCCGGCCAGAACCAGAAAGCCAGTGAGTCCCTTCTCTTACTCGTGCACGTATCCCCATCCTCCGTCCTTTCCACGCGTTCCTTGATCCTCCATGTGCCCGCACTAACGCCCCCCGCCCCCAGCGATGTTCTACATCGGCTCGAACGTGCAGAACTGGCCGCTGCAGGCGCAGCGCGCGATCAGCGACGGGCACGAGATCTGCGTGCACACGTGGTCGCACCCGTACATGACCGCCGTCGACTCCGAGGGCGCCTTCGCCGAGCTCTACTACGCCGTGAGCCTCTTCCCCTTTCTCTCTCTTCCCCTCCCTTCCCTTCCCTTCCACTTTTTCGGTTTGATGAGATAAGGGAATGCTGATGGGGAATGGGATGACAGCGCGAGATGATCCGCGCGGTGACGGGCGTGACGCCCAAGTGCTGGCGCCCGCCGTACGGCGACGTCGACGACCGCATCCGCAGCATCGCCGCCGCGCTCAACCTCACCACCATCGTCTGGTCCTACGACAGCTTCGACTACAACGGGCCCAGCGTGCAGGCCGAGGTCGACCAGAACTACGAGAACCTCATCGCGCGCGCGAAGAACGGCACGTTCGCGAATGCGGGGACGATCATGTGCGCCCCTCCCCTTTCCCCCTTCCACGTGTATATATGCTGACGAACCCCGGCAGGCTCACGCACGAGCTGACGAACTTCACGATGCAGACCGCGGTCGACTACTACGCGCAGCTCAAGGGCGCGTTCGCGCAC
Organism: Athelia sp. TMB; assembly: GCA_014898675.1. Taxonomy (NCBI): domain Eukaryota; kingdom Fungi; phylum Basidiomycota; class Agaricomycetes; order Atheliales; family Atheliaceae; genus Athelia; species Athelia sp. TMB. The sequence goes on from JACXVL010000186.1 coordinate 14,790, forward strand.
CTCGTGCCCGTCGGCGTGGGCATGAACTGGACGCAGCCGTACGTCGAGGCGAACTACAGCCTGCCCAGCTTCGCGCAGTGTGAGCCTTTCTTCCCTTCTTCCTCTTCCCCTTTCCCTTCCCCTCCCCCCCTTCTCCCCTCCCCCCCTTTCCTCCGTTTTGAGTGCACGTGCTGATGTATTGGGGTAGATGTGGCGGGACAGACGACCGCGAGCGGGGGGAGCGGCGCCTCCTCCTCCTCCTCCTCCTCTTCCGCCGCAGCCTCATCTTCGTCCTCGGGAAGCAGCACAAGCGGAGGTTCGGCGGCGACGACCGCGAGCAGCAGCAGCAAGCCGAGCGGCAGCGCGGCGGGCGGGTCGAGCTCCGGCGCGGCGCCCGCGCGCGTGGCCGTGGGCGGGTCGGCGGCGGCGCTGAGCGGGGCGCTCGTGTTCGCGGGGGTGCTGGGTGCGCTGCTGTGAGTGTGAGGCGCTGTCGATTCTGGACGCTTTGGAGTGCGCGTGTGTGTTGTGTTGTGCTATCTTATTGGACTCGTATGCGTATTGATGTCTTTGTTTGCTCTCGTTCTGGTGTTGCGCTGAGTGGATGAGATTGAAGCGCGGTGTCGGGTGAGGTGGGGTGCTATTTCCGCTTCAGCTGCGCGAGCCTCGGTCGCGTACTCCGCCGATTGGCGCTGTTCGTGCACGTGACAGCCATCCGAAGATGATTTCAGAACGCAGTAAGGCGTTCTGCGATTCCCCACGCAAGTTGCGAAGACGCTTCGTCTCCTGGTACGGGCGATCCGAAAGTTCCGCGCCCCGCCCGCAGCAGAGGTGGAGCTCTGGTGCATGTCCATTGTCAGCTGACATGGTGGCCACGACTACTTATCAGCTCTGCTATCCTTCAATTGGACTTGACTGTGATTAAAGAAATTTTCTGAGCCAATGCGCGAATGACTGGTCGTAATATTGCAGTAAGTTATATGAAATTGACCAAAGTCAGTGACACTGGAGGCATTGAAGAGTTTGTGGCCGTAGAAAAGCTGTCCAAAATGGATCTACAATAGATAGATTCTGTCGTATACTGTGTGGCTAAAAATGGTTGTCAAAGGACAAATTTTGGCACCCACAAAAGTTTCCCTCGCAACCATTGTCCCGTCAAGGTCTGACCCTCTCTAAAATTTGAGTGGCACAAAATTTAGTCTTTTGGAAACATTTTTGACCACACAATAGACGTCAGAGACTCTCTATCCTACATTCATTTTCAAAGGCTTTTCTAAGGCTCAAAATCCGCCAATGCCTCCGGTGTGAAGATAATTAGTGTCTCTGCGATCATCCCGACGCCATGATGTAAAGCGGCGCGCAGCCAGAACACGCCTGCGGACGCTAAAACAGACTAAAGTCGCTGAATCGCCGCAGATCTCACTTTCCCTCAAAAGGGATGTCCAAATCGGCTCAGAAGCCTGGGGCGGAAAGTCCTCAACTGTGGAGTAACGAGTGCCCTGTTATAACTCGATGGGATCTGGCGGTTACTAACCCTTTTCGGTACAGTTCCCGAGTCTAAGGCGGCGGCCCGCCACCATCTGTCCCTCCTGGCTCTCCCGCCGCATAATAGAACTCCTTCATGCTCCATGCATCGCACCCTTCTGACATTTCATTAAACCGGACGAGTGCTACTGCTGGCACTTTATATGTGGTCTCGAGCTTGAGAGACCTTGCATTATTTTGTAAGAATATTAGAGTGTATTTGCAACCACTTTTATGCTTACGTTTTGGTGCTCCTACAATTCAGTTCAATTCAGTTAACAAGCAAAACGTAAGCAAAAAAGTGGTTGCAAATACACTCTATTATGTAGGGTGCTTTCTTCAACAATGGAATGGTAAAGGATTTTGCTGATAGCTTGAGCACCATACTCAGAGGTGATATTTTGAATTCTCTCACCATGTAGAGTAGTCAACGGCATGCAAAAGCCTCTCATGCCATGCTCTACAACATATTCCTAATATGATTTTATGACCATATCAGCGGCTAAAATTCATTACTGTGCCGCAGTATCTAGGTTGATACCTCTTATAACTATTACACCCAAGACAGAGGCAGATTCGTGTCAGTAGAACATGGATATTTGGAAGTGAGAACACTGTGGCGGGCCCGCCTTCTGACAGGCGCAAAGGGGCTCGTCCATTTTGAGTATTGGCGCGCGACTTGGGCGGGAGCGCTACCAATTTCGGTTAGCGCCTCCGACTCGGAGTTATAACAGGGCACTGTACACTCTCAACTGTGGGTTTCTCTAGCGTATTTCCATTCTGGGTCGGAAGCCTGGGGCGGAAAGTCAAAGACTGGCACTCGACACTGCAGCAGTTTCCTTGCGGTGTCTTTGGTCTTTTGTATGCTGCCATGCCTACACGCCCGTTTGAGCTTCGATCGTTTTCTGACCAAAATAAGCACTCACCATTTCAACATGGCCTCAGTGTCGTAATTGACCCAATTGAACGCCGTCTCCGCATATTGCTCTAAGCCTGAAACCCTTACGAGGTCACCATCGGCCACATATCAAGCTCCATGCACCGGAACCAGCGTCAAGACGGGTTGCTACGACACATCATCGGCATGAAATGAGCCGCAAATATTCGACGCCCGACAGACATCACGATCTTCCCCACCACGACATTGAACTTTCTGCATCGGAGTTATGCTGGGTATTTCAGCCTGGAAAGCGCAATGGCAGTCTAACTCAGGTACTCTCCTTTCTCTTGCCCAACAACTAAGGTTATCTACTCATCTCTTACCTGTAGAATATCAATACAGTGATGGTCTTACTCGTTGCAAAATTTGCAAACGCGGCGGAGCGCAACACCTTTGGATGAACGCCAAGGAACTTCGACAGCACCATGGCACCCAAAAGCATGCCAATGCTCGACAGATGCGTAGCACCAAGATCCGGTCCACCGTCCATCATAATTCTGAGGCTGCAAGCTCGTTGTTAGGTGACTCTGAGCCTTACGAAGCGATAGGTGAGATATCAGTACAACTTTGTAGCAGATTCTAACAAGATTAATTTGCAGATGCTGGTGCGGGAGCTTCTCTCATCAACGATGGGCCTGAGTTCTTTCACGATTCACCGAACGACACAGCCGAGAACCATGACGAAGCTCAAGATGATACGGCTTGGGCTGATCCTTGCGGCTCTGGCTCTCACTTCAGTGCAGGCGACGCATATCCTGATCCCATGGCGGAGTCTCTCGCAAGGGCTCTGCGCGATGCAGGATTGGCAGACACTTGGCAGGGAAATGATGAGCGCCCTTTGCACGAGGAGGATGACGTCTCTGTAGATCATGATGATTCTTTCTATTGCGAAGGTATGTCTGCGTAATTTACTCTTACTTACCATACTAAGCCGACACAAGGACCGAATACAGATGCAAAATCATCCCGAGAGCTACTGGCGGAATGGTTTGGAGACAGCTCAGAAGGAGGATGGTTTCCATACCCCGATAAAGCTGTACGTTCATCCTGCAAGCCGTCCTGTGATATACTAACGGGTTCTTCAGCTGTTTCTCACAGACTTGTTGTTCAACTCGCCTAGACTCCGCTTCTCAAGAGCGCAACAACAAGCAATATTGCTCTGGGCGAGAGAACTTGGTGCCGACGTTCCAAGTTACGATCGGCTACGAAAATGCCAAGCGGTTTTGAAGGAGGTTACCGGGGACCCTACAACTCGACAAGAGTCCGGGAGAGGTAATGTATGGTATTTAAATGAAATTGGAGACGCTATTGCAAAGGTTGGCCACGAAAAGTCATTTGCTCGTGTAGTAATATTTACCGCTTTGCTACAGGACATTTCCAACCCTGTCACCCGGGCGAACATGACCTTTTACCCCGAAGATCTCAAAGGGCGGCTCGGGGAGGTATGGCATGGCACTAAGATGCTTGAAGACGTGCCTGACCACATCCTTTCTCCCATGGTACGGCACGGTTGTGTCGACTATTATGTGGATGAACTTGTCAAATGCAAAGACGGCAGCTACTTCTTGCCAAAGCGCTGGGTGCGATGTGATGGTTCGATGCACGCTGTCGGGCATTCAGTACAAGACTCTGCTGTATGTACCTTGAAACATCTTAGTTATTATATCTCACGTTGGTTTTAGCAAGGACTTGTCGTCTTCAAGGACTCGCGAAGACGAGTCAATGTGGATGAATTCGCACAGAACATTGAACAGATATTAGCTATTAGCTCTGGTATATTTCCGTTTGCTCGTGAGTAAACTTTGCATTCAATTTCGGCTGTGATATTCATACTTACCATCGTTTGTAGCTGAGTCTGGGGAGTTTGCGGTGTCTCACCCCCTTCGCACTACGGCGAGTGGCCGTATGGTGTATTCTGTTCCGTTGGTCGTGTTCATAGATGATGTGTCTGGCAATCAGTCCAAGCAATGGAACAAGCATTTCTCTTGCTATATGTCTAATGGTGCATTGCCTAGGACAAAGCTCGAAAGCGAGTTCCATGTACGATTTGTCGCAACATCGCCAAATGCAACTCCACTCGAGATCATGCAAGGAGTACGGGCGTCCATCGAGTACGTCTTTTTATTCATCAATTCAACACCGTTTAAGTATCTATGTAGGAAAACATTTGCAGACCCGATAGTTGCCTGGGATTGCCAATCAAAAAAGGAAGTTCTACTCAGGCCGTATGCTCTTTTATTTGCCGGGGACAATCCTATGCAAGCCGAGTTGTGCAGCTGCGCTGGGTTGAACGCAAATCACCCATGTCGCACGTGCAAAGCAGGTGGTACACAATATCAAAAGAAATCTGATGAGGGCTTCGCCAAGATGCTCAAGGTGTGTTCGTTTATTGCAAAATTCAATTATGATAACTAAGTTTTCAACTAGCCAGGCGAGTTGCGTAACAGCGAGAGCACGACGAACTGTGTCTTCAATAATCTCATGACTTCACTTCAACCTAATGTCTCTACGACATTGACAAATGCCGTGCGGGAAACAGGTGTCAAGGACGCTCTGGCACAGCCAGTCATTGATCACCTTGTGAAGCTGGGAGTAGATTTGCGCAAAGCGTCTCCAACGCGGGCGGCTCATACTCCAGATGAAGTCATGGCTATCCTGACTGCGGAACTGCTGAAGGCGCAAAATAAAGGTGCTGGAATCATCAATCCGCTCACCTCCATGGATGGTATGTCCCTTTTGAAGTCACGAATTGCCGGTTCTAATTATGTATAGGTGTCAAGATCCACGAAGACACTCCAACAGAAATTTTGCACACCATACTACTTGGCATTGTAAAATACTTCTGGGGGCAAACTGTCTGGCTCCTCATGAAGAATAAACACTTCGACACATTCCAAGCGCGTCTCAACTCCATTGTATCCGATGGGTTGAACGTTCCCAAGATTCCTGCCGATTATATGTGCCATTACCGGGGTGGCCTCATCGGCAAACATTTCAAGACAATTTCACAAGTAATGGCGTTTACAGTGTACGACCTAGTCCCACGCGAAGTCCTTGATGCATGGCTTGTTATGGGCCGCCTCACTGTACTTCTGTGGCACACTGAAATTGAAGACTTGAATAGCTATATCGTAAGTATTCCATACACATATTTAAGGTCAAGCTAATTATCATCCCAGGAAGAGCTCGAAGCATGCATCGATGATTTTATCAACGTCACTTGCCTCTGCAGCCCCAGCATCTTATTGACCAAGCCAAAGTTTCACTTCCTGGTCCATCTCCCTTTCTATATTCGTCGCTTCGGACCCGCTATTTTATTTTCAACTGAACGTTATGAGTCGTACAACGCTGTCTTCAGAGGGGCATCTATTTACAGCAACAAACTGGCCCCGAGCCGTGACATTGCATGGTCATTTGCAGGCATCGACCGTGTCAAACACATTGCGACGGGTGGATGGTGGAAAGACCATCGTACGGCTAAGTGGACCCATGCAAGTTCCAACATCCTACGACATATTGCGGAAAACCCACGTCATGCCTATCTATTGGGTCTCCCTTCAAAAGTTAGTTTGCAGCCGGGTACGTTTCACATCTTGCTCCCAATTGCACATAGACTTACAGGTTCAATACTACAGGCTTTATAACTCGATATCCTTTGCGCTCACTCACATTGGCACAAGCATCGTTCATTATATCTGATTCACTTGCCATCAAGTCCCATCTTATCTCCACCCGCGACACTGCAGCTCTTGCCGGTTGGTCTCCAGCTCGAGCTGTGACTGCTTCCAGTGGTGACTTGGTGTCAGTCGGCGACTTCGCTATTGTACGGACTGAAGGGGTACGCTTTATTCAAGCCTTCATCTTGCAGACTTGCTTACTTTGATACAGGGAGAATTCTCTCCGCTTGGATTTGGACTTGTGCGAGAGATCCTTGCAGATCCAGCTCCAAACACTTTGCCTCCGAAAATTACTGTCCAACTATTTGTACTTGATATGTGCCGGCACACTGTACTAGATATGCCCACTGTAACACTTACCGACTCACTTGTTCTTTTACACTCTGACGTAAGTACTCGATTCAACATCTTTCGAAACCCTCATCCTAATGATGTCTTGATAGGATATAGTATCTTCAGTGAATCTTCAGCACGATTGTCGTCGTGGCCGATGCGAAACCTCGGGGACCCAGATACTCCATCAAGAACGAGAGGCAACAACACAGCATCGCACCATTGTCAAACATAATGACCACATTCATTTTATTATTAACACTCAATCGCTTCACAATTACCGACACATCGCCCATGCCATTCCCCTTCATCTTCGAGGCTCATCCTTCCGCATCGCTGACCCCATCGCCTTGCGAAGGCAAGCTGCTTCAATGCTACGAGATAAGAAGCAACAGCAGACGGAAGCACGCAAGGCTGCTTCGATGGCAATTGCAATGGGGCGAGCACAAGCATCATCCAACTCGGCCATTGGTAGGCCCAGTGTTGATGAAGTCGACCCTACCAGCAGTGCAAGCACAGAAGTTGGTGTCGCACCTCTCGCAACTGTCATGGAGGAGCACACTGAACGTCCAATCTCGCCTGAGCCTCATCCTCAAACCCTCAATAATCCAGTGGGTGCTGTTACATCACTTATGCTCACTCACGGTGGCACTATTGCGCCGTCTAATGGTGCACTGCAAGAGCATCATGATACAGAGCCTCGACACCCTTATGCGGTTGAGTCCCGAACACAACCACATTTTCCTTCTGGTCATGCCGTCTTTCTTCAACCAGTGGCCAACCCCAATGGCCAAGCTCAAGGCAACACAGCAACTGCTTTGCCTACCACTTTGTATGTTGTTGTATTCAAGCCTTTCGAACTCGCTCTGACAATGTTGCAGGGGAACAAGTCGAAAAGATGTGCTTCAACATTTTTGCCGTATCCACAAGATTCCTTCCAGCGGAAACAAGCCTGAGCTACTCGAGCGGCTCCTAGAATTGTATAATGGGTAAAAGTACAACTTGATTCTATCATGAGCTTTTAGTGACTTCATTCCAGGTCCAGAAAATCATTACCATCTGCTGCGGATATTGCCACTGCATATGCTGCTTGTAATGCCAAAAAACTTGCCCTGCCGTCAAAGGATCCACCTACCGCAAGCAAACGCAGGCGAGAAAACCAAGATGAAAATGATGATGATGGAACCATGGGTCAGCCGAGTGTGCAGAGGCGAAGAGGCGCTGTTGATGAGGGGATCCGACTTGCAAATGAAGACATGTTACGGTCAATCTTGCTTTGATATTGTGATACACAGTGCTTTTCATGAGATATCATTATTTATATTTAATGTAAACTAAATACCTTGGATTCGAAATGAACCTGAAGCCTCAGCCCATCTGAGCGAGCCTTCACTTCGAGAAATGATTGAATTTCCCTGCTCCAATTTACAAGTGCGGCCGGCACTTGTCTGTGCTCGTTTCTTGTTGCAACTGTTGTCCACCTCAATATGGGTCTCTTCGACAAGGTCATTGCCGACATCGAGGCTGCGAAGGACCATGTGTCTCGTGCCGGCGCATCTACAAGCCACCAGCGAACACCATCTATTCACAATGGTCTGAATGTGCTGGCAGCTGCGGTTCAAATGACCCCTCAAAGGCAATTAGGGAGCGCTAGTCCACAGAGGTACAATATCATTACTCACACCTATTCATCTCTAATGTTTCACCAGGCAGCACTATCCGTCAGGGAACGAAAGAACAAGTCCACCACTCTTTGATCCACCACGAGCATCAAGTCCCACCTATTCGGACAGGTCAGAGCCGCAGCCTGCAACGCTCAGAAGGCCACGAGAAGAACCTGAGGATGCTGCTCTTGAGGAGCCCGCCCGCAAACGCCGCGAAATGGAAGAATTCACCAGGGACCTATTTGCTGAGTACGAGATCTCTGCTGCGGAACGTACAAAGATTCTGGGGTATTCGCAAGTGAGTATATCACAAATGGAGAATGAATTACTTAGCAAAATCCTTTCAGCTGTCGCCCAGAAAGATAATGATGGTTTCCATCATTAGAAATACCCAAGCAAAGGAAGCCATAAAGGCATCAAATGGTTCTATGTATCTAGCCTCAAAAGACTTCAAGGTCAGTCTCCGCAAATTAATTTTGTATTGTATGCTCTCAACTTCGACAAGGAAAATGTATGTGGCCGGTTGCATTCCTTGATACTCGATCCCGGGCTCTGGAGCTACAAAGCCGGATTGGTAGACCGCTGTGTTGTGAGCATCATCAGACAAGACATGAGAATGGTGCGACTCACAGAATGATTTGTGTAGCGACATATACGGCTCAACCCTGGAGACTATTCAATCCCCCCGGATCTCGTGCCTTTTGCTACGAGTGCCGCGTTTGAGAGCGCTGTGAGCAAGGCATTAACAAATATCCGGTCAGAAATCAAACGGCAGGTAAGTGACCGTTCAAATGAAGTGTCTTGCTTGTAGCTTGCATACTGAAGAAAGTTGTCAGCTTGTGGCTCTCTGGAAGAACGAAAAGGACATTTGCTTGGTTGTTAAGGCTTTGGCAAAAAAGACAAAGGCTGAGCCAACCGACGCAATTTGGGGACGTTGGGCCTGGGTGGTGAGCGTCTGGAGTTGTATTTCTATCAACCTGCTGAAAAAGATATGTCGGCCCGCAGCAAATGAAACTTGTTGACTTTTCAGAGTTGGTCAAAAGCAAGAAACAAGACGAGGAGAAGTTCTGGGACTGGCTGGATGCAGAGCTTGCTGGAGTTCGTGAGCAGTACCAAGACGAAGAGCCAGCACAGCGTGTTCGATCGATCAATCTGTAAGTTGCCCCTTTTAGATTTCATCAAAAACGTGCTGACTGCTTATCGAACCGGAAACTCGTAAGGTAGACCCAGCTCATAATCCGCTTCATCACATGACATGTGACATTCTGTGACAACTGCGCCACAATGTTGCCACATAGCCCATTCACCAGCTGAAAACAGTCTCGCTGTAGCTATTAGAGCTCTATATACATATGAAAACTAGTCTTAGTCATCAAACTCGGCCATAAAGCCCTCAGGAATGACTCGATGGCCGGAGAACTCCTTATCAGCCCATGCAGCAAGCTTCCCGGTCAATCCCTTCTCGTATGCATCCATAAACCTGCAAGATCGAGTTGAGAACCTTTACAAATCAATTGTCAACCAATAGAAAATTAGCAGAGAGTGAAAACATACTTTCGCATAGTTTCCAAAGGCACGGATTCTAGTGCTGCGAGAAGGTTCTTTTCTAGATCAGCTTCTCGCGAAGAAGCTGGATAGTGGCGGTAAATCCGCTTGGCGTATCCCCAAACTTGCTCAATAAAGTTTAGTTCGCAGTGGAACTTCGGTAGAAACAGCACTGCGAACCCGCGAGCTTCACATTGAATCTCGAGGAGGGGTTTGACATTGACAAAGTCAGGCTGGGTGTATAGAGCACGGCGGCAGCAACAGCGAGTGGCACCTTTAGGGCATTTGAAGCCCTTGCATTCAGAGCGTAGCTGCGATTCTTCAACTAGCCCACGCTCTTGCAGAATGACCGCCATCCCCTTAAATAGGCCAGCTTGCGGGTGGCCCGGTTCAAAGTAGAGAGATTGTCGTCTGCCATCAGGAAGCCAGCCATCTTCCATCCGAATGCGTCTCGTCACGACAGTGCCATTATCGACAATCTCGCGTCCCTTCTCGTCAAGAACCTTAACTGTCACTAGCCAGTTGCTCTCTAGGCTGGTTGACGACTTCTTCGGCATGCGGCGTGCAGATAAAGCACCATCGGCGCGCTTCTGGTGAGTTGTGGCGTTGTCGAAGACCAAAATATGATCCTCGTCTGGATAGTGTTGTTCAAGTATATCCATAGCCGTGTGAGCCTGTTCCAAGATGTCGATGTTTGTAAAATATCCATCCCGATTTTTACCAGCCTTGAATAGCCTTCGAGCTTGCTGTTTCCCATCCGGTGATCGAAGGAACCCATAATCCGCTGATACAAGATCAGCTACCATTTGCGAGGCACCCTGCCCCTTTGGCTGCGGGACCGGCTTTTCTGATTTGTGGATCCATCGCTGCTTCCGCCGATCGTTCGCGTAAAATTGCGACTCATCGTGCCACCATACGACAACATGTCGCAAGTGCCGTGGCGGATCAGTTCTCGAGCCCTGGGTGCTAAAGTCGCGGGTCCGGTGCTTGATTTTGCTCCATGCGGGCAAAAACACATTCTGCCGATAATCAACAACATCGGGCCGCTCATGTCCGTCGACATATTGACCTTTGGGAGTCAAGGTCCAACGATAGTCAAGCTTCTTCATCCACTCTTGGGCCGTACTCAAACCCATCCGCTTCTCAAACTTTGTACGTGCTCGCATCTCGGGGGTGTCTAGGAAGTCGACAATGTCCATGGCCTTACAATATGGCCCAATGGATTGTAGATGTAGGTGAATTTCTTGAGCCAATGTTTCGTCTGTATCTAATACAGATAGATTCCAGCGTCCGTATGGGTTGTAAGGGAGATCTTCGCGATCGAGAATGAATGCACGGGACCACTCGCGAAGCTTGCGAGCACGGTAGACTGACCAGCCTAATGACCGAGATGTCCGCAGTGATGCTGCCTGCCATTGGTTGTAAGTTAGGGATTCAGGATCGATGTATGTCCAAAGTAATTGTTTCATCCCTTCGAGCCGCTCACGAAACATTGGGTCCAACTTTGGATCTTCGTATCCTGGCCCGGACTTGCGGGGGGGCCGCAGAATTCTTTTCAAGTCCTCTAGAGCTGACTTGGCATCCAGCAAACCCGGCGCAGGCAAAAAGGTTCCTATTTCTGCAGTGTTGTTGCTCTCGATACGTGTTGCTTCAGGAACCGCACAGCCACCATGTTCGACTTCAACATCCATTTCAACTCTCGGGCTGGGCGGTTGCGAGCCTGTGCGGGCCGGTGCCTCGATAATTGTTGGACCCTGGCTACACGCGGTATCTCGGATACTGATAGGAGTGGTTGCAAGTGATTGCAATGATGCACTGGCCGCGATCACGTTCGAATCGGACTGCGATGGGACATCGTCCACTGGCACTGACAGTGGCCCGCTGCGAGTCCAGCGTGCCCGGAAACTCGTCAGGCTAGAGCTTATTAACCTCGTCAGTCTTGGACGCTTGCGTTTTGGGGTCTCGGGGGGTGATGGTGTTGGATTTGGAGGCGGTATCTAGGGGCCAATTAGCCATGCCATAAGCTTATTGCATCGTCACTTACATTCTCTTTTTCATTCTGCTTCTTCTTGGGGATGAGCTTATATGCATGATTAGACCATAGCCCAAGATTTGCAAGGCCTTTGAGCTTTCGTTTAGGCATATCTGAGTTGGTCGAGGGCAAGAGGTGTTGAAATTTGCAAAATTGCAGTAAATCAGCCATCAAAAAGCTTATTTATGTATTTAAAGCGAGGCAACTAAAATTTCAGCTGCAAGGTATTGTTCCAAAAGTACTTGCGGACAATACCTTGCGGGCCGAATGTCTGATTTTACGATGTGTAAGCCTGAATACGCTGAGAGAGCAAATGTAACGCGTTTGTCACGGTTGAGTCACGTGATGAGGCGGATTATGAGCTGGGTCTACCTTAGCTACTTCTCAACTACCCTACGTGAGCACCGTCGGCTACGACCCGGGAAAAAGGTCATCAAGTCTGGGACCAAACATACAATCCCAGCTTGGCAGGTTGCCATTTCTGCTGCGGTTGCTGAAATGGACACGTACGAGGGCATAGAGGATGAGAGCGAGAAGGACTCTGGTGCCGGTCAGGGCAATGATGATCAGGGAGATTATGATGGTGGCGATTAGTGGTGTGCAAAAGTCTGAACTCTTGAGAGGGCAGCATGCCCGAGTTGATTGGTTTTGAATACAATAATTAATAACACATGATCTTGGGAAGTGGTGGAACACCGAGTCTGGGACGGCAGAGAAGTATTGGACCGCGCCCAACCCCTTGCAGTCTCGACACTGAGATCTTGACATTTACACGATACATGGCCTACGCTGCTCAGATACCAGACGTCATACATTGCAACTACACCAGAGCTACGTTGAAATGGCCTCAGAATCCTAACGTCAGGTCCACGTCAAAAAACCAAACATAGCCACGACATGTGCTTATTTCGGTCGATCCAGTGTTTCCCTGACGCCGGTGTGGCATTTTTCATTTCTATGCCGGTTTGGCATAGAACAACAAACGGCGGTGTACATGGGCGTGCTTGATGACGTTAAAAGTGAAATTTGGCTTAGAGTTGATAATACTCCATGGGGCCACCCCTTGCTCGTGGGCATTGTGGGCAGAGGATCGTTCTTACCAAATCGCCCATTCCAGCATGTGGCGAATCTCCCGCTCACTTTTTTACCTTTTGGAAAATGGGTGCATGCGAGCCCGCTTTCAAACACGTATAATTTCCATTGTTCATCGAACTTTGACAACATATGACAACTCATTGGATAATTCAGTCAAGGGCACTGCTCTTCCGTTCAAGCGGAGACGCCATCCTTAACAGCGATCCAAGCTGGCCTAGCTTGCAAAGTCTCCAGCCACCTAATACGGATGACGCCAATTGTCAGTTTGCTGATCAAAGCAATCAAGCGCTGCATACGCACTTGGAAACGTGGGGCCTAGCAGAGATCAGCTCGGGGTTGATGTCCTTCACCAACGTGCCGTACGGGAGGTGGAAAAGATCGGCCAGAGTAACTTCCTGCTCCGTAATATCATTTAAGAAAGGACTCTGCGGCAAGAAAGCGGCCACTGACGTTACCGGAGACGTATTTCTGCTTGCTTAGAATGTCTTCGTAAACATCGAGCTTGGCTTCGAGAGCGGTGATCAGCCCTGCGACCTTCGCTTCATCTGCGTCGAGTCCAGCGAACCTGTAAAATATGAGCTGTTTGAATAACCTGAAGTGCCGCGACATCACACACAGCTTCTTGAAGACTTTTTCTGCGACCAGTCCATAGGCCGCCTCGTTGAAGTTGGCCAGCTCGACGGAGGCCGCCTGCTCGAAGAGGGCGTTGGCCTTGATCTCAGTGGGAATAAGCGCCGCCCCCGCAGACGGGTACCTGGCTAGGAGATAGCGGCATATAGCACGGCTTTCGTACAGCTCAAATCCATCGTCGTTCTGAGATACAAATTAGTACGCCCATCTGTTGTAAAACCAGCGAATCTCGCTTACGATGTAGGGCACCTGCCCAAATGGCTGCTTCTCCAAGAACGCAGGCGCCTTGTGTTCGCCTTTAAGGAGGTCGATGTTCACGAAGGCGAAAGGGACGTTCAGTTCCTTGAGCACAACCGCCACACGCTTGGTGCAGGCCGAGTAAGAAGTGCCGTAGAGTGTCAAGACCATTTTGAGTATTGAAAGAGTTTCTGAGAGGATGTGGAGTGAGAGTGGGTGCAGGTAGAGGGATAGAGAACTGTGAGTCAAACATAGGCCCTGTTTAATATTATGGACTTTCAAGGACCAGCACGTGATCCGATGAACATGCTTCAATAATGCTTTACAAGCAACAGTATGATCGTGTATCAGAAACGGCACCTCCCGCTCCCAATAGGAGTGGAATGAGATGGCGGCGGCTACTCAGGTGGCCACAGAGTTGTAAATTTGGAACATATCACTGTGGGGCGCGTCAGCATTGCTCAGCAGTCTTCGGGGATGCGGGGAAGGTCACATGACAGCAGATGTGGTTGCGAGTTGCTTGGGGACATGCCCCACGACGCTGTAAGAATCAGGTACAGATCAAGCAAAATCACCCTCGAAGGGACGCATTGGGCACGTGCTGGCGTTACTTTCAGGCGGCGTTACCAATATTTCTGGATCGCCAATAGTCAGCTGTTTCGCCCAGATGAATGCTGTATAGAGTTAATCCGAATTCAACGGTGACAATATTCAGACGATTCGGAAGTTAACTATTCTATCAATACGCTCAGTCCCGCCCATACCAAGTCTAAAAGCGAAAACGCACATCTTGGATCCGCACTTTCATCTGAGCAAACGTCTCTGCCATTCGCGCGAGCCGCCCACTCAGCCTCTAGCACTTTCATGCTCCGCGATAGCAACGGTACGGTTGTCGGTGTCCACCATTTCTAGCGGTGAACGGCACCAGCAGACGCATCTTCTCGTACAGCGCGTATCTAGCACCGGTCCACTGAGCAAGATCGGTGCGAGCGAGCATCGTATTTAGGACGCATGGATAGAGACAGGCCTAGGGCAGAGTCAGGTTTGTGACTGTCGTGGGGTGTGCTCGCATAAAGTATTGTGCGTCTACGATTGACTTCTCGGTGCACCAAATGAGCGCCAATGAGATGTTCGATTGCCGGGAGAAGTCTGTCGAGGTGCTGTGGTGCAGATGATTCAAGGTGCGTGTCGATACTAGCGCAATAGAGAAGATGCAGACGTTTGGAGAGGTCGAGCCGGCCAGCCAGCTCGTCTGAACTAGTCGGATATACAAGGCACTTGGTGATATTATGTCACGCTATTCATTCGTCAGCTGCAAGCTCGCAAAAGCACGAGATAACAGTTTGTCTCAGGATGGCGAATGAATCGGACACCAGGCGCCTCGAAAGAAGAAAGAAAGCCAAAGACTCTCCAGAAAAGCCTAAGCGCGAAGATTGCAAAGTGGTCGAAGAGCAAAATCAAAATTGACAGTCGATCGGCAGTCACCGTGACACGTAAGCACGCGCCTGTATGACGCATTCCAGTTTTCACAACCTCGTTTCTTGATCGCATCCACGACCGCCTCTTCCTGTGAGTACATGTGCGTTTCCTCAGCTGCCAATGCTGTATGCCAGGAGCTGTAACTCTTCACTATGTCTTGCCGCCGAGCCCACCATGCCACATATATTGAAGTTCGCATAAGTGAATCCCGATTTGGAATGGTCGATCGAGCTTATATGACTAAGGCTCAGGTAAGCTGTTGTCACGTTTTTAGCATTCTTCCTGTGATCTTGAAAGCACTTCCCCGTCCACCAGATTGTCGTGTAAGATGAACTCGTCTTAGGACTTCCGGAACGTTCTCACAGAGATATCTTGAGGACTTGCAACTTGGTGCTTTCTCGCTCGGTCGATTATGGTAACTGCTGATGCAATTCCGAAATGAGCTTGACTGGGACGAAAATGGGGCGTTAAGTAACTCTGAATCGTTCACGATCACCATCGGCCTATACCCAACTAACCCGATGGACACTAGGCTGCCCCTGCCAGCTACTAGAGGATACAAATACACGGGCCCCGTCGTGAATGTTCTGCTCTCTACCTTCGCTTCGCTCTTTACCCACACACTCGTTGCACCTTACCTCGCGCCCCACTCTCTTTCCCCCCGTCTCGCTCGATCTTTTAGATGCAACTCTCAGCCCTCGTCGTATTTGCTTGCGCAGTCATCTCTACTGCGCCCTCTGTCCAGTCCTGCCAACGAAGGCGCCATCAGTAAGTTGTCCAACGCGCACGACGACGGCGCTGCATAACACTGACGACACATATTCAGCTCCACGGGGTATTGCGAATGGTATAACACAGCTGGGCGTCGCTGGTAGCGATGCTGCCGCAGCCGTCGGCGATGTGGGCAACGGTGTTTTCCAAGGTCTCGCCATCGCAGGTGCAGGTGCTGTGGAGGCCGCCGGGGCTGGAGCTGCCGCCGCCGCCGAGCGTCGCTCCCCCACCCATTCTGGTACGTGGTTAGCTGCGCATCGCGACTTCTGCCGATACCAGTACTCGCAGCCAATCCCACCGACAACGACAACGAGAACACCGTTCCGCCTCTCGGCAACAAACACTCGGATGAAAGACGTGGTGTGTCTGGCTGGAACCGAGCACTCAGCACGCACTACATGACACTGATGACTTAGATAAAGCACCCCAGGGTATCGCGGACGGTATAAAGGAAGCAGGCGACGCTGTTAACGCCATTGTTGGGGTCGCCGCTGGTGTTGGCGGTGGCATTGCAAAGGGCGCTGCTACCTTTGGAGCCGATGCTGTCTTAGCGGCGGGTCAAGGAGCTGCTGCTGCTGCAGGATGCGTGACAGACGATGAATGGTCTGTGAGTATCATATTTAACATTTCGCGAGGCCATCGTTTGCTAATTTGCGTTCAGATGCCCAAACCGGCCGTGTCCTGCAATGCAGACAATATTGAGCAGTTCACGTATCACTGCGCGAATGATAAGAATGCGCAAGGTGAGCGGGCGGATTCCGATATCGCCCATGAGGTACTGGGCTGAGCATCCCGCATTTAGATCCTGCTTTGATGGCTGCGTGCTTGACTGCTGTAAGTCCGGCACTCGAAATGTCTGCGCATAGAGTCTGATATATATTTCTCATCGCAGCACAAATGCCCCATTCAGGAATCTTCGTCCAAGGGCGCCATTGGTGAGCTCACTTCTTTCTTCACCATTTTGGTCACTCAGTTCTCATTGCTCGTATTGTAGGCGCCTGAAAGTCTCAGAGCCTTGTCCGAGACACTCAAGCAAGACTTCTGAGCTCCGGGTCAATAGCCGAGCAGTTTGTGATGTTGAATATAATAAATGCTACGGCATGAACTCCTTGTGTGCTGTTTTATGGGAGATGCGTATCGATGTACTTGCGTCTTCTGCACAGCGCTGCGTGGCTCAGATACGTGCGGCAATGTGCGCCCAATTTTGTGACTGTCTGATGCACGTGGCACCTATTCTCTCTTCGGCATGCTTCTTG
>JACXVL010000186.1:31958-50375 GCA_014898675.1 Athelia sp. TMB
TATCGATGTACTTGCGTCTTCTGCACAGCGCTGCGTGGCTCAGATACGTGCGGCAATGTGCGCCCAATTTTGTGACTGTCTGATGCACGTGGCACCTATTCTCTCTTCGGCATGCTTCTTGGATATGTTTGGGTATCTGTATTGTCTAGGCGTACTGCTCGGCGGCTGAATATTGTACAAGTATCTGTTGCATACGATGGGGGAGAGGAATGTGGGCGGCACCCAGCCCTCATCTCGACGTTGGTATTGACACATCGTCTTCTCTCCCTAGCAGTCGTCGGGCAATAGGGATGTAAACACTCTTGGTTTCTCTGTAGCGCTGTCGCGTCCCCAGATCCCTTATTATCCTGAGGCTTCGACGCAAAACTGTCAACGGGGGACTGAACATGTTTATATGACCCACATATACATTTTGAATATCCTATGTCATTCAAATTGTACAACTCTTTTGTAGTATTCATTTCGCATAGAAAGCCCGATGATCGAAAATTATAAATCCAGCATATACGACTCCGCATTGGCCCCAAGCTTCTCCTTGATTGCGTCCCTCAACTGGTCATATATCTGCCTGTTGAGGATAATCTTCTGATTGCCTGCAGTAGGGGGTAGGTTCATTATTTAGATATGCCATATTATTGCTATTGCACACCTTGATTGAAAGAGACCTGGGCCCCGGTGAGGCTGTTGAAAAAGGTAGTCGTGATCTTTGCAGATGTTTTGTAATTGTAGTAAGATATAGTAACGGCAGCATTTCCATCGCTCGTGCTATCAGAGGTTTCAGTGTCACATCACATGCCGCAGATAGAAAAGGCAACTTACGGGTTGACAACGCCGGTAAGGAAGGTAGCCGCGTCACTATATGTAGATTGGGATAAACCGTCAAAGATATGAATGGCGGCGTGATTTTCTTTGAAAGACTGGACGGCGCTGTCGAAGAGCTGCAGCTGAGGTGTCGTGAGGGTCTTCTTGAGGAGGCTGAGCACAGCCTTATCAACGGTGCCATATTGGGTGGGATTGTCAACTTTGGAGAACCTATGGCATGATTCAGCGGTAGAAGCTGACATTCCAAGCAGAAGAGAAAGTCTGAGCAGAGCGCTTACTCAGCATTTGCGGCCGTCCAACCCACTGTTTCCAGAGTTTGGATGAAGGTGTTGAGCCATTGACTTGCTTGCGAGGTCTTGTCGTAATTGGTGCTGGCAGCTAGCTGAGCGAATAGTGTAGAATATTTGACATCCTCCTTCATGCGTGCATAGTTAGTACAGGCGTGAAGAGTGGTAGGGGGCAAGTATGAGGTCACGAACTCGATTTTGACCGTTAACTTTGTCGTCGAATGCTATAACGGAACCTCCGACGATAGCTGCAGTAGAGTCAGAGCGCATCGTGAAAGAAGCTTGCTATGTTGGTGAAGTGAAAAGTAAAAAGACGGAAGGTTGGGTGCTGTTGTTAGTCCTGCATGCTAAGGCCTCTCTTTTATACGCTGGCAGAGTTCTGGTCCCCAGCTTCGGTATGGGCGGACAGCCGCTTTGAACGCATTTGTGAACTCACAATCTTATTGAGATGATTTCTGGACACGCCTAATCACGCAATTCTCTCATCAAGTAAGGTCTAGCTTCTGGCATTCGAGAGTCACTTTGTTCAGGTGCTGGCCTTACAGTTTGTGGAATCTCGTCGCTCCTTGCGTTTTTCTGATTCTCTAATGCGGGATGGTTATTTACATTCCCTCTGGATTCAGTTCGAATGATGTCACGAACGATACGTCTTTCCAAAGAGACTTCTGGATGTGGAAACATTGCATCCAATCGTGGGCGTAGCCGCGCCTGACAAGTCTAGAATCGCTACAGCTACTTCCATGCTTCATCACAAGAGTGATGTCTACGAGCATGCGACAGGCCCATTGGAACGAACATCGAGTTCTAGAGTAGATCGTGAGAGGAAGAGACACGGGAGAGTAGGTCTTCGATGACCGTGCGTTCTGATGGACTGCAGTCTAAGTATTTGTTAATCAAGCGGTCCAGAGTCAAGACTTGGGCAGGAGATCGGAGGGCGCGCGTCACATCTGATGCAGTACTGGTACTTGGGGGTGATCATGGGTCAAATAGGTTCTCTGCGCTGGGTAAGACATTTGAGGTGATACGAAGGGGGTACAATCTCGATAAAGCTGTCGTCCGGCATGGGGGACGGAGGTAAAGGGAAGAGGAGCTTTTGACATTTGCATGTCATCCACGTGGCACTGTAACGGTCCAGGATGTTGCCGAACCGGCACCAGTCACTGCAGCGGTTTCATCGTTCCTCGACCTGCCCTTCCGCAATTGTATCAAATGTTCCATCGTAACGTCATTCACATTCAGTTCCTCGACGTGTGGGCCTAACCTAGTATTGATGCGCAAAACACTTCATTTCCACCATGACTGGGACCAAACTGAGACGTTTGCGATAACGACGGAGAGTGTATTGATATGCCGAGGCTTATGGCGCAGAGCTCGGAGTGGCTCCAGAACGGTGGTCTGCCAGGGTATGGACGAGTCCGGCTCAGATTGTACGACTCTAAGAGTCCACATCGTACCAATACACTTCTTGTTTCATTTTCCTGCTGCGTTGAAAGCACGCCGAGCCGGACTCGTCTGTGCAAACTTGCTCTCCGGCACAGTGCTATGACATATCCAATTTGCGCAGACAGATAATACAAAAATAAACCTGCAAGTACTCGAAGATCGAAATATCTATCCCGCAAGAATGAAGGCAATCTTCAAATTTTGCGATAAAAAGTGGCCTGCATTTCAGTGCCGCCGTCTGTTCTATTTTGTAGCTCTCACAACCGACGTGCTCTGCAGCACGCCGCCCAAGCCGATCAGCACCATAGCCGGCACCCACCCGAACCCTCTCAGGATATTGAACTCTTGCGTCAGGGCGTAAATCGAGCTGGGCGAACAGCCGCTCGTGAGCGAATGGAATGGCGGTATATGGAGGGAGTTGCGTACCTCATGATCATGGGGCTGAAGGCCCGCGCCAGACACTGCGCAAAGTTCGCGAGGCCGTATGTCAGGCCCACCGAGTTCTCGCTCGGGCAGTGCTCCTTGATGAGAATCATGGCCAGTCTATCCATGATTCATCAGCATCACTGATTAACCCGGCAGTACAAAGACTCACGGAAATGCCAGCATTGCGAACCTGCACATCAATAGCATTACGACGATTCCCGCCCATATCCCTGCCATCGCCGCCGGACTCAGCGTCCCGCTCACCTGCCTCGCTGTCTAAGTCCTGTTTCAATTGAAATAGGAAGCAATTGAGCACACCTCGTCATAGCCCGCCCGCGCGATAAGATTGAACATGGACATGAGGGGGAAGAGCAGCGGGAACATCCAGAAACAGAGGTTGTACATCTTCGCTTTGTCAAAGGTGCGCAGGAGCCACGGCAAGAGCACAAGCTGGCCCATGACGGAGATGAGGCCCGACATGGAGAGCGCGTAGCCAATTTCCCTCGCCTGGAAGATGAGCACCATGAATGGGTATTTGCCATCGGACTAGCATAGATCATATTAGCTTACAGGAAATCCGAGACCACCGTTTGGGACAGAGGTGTATGAATAGAGCACAAAGACGACCTCGAATCCCGTGAACAGGAAGCTGACACCAGCGCTCGATGTGACAAGGGCAAAGATGGCAGGGTTCGCAAGTATCGCCCTCATCCCGAGAGGCTTCTCGGACGACGACTCGGGACCCTCTTCGTTCCCTTTATGCCCTTTTGACGCGCGAACCTTGCTAGGTAGAGTCTAGGATGGCAAATGAGAAAGTCGAATACGAGCGAAGAGGAGGGATTACCTCGCGCAGGAAGCAATAGCCCACGATGACAGCGACGAGCGTGATCACGCTCGATACGCTCCCTGGGAGGAAATAAGGATACCGTCTGAGGAACTCAAAGTCGAGCCACGTATACTTTTGGGCAGGGGTCGAGAACGCGCCCCCCAATAATGGCCTGTGATAATTGAGTTAGCAGATAGGCCAACATCCATATTCCCGAATTACCCGAGGATGGTGCCAAACGGCCACGCAAGGCCAAATACGGGCGCAGCGAGCCCAAAGTTCGACGAGTCCGTGATTTCGCTGACGACGCTCTGCATGACCGCCGTGTTGCCCGAGGACAGCCCCGCGAATGCGCGGCACACGAGCATCATCGGGAGGCTTGTGCAAAGGCCGAAGAGCAGTGTCGAGATGGCGACACCAGTCACGCCGCATAAGATAACGGGGCGCCTGCCAACTTTGTCTGTGGACGTGGAGGGGATTGAGAGCCGGGCATGCTACGGAAGTAGGCGACGCACCTGAGAGCTTAGCGAAGTGGTAAATAGAGAAAAGTTGAAACACAGCGAATGTACTTTCCTGCATATGCATCGTTAATTAGCTATGCGATGCAATATATCATGAATCAAACACACCACAAGTCCGCTGTAGAACCCGATTCGCTTGGGATCATCCGTGACATGTAGACTACTCAAAAACTCGTTGATGTAGGGAAATATTTGTGTATAAGCGATCGGCTCTGCGAGTCTGATGCAGGCAACCACTGCGTACGCTCGTCAACAGTCGGAAAGTGTACATACACATAACTCACATCCAAGCTGAAGTTTTGGCAAAGGAGTAATCTGCCTCGCCTTGTGACATACTGGATCTTCTGCTGGCTGAGCAGGAAGCAAAGGGCTGGTTTCGTTAGGCATGGTCGTTTTCATGGTAGGTCGTCAGTGGGGGCTTGGTTGGCGGTGCCGAGCATGAAGGAACTACATTTATGCTGCTCCCCTGGTCGCCTTAATCGGCTCGGTGCAAGCTCGGTGACCCGCATCTGATACAATCACGACTTTTAGCTTCGGGACGTTTGCCAATTCATTCTTCGAGACGGCACCTTTGAAATTTGAATGAAAGCCTCGACAGGTCTCGACGAGTGCACGGGAATTGCCGCAGAGTCAGGGTGAATGCTCCAGACAAACACAGCGAAAGAAAAGGGATAGAATCCAAGTATTCTACATTCCAACTGAGTGTCCCGTTCTGAGCGCGGGGTCGCGAATTCTGGCATTGCCATTTGCCATGCTGACAGAGACAACCCTCATATAAGCCAGAAGCCGAAGCGGCCTTTAGCGACCTCCTGGTTTGCGATTCAAGTAGTGTATTGCCTAAAGTGAGCCGGCATGGAGCGCCCAGAGAGCTCATTGCTAATCCAAACAGGGAAGGAACGGCCTTTGCTTGTCCTCAGAATTGCCTGAGTCAGGCTTGATCGTGCTGATCTGCCTTTGATTCGGAATATGGTAGGCCCGGCAAGGGAAAAGCCGAGCTCAGCGCCACCTTGAGCCTTAGGTTCGGCTTCCTCGGCAACTCCTCCCAAAGACGGCTAGATCTACTTCTTGGAAAGCAGTGATTTCATTTCATGAGCAAGTCTTGAGCCTTGACAGCAGAGAATATGACAGCCGCCTCGGGTTTGGATTCAAGAGCAGCTCAGGTGATCCATCCGATGCCATAGGTAGAGAGCGATCAGTGGCAATGTCACAGCAAGACAGTCAGGCAGCCCATGATATCGGTGGCGCCCGCGGGTTGAACTGGTGAGGCTATTCTGAAATCACGAGGCGCCTGTCTGCCCTATTCTTAAATATGAAAATTCATATCCGGCTGCAATAATAAGTTCGACACAGGGACGAGTAGAGTACTGGAGATTCAAAACCTGTGATCTTATCGCTATGAAATCGTGGCTTACACGTTCACACGATCCACGAGGCAGTCGATGCAGCGATGTTAGGCAGGCCCTTAGTGCTCGGAGGGTCGGAGCTTAGCCCGCGATGGTTTCTTTCTCACCTGGAGCTGATTCGAAGTCCGCGTCCCAGTGGGATGCCGTCACCGTGCATGAGGCGAAGGTGTGAAATCCGCGTCCGCCATAGCATCGGCTCAGATACACTATTGTCGATAAATGATGTGCTGGGCACCCGCAAAATGAAGCAGGAACACTCACGAGACTCTGGGAAGTCCAGCCGTCACCTGTCGGAACGTGAGATGCAAATGGCGTTCGGTTCGAAGTTGTCAAAGCTTTGTAGGGGATTTCAGGCTACCGGGATATGCTTTAGTTCAGCGCCCCTGTAGATGCCATGCCATGTGGTCGGAAATGAAATTTGGCGATAGCACTAATCATCAGGTCGCTTGTCTGTGTCAAACATAGAAACAAAAGGCATTCCTTACTGGCAGAATTCATAGTGTGTTCTCACATCCTTCCATTCCACTACCGCAATGAAATCCTCTATTCGTACCATCGCCGCCACCCTGCAAGGACTTCATCACTTCTGTCGCCTTCTGTTGCTATTAAACCCTACCAATGCGCATGCGACCCAATCTTGCACCTGCGTGATGAATGGCATCATGGATATGTTGTGAAAATCGTGTAGGCTGCCTGTTTATCGACGTTCGACGAGCAAGTTGATATCAAACGCAGATACTTCAAGACGGTGGGTAAGGAAAATTGCAGGAAAATTGAGACTCGGAGCCAGAAAAGTGCCTAGCCCGAAATGGCAGTCACCGAACCACGCCACCAGTGGCACTTCGCCACCCGCCACCCGGTGGTTGGTCTTCGATGTTCGGAGGGCCATTCTCGACTTCAAGAGCATTGGGCTACTTCACTAAAATCATTATATGCGATACATACTATGTGATTTTACAGGGCAAATCGGACTGTTAAATACTAACAAAATCAATGGGACTGTACTTCAAAGCGTCAGAAACATTGGGAAAGACATCTTTAACATATATTCAGTGTCGAACAAGGAAGTAGTATCATAGTTTATAGGGGGTAGTCGACGGCATAGGGGGATCAAATTACGGGTATCCGTTCCAACGCATACGCGCCATGAGTGAAGTGAGAAGCTGTATGAGGGACAAAGAAAATGTCGCTTCAGCGCTGACGCGCGCTTTGGTGACACCGCAGATGCCACCCCAAAGGATAGCACGACCTGATTTCTCCGGTGCAAAGAAAGGTCAATGTTCGGGCAGATCAAGGGCGGGGTGTACGACTAGAAGAAAGAATGGCGCAGTCTACCGCAAACGGCGCCTGTGGATTACCCGAAAGTCAATGACTAGGAAGGAGGCGAGTCGATGAGAGCATGTTGGCACGGGATATCTTCAAAATTGTATTTTTCCTCCACTGAACGGATCATCAATTGACCCAGCAAAGCTCGGGGGATGCAGGTTGGCCTCAGGGTAGCATACGAGTGAGAACCTCTTCGTGTACTATGTGCGGAAAGAAGCGTCAAGTACATTTATTGAGCGAAAGGAATCTCGGTTTGTTGATGTGCGTCCGAGTCGGGTGTGAAAAGCGGCCATTTCGAGTGCTTCGGGCACTAGTTAGGCCGCTGATATAGTACACATGCCCTATATATAGTGCTCAGCATCACAATGGAGCAAAAACAACAAGCAGTAGTACGAGCTCCGAGGGGAGAGGGTATATTTGAAGCGAAGAAGTGGACGCCGCCGGCCTAACAACTTCTACATGCCCTCATGTCAATCATTACACAACAACAAGCAAATCCCACGCACCTTCACAACTCTTTGCTTCATGTAGATATTCACTCCTATGACAGACTCAGAACGCGAGTTTAATAAACAAGCATGCCCTCGTTTGCTTCAGTTACTGAGTATACCAGTCCCGTAGGCAAGCGGGGAGTGCTCAAGGTTCAAGATCTGAAGCAGAGTCCGGGAGCTGGCCTACTGAGCATAGATACTGGTATAGCTGGCGAAGACCGCGCAGCCCGTTAGATAGTAAGTGCGGAGAAGCAAGCACTTTCGTAGAGCATCATCTTCGAACTTCGAAGATGAGAACGAAGGTGGGTAGAATGAATCGAGAATGGTTATCAACGAGTTGCCACGTTCCAATTTGCAGATTATCAGAGGTCCTGGGAGCACCCGTCAAGTAATTCTAGACGCGTTTCTCTATAAGGAAGGTTATATAGTGAAAATTGAAAGCAGTTGCAGTCAATTGTTGTTGTCAGCAAGTACGTGGGTGATAGCAGAGACCGAAAACGCGACCTGCCGGTGGCAATAATCACAGCACGTCGTGGAGCAGTGTCCGACGTCTTCCGAAGTACCTTCTGCTTTCACCCCCACCTCCACTCCCGCTGTCCCTGCTATAGTGAAGAACTCCTTAAGCTTTAACGTTTGAACTTTAGGGCTATATGAAAACGAAACTGGCAGCGAGCCAACTACATTCACATATACAGGCGCACCTGCCGTTCGGCACACACATCTGATGCAGCGAGGCTCCCGCGGGCCGCGACATCAGACAGGATTCGGGTTCATCAGCAACGGAACCACCTGCCGATGACGTCGAGACGGTGTGCCGTCCTCGGCGTGGAAGATGTAGACCAACTATAGGACCCCTGATTATGCTACCAAAGGCCTGTCCAAAATCTCAAAAAAAAATGTCCGACATTGCGAGCTCCAAATGGAAAAATTTTGTCCGATTCTGGGCAGGCCTACCCCAAAATCGCCAAAATTTGTCCGACTTTTCACTAGGCCTCAAAATCGGCCTAAAAATCGCTAAAAATCGCTAAAAATCGCTCAGATGCGCTGAATAGCTCTCTAAGAAGTTCTCAGGCACGATAGAACATGTTTGAAGACTGTGGCGTAGGCATGAACCACAGTTCTGAACTGGGTATCGCAGTATATTGCACGTATTACAATCAATCCTCCTCTGGGATAGTATCCAGCCCCCGAGAGGTCAATTTGGGGCATGCTAAGGGATGCAATGCGGTGTAGAGAAGAGGAATATTTGTAGACGTGTTGTAAATAGCAGTAGTAGAAAAAATGCAATTAAATGACAAGCAAAAATGAAACCTCATAGACAGGTTTGAACCGACAACTTTCTAACGGCCGCTGCGGCAACTCTCAACGCGCCGCCACTGCGGCAATTGACCATACCTACCCACTAGAGCCTCGTGAATTTTTGTCCGACATCAGACAGGCCTCCCGCCCATCTGACCCTTTTTGTCCGACATTTGGACAGACATTTTTGCCCCTACAGACCAAAATTTGTCCGACAGTTGGACAGGCCTTAGGGGGCATAATCAGGGGTCCTCCAACTATGTGCTCTGCCGGACTCTCGCCGGACTAAAAATGGAACTTGCCGGTTGTGGAGTCCCCCAATTTATGCGAGTCTATGATTAGTACCTGCTAAATCTTTTTTACCCTCATCCTCGATCCCGGATCGCATAGAAATCGGTGCAGATGGACTTTTACGCGTTCCCGTCTCTCTTGTCGTCGTCGCCCCACTTTCGCGGTATTCACTACACTACCCCGTCTCTCTTTTGACCACCACGTCTTCTTCTTCTTCTCGTCTCAGTCGCTCCTAGGCGCAGAATTCGGCCATGTCTTATGGCAATCTGAACAGCACTGGGGAATTCTCGCAGCCGGGCTACGGGAGCGGGCAAACCCCATACGGCTCAGGTGCCCCTTATTACAACGAATCCGTGGGCTATATCACTCCCCAGCTCCCTCCACCCAAATCTGGCACCAGCAAATGGCTGAAGATCGGCGTCCCAGTTGGCATCGTAGCCATTATCGCGATCGTTGTTGGTGTCATTGTAGGCATCAAGCACCACGACAGCACATCTGCATCCTCCTCCCTGTCATCGTCCTCCGCGTCTGGCAGTTCATCTGCTAGTGGTACCGCGCAGGCATTGGGTCTGTTTCCTACCGCGACGAACAGCCAGTTTATGATTCCTATCTATCCTCAGACTGTGAGTCTCGTGACTGCTTTTCGCGCTCGCCGCTAATCCTCATTTCAATCAGAGTAACACGGCTTTCTCCACCCCCACATACAACCCGAGCTCAAATTCGAAACCTGGCTGGCCCACAGACAGCTTCGCGCCTGCAAACCCCACCCCGACTTCAGTGCGCCCAGACCGCCCCCGTCTCATCGCCCCATCTTACAAGTGGGAAGCCTTACCGTCCCTCATCGCAACCGATCCATACCTCGCATACTGGAATGAAACTATCTTCGGAAACGCTTCATATTACTATACCCTCCCCCCAGTGATCTATTTCATGGACGGAGACAGCGGCATTCTGGACAACTCGCGAGACCTGAAGCGAAGGGTGAAGGCTTTCGCGTATGTCTATCGCATGACCAACGACACCAAGTGGGTCGACCGCACATTCTTGGAACTTCAGGTTCGTACTCCCTTCGCGCTTTCGAAACTTGGCTTATGGACTTGCTAGAACGCGGCCGGCAACACTTCGAATCCCTTCGGGCCGAACAACAACACACGATGGAACCCAGCGCATTTCCTCGAAACAGCTGAATTCTCCGCCGCGTACGGTATCGCGTACGACTGGCTCTACGACGTCTGGACGCCCGCCCAGAAGAGCGCGATCTTGTGGTCGCTGCTGGAGTATGGCCTCAGCGCCGGCATCGAGGCGTACGGCGCCGATCCGCTCTATTGGGGCTGGTGGAAAACCAACATCCAGGGCAACTGGAACTGCGTGTGCAACAACGGGCTCACGATGGCGTCCCTGGCCATCCTCGGGGACGACACGTCTGGGATGGCGGAGCAGCTGCTCGCCCTGACCATCCCCAACGCCGAAGCCAACTGCGCGTTCGGCGTGTCGAGCGACGGCACCTGGTCGGAGACGTCGGACTACTGGTACTTCGCCGTGACGGGCCACTCGGAGATGGCGTCGTCGCTGCTCACCGCGACCGGGTCCGTCTACGGCCTCATGGACTCCAACGCGTGGTTCAACCTGACGGGCGAGTTCCACATGTACGGCAGCGGCGCCACGACGCTGTTCAACTACGGCGACACCGGGCCGAACAAGTACTCCTCGACCGCGAACTGCATGATCTTCTACGCGGGCCAGTACAACCTCCCGCGGTACGCGCTCTTCCAGCGCGACCACCCCGACGCCGCGGACCCGTGGTCCATGTTCTGGTACGACCCCACCATCGCGGGCGCGTTCTGGGACGGGCTGCCGCTCGACCGCTTCTTCACCAATAGCACAGACCAGTGGGCGTCGATCCGGAGCAGCTGGACGGACGAGAACGCGCTGTTCGTCGCGATGAAGGCGGGCACCAACCAGAACCACCAGACGCACAACGACCTCGACGCGGGCGATTTTGTCATCGACGCGCTGGGCACGCGCTGGGCGGGCGAGCTGGGCGATGGCGACTACAGGTCGACTGGCTATTTCAGCAACGACACGCAGGGGAGCGATAGGTGGCTGTACTACCGCAAAGCAACTATGGGCCAGAATGTCATCCTCGCCAACCAGGCTAATCAAAACGTTGCTGCTGCTCCAACGATCGTTGGCTCTGGCACCACTGGGGAGGCGCAGGGAGCTAGTTCCGCTTATACTCCTCCAAGCACTTCCGCGGCATACTTTGTCGCTGACCTCACATCTGCGTACTTTGGAGTGTAAGCTTCTTTTACTAGCTCTTCCGTCTCCGACTAATACCATCCTCTCTTGAAGTACCTCGTACACCCGTGGTATCCGCACCATTAACGGTCGTAAACAAGTGCTGTTGCAAGACGAGATCAACACGCAGGTTCCCATCATGTGGCGCATGCACACCAATGCGACCGTGAGCATCAACTCGGGCAATACAACCGCCACCCTTTCGCTAGATGGCCAAACCATGACCATGCAACTGCTCACCCCACCGTCGGGAGCAGCGATATCCACCATGCAGGCTGTTCCCTTCGCGAACTCTCCACCCACTCCCGCAGGCTACCCTAATCAGCCCAACGACGGAGTGACCGTCGTCACAGTCAGCCTTCCTGCTGGTACGTATCAGCTGCAAATGCTGTTCAATCCTCAATGGAGTGGGATGTCTGCTAGCGACTTCAAAACACCCTCATATGTTCCGTTAGCTTCTTGGTCTACTACTAGTCACCCATAAGCTTTACTTTCTTTCACTCCTTGTCTTGATTGACGGACAACTTATATCGCTCGATGGACGATTCTTCTACATAATCAATTTTTGGTTTCTCCGAATCCATACTACTATTTACATAGCAGAGTGGCCTTGCGGGAAGGCGCCTCATCGGTCGGCCGTCACTCCCGCATTCCATATGCAATTGTATTCTAATTTTTCTCTGCCTGAGAGTCAAATTATCTCCACATCCGACTTTGTGTTGTTGCCAGTAATTTAGGGACATTGCGCGTGTTGCACGCGACAGTGGCTGCAGTGCATATGATATCCAGCACCATTGCTAATTCTTCCAGTACTCTATATCCCGCAGACTTTTCATTATAACACTTCATTTTGCTATCGACCTTGGCAGGTTGAAGCTTTTTTCGTCTGTTCGTATGTCTGTCTATCTGGCGCAAAGATTACAGACACTAGACCGGCTATCACCTCGTCGCTGCTAACATCATTTGAATTTTCGAGCCAATTTTGTGCGCACGAATTCATGTCACAACGATATTCAAGTTCCTGCCAATCACAAGCACTGAAACTGCTCAACCGATAACCTCTTTCTAAAGATCTAGCACTTGGGAACCTTCTTAATGTATTAGTTATATGATGCTGAATTATGAGACAAGTAATAGAGCGCACCTGAACGGTTGGACGTTTAAGTGGTGTTTCTGTCACGGAAATCCCAACAACCATCGGCGCCATTGATGCGTTCCTCCCATTCGCTCACCGTGCATCGTGCCCGGTGGTCGTTGCAACTTGGTAGCAGCACAATACAACTATTTGCTCTGCTGAGTGCCTCCAAGTTTCCCATCAGTCTTTCGTACCATGTACGCGAAAGATCAAACCTGCCTCCCCGAGCTGGAGGGGGCGGAGGCTTCAAATATACGCTCTCGATGCTCTTCGGCAATCTTCCGATGTGAGAGGTAAGATGATTAACGTTTGAGGACGCTGCGCGGGAGGAGGATTGCGGAGGCTCATTCATATCGAGCGCGACTTTGAGATGAGAGGGAAACCATATAAGTTCTTGTTGAAGGCCAGAGAAGAGCAGATGGGTGATGGATGGGGCGATCATGGCGATCATGGAAAAGACATCTCTTGCTCTTCCTCGAAATTGCATGGCGGGCTTATAAGTTATATGCCAATGGCGGAGCTTGGGACACACCACCAGCGCTTGCGCGGCATCGCTATCACCGGCTGCAGCAGAATCGGGGATGAGGCGCGATCCACTGGCTAGTTCCTCCAAGCGAGGGAAGATGATCAGAGGTGAACCGCTCACGTGAAAGGGGTCGTGATTGTCGAGATAGAGAATCTCAATCCCCTCTGCGGTTGTTTGCAAAATGCGATTCAGCGCGATGATGGTCTGCTGCAGCTGCTCAGTTCTTTCGCGAATCCTCTTAGCAAGTTCCTTTAATGATTTAAATCTGGCAGGCGCATCTTCAATTCCCGGGTCTGCTAAGCCAACATGCGAAGGGGAGTGCAGCGTAGTGCGAGAGTATGCCGTGGGGGATAGATATAGATAGCGAACGCGCCGAAGATGAGGAGGTGTCCGAAGAAGCATATCTTGGAATGCGACGGCTTGCTTTTGGCCATGGATAGACATACTTTGCAGCTTGAATGGAGCAGATGCGTCTCGAATGAAATGTGAGACAAGCGACAAGGACCGGCCTGTGGAGCCTGCATCGGTGCAAGCATATGATGATATTTTCGCCCATATCTCTGAAGGGGCGATCTCCATGTTGCAAAGATACGAAGTGCAGCCAATGTGAGGATGGTCTAGATTGGACCCTGCAGGAGATATGGAGTGAGAGTCAGACGAATCGAAAGCAAAAGTTTCGGATCGGAATCATCGGCTACCACCTCTACAGCTAGCTAGCCATAGCCACCGCCGTAACATTGTCCGAAACTTTGCCAAATCCTCGAGCTGCAGCTGATTGTTTATTTAGTAATACTTACTTCTCGATTTATAGAGTGTTGTATTGAGTGCCAATGCAGAAGTAGTCTAATGATTATCTCGCCAGTTTAAGACAATTTTCATGCGTGGACAGGCCAGAAATCAATTTCTTTGCGCGTCGCATCCAATTATGAACCATATAAGAATCAATATATTGAAACCCAATAAGAAAAACGAGTCGAAGAGCTGTTGATAAATACACCCCATAGATATAACTTCATGCCTCCGGCCCCATTTATAAACGTCGCCTAAGATTTAGAGCCCCACGAGTGCCTTGAGTTTCGCGTAGTTGGGTGTTCCAAGACCAGTGACGGGATCCCATCCAGCGGCAGCAGAGAACCCGTTAGTGTTGCATCCAGGATTGCTCCCTGCCAATCCCATGCACATTGTTTAATTCGCATTCCGCACCAAGAGATCGAAAATGAGAACGTACCGGTGGTGATGTCGTTCAACGCAGATGGGTTCGCATAGAGCAGCGGATTCAGGAACCCAAGTGGGCTCTTGCCCGCGGCGACAAGCTCGTCGTTGAGCAGCGCGACGATGCTGGCAGAGATTGGTGACGCGCAAGAGGTACCGGCGACGGTCTCTGCAACTCCTCCGTTCCATATTTCGACGTTCTCTGCCTGTGCAGAGATATCAGGGAATCCACGGCCAGTCCCGGTGTATAGCTATTGGAGAAGGATGAATCGGTAAGTCTGTCAGGTAGTCGTAAACCAGAGAAATGCCTACGCCGGAATACTTGGTGCCGAGGGATTTGACATAAGCAGCGGTCACACTGGACTGGTACGAGGGTGCGGTGAATATCGTGGAGAATCCTCCTCCCGAGAAGGACGCTGAAGTTTCTGTGATACCTGTGGTCCCGCCAACAGAGGTGACGCTGCAGCGCTGTTAGTCAAATTAACGCGCAGGGAGAAAGAGTCTTACTAGGGGCAGGTGGATGGGAAGGTTGGACTACAAAAAGTCAGGATGACGTAGAGAGATACCAGTTTGAGGGCTCACATGAAGGTGGTGCAACTCTGAGATTGGCCGCCCGATACACCCTAATGGAATATTAGTAAAATTTTCTGATGATTTAATTGAGGGCCTCACTCCGTCGCCCGATGCAAAGAACTATAGTGTCTTTGTTCAGCTTTGACATATTTCTAACGAAATCGAGGAGCTCACGATGGAAGTCCCACGCGCGCCGAGCTGCATGTACGCATTGCACAGCGTGTTTGATGCCGACGCGGAGAGGCCAGGCTCATTGAACGCGTATGATGTAGTGAGCACAGTCGGGAGGACAGTCTGTTTGAGGAGGTAGTTGACCATGTCCAAGAATCCGTTCCATCCATCAAAGTTGATATCCCCTGCGGACACAAACGTTACTGGGACACCCTGCAGTTCCATACCTATTAGAGGGAGAAACAGAAATTGACCAGATACAAACCTGTGCCACACCAACTGTGTATTGAATATCCAAGTTCTAAAAAGTTCGTCAGTTCCTTGTATACAAACATGTACACAGCACGCACCGCTTCATCACCAGCGTCGCTGGTTCCTTGGGGATCCGATCCGAAGTCAAGGGTATCAAGGGCAAATGTAGTCGATGACGGCAAGTCAGGGCGGAGGGAAGTCAAGAAACTCTGAAACAATGGACATAACGCGTTACTATATGTAAACGCTTCGAAGGCAGAGGACAAACCTTGAGGTCCGCTTTTTGCGCATATTGACCAAGGAAACCGGCGACAGCGAGCGTGCTGCTCGATTCCGTAGCCAGCGCCGTGGGGATGCCGTAGAGATCCTGCAGACACGCGGGGGTAACAGTCTTGCCACAACTGGAGGGAACGGCGCGGCTTGGAGTGGCTGTTCCGTTGGTTTTGAGGGGCGATACAAACAGGGGCAGACCGGGACCCGCAGCAACGAAGCTGAAAGGTATTCATTAGAAATGCAACTCTGGATACTGAGTGAAAGGTCGAACTTTGTAGTAGGGTGCACATAATCCATGTGGGCAGCGAGGCCCGACGGGATGGAGTATGAGAGGGTGCGGATCTGAGTTTTGCCCGACGCAACATGCTTGAACTCAGAGAAGTCCGCATCGAACATCTCGTTTGCCTGGCTAACAGGGATGGAGAAGCCGAGCCAGTCGCCTGCGGGCGACAACGTGGTTGCGTTGACGCCGTTCTGCTGCAGGTAGGCCATGACAGCGGCTGTAGAGTTCTGGCTGGGCTTGACGTACGCCTCAACCTAGCGGATCCAGTTTCAGCGAAAGGTAGACATCAGTGGGGAATCGTGGCTAACGGACCTCTTCTTTGGAAAGGTGCTTTCCATAATTGGCGCTACCAGGTGTCGATACGTCATATAGGGCCGCCTCTAGACCAGCCATGTTGCTCTGCACAAGTGCGATCCGGAGGGGGATGGTCTGGCTGGCCGGTGCTGCGCCAGTGAGTACGAATCCTTCGGGGACGGAGGGCTTAGCCTCCCGAACGACCATCCCCGATCTTGCGACAGGTCCGGCCGCCGCAATGGCTAGCAGAGATGCGAGAAATACCGATCGAATAGTAATCATTGTCGGTGGGGGGTGGGGAGAATGAAGGGTTGTGTTGTGCATAACCAAGCTACGAAGGGTCATTTTATACAAAATTGGCGCATGGGTCCATGCAGCTCTTCAACGGTAAGCGTGTGGAAAGCCACGATAAGAGACTGAGGCTTATGGGGGCTGCTTCTCAGAGCGTGCCGGCCGTGGTGTCAAAGAGCCGTAGCACGAGTTACGCATATTACGGAGGAACATTGAGCGACTTTAGAGGTTATTCCGATGGTGGTAGATGCGGCCATGGAGGAGCAAGTATGAATCTGAATCGCCTTGGAGGACAATTAATATGCCTATAACCCAAAAGACCAAGCAAGGCCGACCCCAACCAGTTCAGATAACTTTTCCAGGTATATGGTTCTGTGTCGCCCGTAGGACGATGGAATCGGGTCCGATCATGATGATGCAGACAGCAAAGTCAAGTGTCTTGTCTGGTATGTCAAAATGGCATGGTCCACGAGCTTGGCGGTCGTTCTGAGAAGAGTCAGGTATCACATGCACAAGTCGATCTCAAAGAGTACATACCTTCATGACTGTGACCCTTGACAAAAGAAGTAAGTCCCTTCCCGGAACGAGTTATCAATGTCTTTTTGCTACTATTCTCACGTTTGAAACCGAACATCCATTGCCATGGGTTCTTGACAGCTTGTTACCCGTGTCACGTCGACTCGTCGACGTGGGCAACGCTGGGAGGACCGGGATGGCTGGCGGCGGCTGAGGGCCGACGGCGCGCGTAGCGCGCTGGCGAGAGCACCGAAGGTGGTGGTGGTATTGGTGTGTGCTATCCTACGACATGCCGCTACTACTACCTGGGAACCTCCGACATCCGCTCTGACTGGCCTGCCGCTGGCGGGGCCTCCGGTCCCCGCCACAACGCATCCATACGAGATACCGATCCACTGCTAGTATTGACGCATTGATGTAAGAAATAACGATAATTTGAGAAAGAAAGAAGAAAAACTTGTCGACGTCGATCGAAAGCTGGAAACAGAGGCAAACAATGACAAATAAGAGGGTACTTATCTGTGTGCTCAATCTGCTAAAGAATAGAAGGGCTGCAGGGCCTATTGGGATTCTTCTCGTGTCTTCGTATTCAACTACCGTGACCGTTCATCGTATGATATTGGCTAAATTGGATTTCAAGCAGGGCGAAGGAAGTTCAGGAACAAGCGCAGCGGCCCGGTAGCGCCGACAAGATGCAGAAAACTTGGGCAATGCAATCGACCCATTTGCGACACCGCCGTGATAGCCCCATGACCACCTTCGCTTTTAGCCCTTCTCGTGCGACGGTGCTCTTGCTCCTCGCCAGCCAGTCGCTCCATTCTCCTCGTCTTATCTAGCGCGTCTCCCTGCCATTCCAGATCCTCCAGTCGTCTCTTCGAAACCGCGATGTCTACGACTACGCTGACACTCCAATCTGACTGCCCGTGGAAAACGTGTATCATGGATGCGGAGGGCTACATTGTCTACGATATCCGAACCGTATTCCACGGTGACACCAACTACACTACCATCTGCGGGGAGAACGAGGACATCTTGGCGACGCTGCGCTGGCGGGACCTGTTCGCAGACGAGATCATGCTGCCGGGGCGGGGGGACACAAGTTTCAGCAGTG
Source organism: Athelia sp. TMB (assembly GCA_014898675.1). NCBI lineage: Eukaryota > Fungi > Basidiomycota > Agaricomycetes > Atheliales > Atheliaceae > Athelia > Athelia sp. TMB. The sequence continues at coordinate 50,029 of JACXVL010000186.1, forward strand.
TGCGGAAGTGGTTGAAGAAGAGCGTTGTGCCATTGAACTAGTGAGTCTTGATCGTCTAGTTGCGAGCACGCTTGTGTCCTGATGTATGGGATAGCAATGTTAAGCTAAAAGATTACCTTGGTCGGAAATACATATGGCAGGGAAACGCACCAGGAATGCATCTCCAAGTATGTATCGTTCTCCCATGGCCTCGAATAGTGTTTCTAATGCATGCATGAAGCTTTTCAGAGCCGAAGACCGCACACACCCTATCGCGTCCTTCCAGCGCTCGCGCCTCTTCGCCTCAACCTCCGGGCGTGCCGTTCGTCTCAAGCCCACTATCGAGCTGACAGAAGTGGGCGAAGAGG
>JACXVL010000186.1:57332-88575 GCA_014898675.1 Athelia sp. TMB
TGAATATAGGCTGCGGCTCGAGAAGCGATAATACACTCATTGGTATCACACGAAAATATATTGCCATTTGTGGGCATGGTGGAAGGGCCTAATTCTATATGGCTTATCAGTGTCTGGATGGAGAACGGTGAAATAACAGATTACATCAAAGCAGAGCGCAGAGCGCGTAGAGCAGCACCCAAGGCGTTTTTGGTGAGCTAACACTGATAAGAGGACAAATTTGGTTGTAAAATGAAAATTATCAGCTACAACAGGTAGCTGACGGCCTGAATTTTCTCAGCAAGCATGGTATTGTTCATGGAGATTTAAAAGGGGCAAGCGCTCACCTTTTCGTCGTCGGAACCATTGCTTACTCGTATCTTCACACTCAGAGCAATGTGCTCATTGACTCTAGGGAGAAGGCTCGTGTTGCTGATTTTGGAACGTCATTCATTCAAGATCAGGCTTGCCACTTCTCGCCCAGAGCCATCCAGCAAGTACGAGCAGATATGAATGCAGCCTTACTTCGTTCGAAATTGAAACAAGGTCCACCAGACGGTGCCTCCACGACTCTGATGTCCATTTCAAGCGGCGCGGGCACGGGCAGATGGATGGCACCAGAAAGACTTCGGCCAGAGATATACAACAAGCCAAGCAGGAAGCCGACCCTTGAGAGCGACATTTACTCCTTTGCTATGGTCATATATCAGGTCGGTCGAAACGGCACAGGGTTGGCTTTATCTGACCCAAACTTCTGCAGGTGTATAATGAAACGCCTCCATTCGATGGACTGGGAAATGCTTCAGCCTTTGTTAAGACCATAAACGGAGAGCGACCTGATCGGCCATTGGATGTTCCTAATATCATGTGGGATCTCGTGCAAGACTGCTGGCAAGAAAATGCGGATGAACGACCGGAGATAGACGATGTATGGTGTCGGTTGGCTGCCATGCCTTTGTAATGTCAATATTAAAGAAGTTGAATGCCTACCCGGAATCCCAGGTCCAAGCCGTTTGATGTGTCGTGCTGATCTTGAGTTAGCGCGCTGAGGACGATGTGCTGCGTCCCGCTGCGTTGCCAGGTGTGTATACACGAGAAACATTTGCCGGCTGAATTGTGCCAAAATGCGCGCTCCAGGAAGAAGGCATTGGTTATTTCCGCCAGGATCGCCAGCTCTCACCCGTATGCGTTCAAGCGCGCTACATCCTGCCCCGATTGAAACCCCGACTGCATTGCTTCCCACTGCGCCCCGCTCCTCTCAGCTTCAAGCGTTCCGTATCTGCGCTCTCCCAACAACACCGTTTTCGGTTTCCGACACGCTGAGGAAGCTCTGCATCTTTGACTCACTCCAACTTTTACGTCGATCATAGCGAACCCGAGAAAGCCCTGCAAGACGAAACAGCATCTGACAGCATTGGAGGAGAGGTGCAAATTTGTCGTTATCGTGTCAATTAACGCTCGCAAGCGCAAGCTTCGCAGCGTTTCAGCTAGCAAGAATGAAGGAAAAGCGGAAGGAAAGTGATCGGGCATACTGCTTTTTCCCTCTCAGTATATCTTTTTGGATACGCTTGCCGCGAAACGAATCGGCTTATGCGCTGGGCGCTCGTGTGCTGGCTTCAAGTATCATAGCATAAAGTGCCTCTTTTATTAGACAGACTTCGGAACTTGAGATGATTTGAAGACTAGAGAGTAAACATACCAGAGAGCCTCGTTCAAGTTGCGCTCTGGCCATTAGCCCAAACATGAGCAAACAGTGTTCTTCCGGATACCGACTTCGAAAACGTGGCATCAAATTCTCTCACAACCACGTAGCATTTATCATCACGATTCTCTCCAGCTCTTTCATCTCTAGTAACTAACTCGCTGTAGCACCTACTTATAAGAAGGAACGACGATGCTTCACATCCTGTATAGAACAGCACCACGGTCGAGCAGGATCGCTCGAGCGAAACTTGAGTCAGACATCGCAAAGGTGCTATCCGCTCGAGCTTGCGGGTGATGTCAATTTTGAACGTAAATGTTTGTAACACAGGCTAACTATTTGTCTGCTGCACCTCTAGCAATCGATTGACATCGACCTTGTGAATAATCACATCACAACGTCTCATTTCGTTGCTTGTAGGCCTCTGCAAGAGATATCTTGCTCTACATATCATGTCTCAGGATGGATATATTGTCTACAGTGGGCTCACGATAAGGATGAGCACGCTAGCAGCTGCCGACTGGGGGCATCTTCGCAGGTTTCAGTTCTAACATGGGACCGCAGGCTCCGCTGCTTCTTGCCAACGTTTAAACTGCTAGCCGTGTTCATTGGCGAGCTTTTTATATTTAAATACAGTCTCAGGACATCGCCCTTATGGTCAGGTGCAAACAACTGCCTTCTTCTGCTTTGTTGTGTTGTCGAACGGCTCCAATGTCGCACCCTTACTGGGCCCTCTGTGGGCGCATATTTTTCCACAGTTACGGCGGCTTCAGTGGGTCCAGCTACAGCGATAGCATTGTCAATTGTAAGATACCGAGATACAACCAGCATATACAATAACGAGTGTATTGTCAAAAGCAACTCATCAAGTGTTGGTCTATCCACGCCTGTCACTGGGTTTTGACTTTGGGGCCGAGCGCGAGTACACAGTACACAAACCACTCGAGGAGGAAGCTTCTTTTGCCATATATCAACCCGTCCCAATGTTGATTGATACCCATTCTCCTAGATCCTCTGGTCATTCTCAATCTCTCATTTCTCCGCGTTCTGTCATTCGCTCGCCATCAGCCATCCGTACATGGCTCCGTCAAAGTTCCTGAACATCGTCAATCTCGCCATCATAGGATGCGCCGATGTTAAGCCTCAGCAAACAATAGCTGCGAACCCTCGATTCCTGCATCGTGAACATTGCCTTAGATGTCGCAGTGCGATGTGCTCATTTACATCCAAAGCCGTAAGCTCTTCCTTCGATATATCAAAATTTTATCTGATGCTCTCTCCAAAATTGCAGCCGCTCACTTTCCAGAATTACCACCCTGGAAGGGAACGTCAGGCTAAAGCAGTGGCCATTGTGACCAGATTTTGATGATTGCGATGGTGCGTCTCATTGCTTGCTTGCTGGTATGCTGTATCACTGATACCAGAATTATCCACTTAGCTCGTCGCTGCCGGGCACATAACGCGGGCGTGAATCGTTGGACCGAGATAGGAATAGAAGCTGCCGAGCCGTACAACACTATATGCTGTCTTTCCCACAATTCCACCTGATTGCTTAAAGTTACGCAGTCTTCTAAGAAGGAATCATCCCCCCTTCCGCCGCCAACGGCCCGTCCGCGAGAAGCATCCCCCGACACACAGGGTAACCGCTCCCCAGAAATCAACTAAGGTATTCACTGCCTCGGTCTGGAAAAGCCTTAGATGAGATCAGAGTCAACGTACTAACCATCGGTATTTCATGATAATCGTGCATCCGGCATCCAGATGAGGTGGATCGGCACCCAATCCTCTCTTGCGGGACAGCACTGGCATGACGTCCGGCAGCTGGCATAGAGTGGCGAGAGAACGAGAACGAGAGATGGCAATGCATCCCTAGTGATCTCTGTGTATCATCAATTGTCTACGGCAGTCGCATTTATTGTTGCATGCATAGCAGATTATGAACTTTTCGCAAGCAGCCACATTATGAAGTCCGAATGAGGCTCCCATGTGTCGAAAACGTGGGTGTGGCGTGAGCGTTATATTTCATCATCTTCAGTTCTTCTCGCTGTCTTCCCGTCCATCTGAGTCGCGATCGCTTTGTCGAAATCTGTTTCGAGTATGGATCTACGACATACTCTGATCACTGAAGACGACACAGATGACCGGTCCCTGATATCCGTTACTCACTCACCCCCACTCACGCCCATCACGCAGCCGTCCCACATTCCATCCGATTCTGACGCGAACATGAGCCTATCAATAACATCTCATGCCAAGTCTCCTCCTCTCCACCCAACACCCGACCTCGAGTATGACTTACGCGGCATGAAATGCCCGGATAAGCACACGCGCAGCCGATACGACGGGCGCAGCGCACGGCTGCGGGACTGGCTCAAGGGCGAGGAAAGCTACGTAGCACTGCTGAGGAGAGCGCAAAATGAGATCGAAGCCAGAATGAGGGTAAAGGAGAGCACGGGTTCTGGACGCGATGGTAATAGCTCGGATGTAGGTACGCAGAAGCGGCATGTCGTAGTAGGGGTTTGTTGTGAGATGGGGAGGCATCGAAGCGTGGCTTTTGTGGAGGAGCTTCGTCGTCAGAGATGGCCACGAGATTGGGCGATCAATGTCGTGCATCGTGACGTTGATAGGGCTCGAGGACAGAGGAAGAAGCGGAAAGGATTGAAGCCTGGGGACCAACTAGTAAACTCTGATTGACTTGGTGGGGTTCGCTACCCGCCAGAGAAATAGCTGTGTCCAGCCATTGTTCCTACTTCGAAGATATTAATTTCATAGTGGAGTGGCATTCGCAGATTATTTGTGGATGGTGACAGGTAGACACTTGAGAGTCGAGATATATTAGCAAGCGCCCAAGCTTTCCGGATTACGTCGGTAAAGGATGACTGAAGCGGGAGTCCAGGACCACAATTAATTTTACCCGTGCAAAATCTTTACCATGGCAGATACAGGATCGTGCGGTCTAATATCAGCGGCCGGAAATACGCCTACCTGGATCCTCAGAGTACTAATACTGATGATCTCCCTCGCGGCATATCACGATTCACGATGTTTGCCAATATTTTCTTTGATAATTTTATCGCAGCGCTCTTGAGTCTTGGTTGATGCATGCTAGCTTTTGAATATTAAGACTGATTAGATCAGTCTTAGCTGCTACCTGCTAGCCACCGCCTTGTTTCCAGCAGCGGTTTTCCAGCCACATCCTCGCCACAAGCGAATTCTGACGATATCACGACTTTCAGGCCTTTGGGTGGGAGTGGCCGCCTTCAGAGTTGTCGAAAATTAATCTAGTTGATCTCATGGGCTGAATGAAGCTTCGTCAATCACGCGACCGCAGTAAGTATCGACGCTGCCATGCAACATTGCAAGGGCATCAACTACGGGCATCAACGATACTTATGTTCAATCTTGTTCTCGGTGCCTTAGTGTCGAGAATCAATTATCCACGCGCACCGTAACTATGCTCAACAAATTTTTTCACAGGCTGATCGTGCGTCGAGATTGAGTGTTCAATGGCGGCCTGCATCTGGTGAGTCTCAAACAAACTGGAACGAATGTTTAGCAAGGTTTGCCAGTCACTGGCAGATTTCTTCTGTAAATGTCAGTCTCATTGTGCTCGTTTGCTTGTTCTGTCGTTCGAGATTGTCATGGTTTATTCGTGATCAACCTGAGGGAGGTGAGATCTCAGCTCATCATTGAGCTTATCCCCATTAGTGTGCTCCACCGCTTTTTTCCAGGTCCACTGTATCTAAGAGCTTGCTCACAATACCACTGACCACAGATTCAGAGTCGTTCTGCTATACCAAGTTGGTTCCATGGGAGAGCCGGCCGCACACCCTGCTACACGCGCACTTGGCTCGATGCGTTCAGAAGAAGTCACGAGTTCGCGAAGTTAAGTGCTAAGTACTAACTATAGTGGTGGTGTACCCCTGAGTCACTGATTGGCTCAGGATCTAGAATCTATCGGAGCCATTTGCCCGGCGCGCGCGCGACAAACTGCCTCCCGAGCCTCGAGGAAGCAAGTTGTATTGACTTCGACTACTCGAGCTCTCTGGGGCGTACGAAAAATCAGCAAATACAGACAGACTATGGAAGTCGCGTCTTCCATGATAAGGGTAAAACTTTGTACAACGTCTCGGCAGCAAACTAGCTGATACGAATTACGTATGCAGTACTAACTCAAATTTTCTTACCGCCCTGATCTGAGATGAAACATGAGTGTGTTGCCTCCCAACTTACTTATTGAGGCCCTATGCTTCGGAGTCGCCTCGCGCCCTCCCCCCGCTGCTTGCTGCAACCATGAACTCGTCGATGGAGTTGCCAAACCAGTACACCCCAATGGCGTACCTGACTCCTGCGCAGGCGGAGGTGTATCAGGTTGCAACATACATCTACTTCGCCAGTCTCGGGGTGCGTTAATTTGGGTTGTAGTGCTTTCACACCATCTGATCGCAGCGGGCGTCTCATTTACAGGCCTTCATTTGGGACTGGCTTATGTCCATGCCTGACGAATATCGCATAGCGCGCATAGGAGGGATTTCTATGTCCAAGATTGTGTATTTTTGTGCTCGGTGAGTTGCCAGACCTCCTTACTATATTTTATCCTGAGCGCCCTATAATAGCATATTTACATTGGCTTTTTGCCTTGCCTCAACTTGCTTTCAAGGTACGCTCTTTCCAATAATTTGGCTCATTTATTCTCCCTACAAGCCCTTACATTAACTTCAACAGTCGCGGCTGTCAAAAACTGCCAAATGCTGATGAACGGGATATCGCTGCTCATAATCCTCGCTCTGAATACAAATAACATACTCTTCTTTATCCGGGCTCGAGCGGTATATGGCAACTCTCGGGCAGTCAGTGCCTTCTTCGGGTTCTGGTTCCTGGTCGTATTGGGCACGAGCATTTCTGTGCCGTTTGGGCTATACGCGGGACACCTCGGGCCAACCAGGCATTGCGTGGAGATAAAGGAGCAGCCCTACATAGCCTCGGTCATGGTTAGCAACGCGGTCTACGCGACGCTCGTCTTCTTCGCTATATCGTACCGAATAGCGTCGCAATGCGTGGGCGGGGACGACTGGCGTGCAAGAGTGCGTAGCTTCTTCCGAGGTGATGGGGCACCACGAGTTGGAAAGGATCTGCTACGGAATGGGCAGTTATGCTACCTGTGAGTTTCTATCGCATATTGAGTTATTTCAGCACTGATCTCGTTCACAGAGCTACAATATTGCTAAGCATCGCACAGGTCTTCTTCGCGTTCCAACCAACATTCACGAACGTATTGAACATCCCCGGCATCGCACTGGAAAATGCGATGACCTGCCGCGTCCACCGCGGCGTGATCCTCGGCCTCATTTCTGACCACTCGACGGCAACCTCCACCACCCGGCGGGGAACTGCGCCGCTGATGTTCACCACGGTCATGCCAGGGAGCCATGTCAGCGACGATATGGCGCTGAAGGAGTTCGAGATGGACACGAAACAGAGAATAGGTCACGCAGACTCGATATCTGACCGCGTTTGACGGGATGGACTACCAATCCTCAAACTACTGCATTGGCGGTTAATGCCGTACTGTACAACATCATGTCTACTACAACAATGTATTTTAATACTTCATTATAACGTTCAAATTACATCTTTCGGCGAGGACAGCATCCACGCCAACAAATGAACCCATGTTGTGTTGAGTGTACCAGATTAGCCAGCTGTTTCTTGGATCATCGCTGAAGCGGTCGTATGATCTCAGACATTGGGCGCTTGCGAGGATACGTGGAACTGTCGCATGTGTAAGTCTTGAAGCTTGATGATAGAGAAATGGTCGAGAGTAAACGTACTGCAGCAATAGAAACGGGACGGTCTGACGTCTACGCGACCAACTTGTACAACTCCAAGGCCGAGTATTACCATCGCCGCGAGTCCCGAGATCTGCCACTATTCCTTCTCCCATCCCATCCCCTCTGCCCTCGGTGCGCAGCTTCCACCTCATCCCGGTTGTACACATCCCCATATCCTCCAAAACCGCCATGCACAGTCGATGGCGTCTCGGAACCCTCCATCTCCCTTTTCTTCCTTGCTATGAGTGCCAGAGCCCGCTCTCGTTCCGATGATTCGCGCGAAAGACGGGCATCGATAGGTTGGGGTGGGGGCCGTGGGGGACCTGCTACATCCGCATCCTCGACGTGCCGTGGTGGCCGTGGTCTGGGCGGTTGACCGCGAGATGGGCGTGGAGGGAGATGGGTTTGAGGTCCTGTAACTCCAGAGCGGGAGGCCAGTTGGTGAGTGATGGAAGTGAGCGGGTCGTTGAGGGCTTTGAAGGCGGCATCTCTATCGCGTTTTCTGTTGGCCGTTAGGTGTGGACTGTCAAGATGATGGCAAGGAAGGAAAGTACCTTTTCTCTTCCCATGGTTCGTCATCCCTTTCCTTTGGCTCGCGCTCTGGAGAGCTTGGTTCAGCGACGTACCACGGCTTGAGGTCCTTGGCAGATGGCGCAAGGGGCACGCCTTTCTCCGTCTCTTCTGGCTCTTTCTTCTTGTTTTGAAGAGAGCGAGAGAAAGAGGACTGGCCCTGTGATTAAAATGCACGTTGTTAGTCTGAGAGGAAACCAAATAGAATGAATGCAGACAAGACGCACCTGCTCGAGATCCTCGAAGAGATTGATGTGTCCTCCCTGACCTAACAGACTCGTAGGTCCGGCAGAGGTGCTTAAGATATCTTCGATCGCCTCCTTATCTTTCCCTTTCTTCTTGCCTGAAGCCGCCAGCCCATTCCTTGACCTCAGAAGATCGATGCGCGCCTCGCTGTCCGCCAACAGCACTCGGCCCTCTTCGCGAGCCTCCTTCAAAGCGGCTTCTTCTTCGTCGCGCTTAACTTTCTCGATGTTATCCCTTCTGTATGGATGGTATGACTTGTGATGCGCGATATTGAGTTTGCCCATGGTGGTGATCGAAAGCAGACAGTAGTCGTGGTGAATGAGATTGTCCAGCGCGCGCGAGTCACCGGCTTCAAACATTATACAGCATTATACATGCACCACAAACCACCTCATTCAATATTGTGCTCTGCTGAATTCACTAGAATTACATGATTAAGATTGGATTTTGTTCTTGTTGTACCTACGATATAGATGTTGTCCTGCTCTGGCGGCTTTCATTGTGACAATGACCCAATGATGCCTACGGCCTGCCAGTCCCAAAGATGTCCAACACGCCGATTGCATATCCAGACACGCGCGACTTCCTGCATGGGCCTCACGACGCCTCGCCTTCATCTTCCCCTCCCTTGACCAATGCGACATCGCAACTGGAGCTTCTCCGCCAGTGGGTACACTCTTTCGCGCAGCCGCTCCGGTTGACCTGGAGGGGCCAGAGACTGTACCCCGTTATTAGTCCATAGGCCATCGAGTTGCTGGCTCTGGTGGGGGTGTGGGAGTCCAGATGTTCCACGTCGCGGTACATCATACTCGAAGGGCACCGAGCTCCACATGCCCTATCGACCCTTCAATCGCCTCGTGGGAGCTGGGATTGAACTCTTTCATGATTGAATCACTTCCGGTCATAGTGTTGGTTATGACAGTGGTGAGCAAGAAAGTCGATTTAGCCTGATCTTTGAGGCCAAGTACGACAGCGCGGTGGACACGGCATGTCATGACGTTCTCGAGGGCGATCACAGGAATACTGAACGTCGCCTTGTATTCGGTCGTCGTCGCCACGATGATCTGCGCGATGCTCAATACGATTGTAGCACTGTGACAAAATGCACGCTATCAGCGTTGGGGCAACGATGGAGATATGATGTGAAACGCACAAGTAGCACAGCTGGCCGTTACGCAGTAGTTCCTTCCATACTCGGGGGATTCCATCGCCATGGACGAAACAGCGGAGCATCGAGCGCCAACCCTGTCCCCCGGTGGATCGCGACGCGATGCGATACGATATGGCGAGGAAGACGAGCGTGTCGTTGATCGCGTTGGCAAGCATGGCCAACGCAACCCAGCTACGAAAACTGTCCTCTATGCACCGATGCGTAAACCCTGAGTTCTGCAAATCGTGTTAACACGGAAATTGGGGAAAGAAGGATGAGGTACTCACTCGACCACGGAATCCAAATGGGACGCACAAGCTCGTGCCAAAGACCACTAGATAACAGAACCCGAAAAAGACACTGGACAAACGCGAGTTCCCATACACCGCCAGGACGCGCCACAGAAAGAGAAGATTGTTCGCATTCAGAGCCAGGACGGTGAGGATGGAAGCGGCGAGGGCCAGTGCTTGGCAGTCGCTGACAGATGCGACTGAAGAGAGTTAGCTACATCGAGGCAAAATAAATGTTGCAATTGCACCTTGAAACATGGTCGAGGATAGACAGAAGGCCACAGTAAAGACTCTGCGTTTCTAAGTGTTAGCCAGAGATAGCGACTCAAAGAAGACTAAGAACTTGCCGAGCACACATGTACACAACTTTCGACGTGGAGAACACCCCTTTGGATAGGATACGATGCTCGTCTGGCATTGACATTAGCCAGTCCCATATCAGGGCCTAGAAAGCAAGTCATGGTGTTAGATGGCGTGAACGTAGATGTTGCTGGGCAGAGATGCGCGTACCCCTAGCGTCGCGAAGTATACGCCGGTCGAGAGTTGCAAACTCTCCCCCTGCGATGGACTTAGGAATGGCGGTGGGATGGAGGCATTTGGCGTCAAGCCCTGTGATGCTATTGAGGAGTTCATGAGGGCGGCTTGCGCGGGGGTGAGAGAGGAGGAACAGCAAGAGCAGACATTCGCAGTTGATATTAATATTGGCTCAGGATGAGCATGTAGTGAAACCAAGCGGGATGATGATTGGTTCCATGAGGTCGGCGGGAAGCATCTTCGAAGGCTTTTGATGTATGGTGAGAGGCGTACCACGCGTATGGTGGAGACAATGCTGCTCGCCCGCCCGCCTTGGCGCTTTCGTCGTTGGATATGTACGAATGAAGGTTCGAAAGAAGAACTGATGCACCAGAGGGACCTACATGGACACAGGCAGGTCAGCGATCATCGATCAGCATCGGAAGCTGAAAGATGAATGCCTGCCCTAAGTCAAAGTTCAACTGTCTGAGCGGCCCGACAATGGCCCAAGCGATGTCACCCTATGCATCGTATCTCTAGCCTATCGAGATGCCTAGGAGGCGAAAAATAATTGCCTAATGTATCTACATAATATTTTAGGTCTGCTGCATACAGGAACAGACTTTCGCGGTCATCGTAATCACCGTCCTCAAGCCGTGGGCTGACGCCGCGCCACCTGTCTGATCGAAGTCAGCGTCTCTTCTCTATGCGTAACATCCGTTACAAAGCCTGCAACGGTACGCGCGTGGGAGGTCATCCTCCTTCTGGCAGCGGCCGGCCTGCAGTTGTGAATTGCACTCTGTATTTTTTGCAAAGCCTCGTCCTTGCGTTGCAATTGCCCAAGGCGAGTGGAGAGGTTGTAGAGCGCTACAGTCATATGCTTGTTGAGGGCGCGATCTTCAGAATCGAGTTGGTGCTGAATTGAAATAGCTTCCTGCATAACCTGGTAAGATTCCTCGTGACGGTCGGGAAGCTCTGATAGACGCTGAGCCAATGTGCTGAGTGATACCGCAAGGCCAGCAGAGCTAGCCTTGCTGAGGCGATCGGCAATTATCTGGCGCCGGAGCTGCACAGAAGTATAGATCGCCGCAAGACCTTCTAATGTACGCCCTAGCGCAGCTAGGTCATCGGAAAGGCTGTCGAGAGCTGCGGCTAAGCTTGCATTGAAAGTAGCGGGATTGTCTCTAGTAAGTCGTCGATATACGTTGACCGATTGCTCTACCGCCCATAACGACTCATTTCTGCGGCCCAGCGCCCTTAGGCACTGCGACATCTTAAGTAGGGAAGCCGCGAGAAGGCCGTCGAATACGGCAGGCTGCTGTGTGGCTAGTTCACGGCGAAGCTCGACAGCTTTTTTAATCCAGTGGAGAGCTTCCTCGAGTCGTTTACGCTCCTGAAGGAGGTCTGAAAGATGGTGGAGGCACTGCGCAAGATTTGCGCCGAAATCGCCGGGATGCTTGAGATGGAGGTGTTGGTGCATAACGGCCGCAGCTTCGAAGGCAAAGAGAGCTTCATCTTTGCGATCAAATTCAATCAGGTACTCCGCGAGCTTCAAAATAGAAGCTGCCGTGGTAGGTTGCGTGTACAAGACCCACAGTTCAGCAGAAAACGGGGATTTCTAATCAAGGATGTTATTTAAGGTTATGTTCCAACGAGATTTGATATCACGGTACACACCTGGATCCATGAGGTAAGCGGGCCAAGGTCCTGGAAGTTATCCTGACCAGCCATTGTAGCGAACCACAAGACAAAATTATTCTCGAGAAAGACTCGAAGCGCGGCGACAAGCGGAGTGCTTGGACTTTTGACCTTTATTATGTGGCTGTGCCAGAAACGACAGCCGTACCAGAGCTGCTCTGAGAGCGTGGTTTGGGGGAGGGAGAATCCACTATCAGAGCCGGCCGTCGCGGAAACAACGTCTCGGAGAGAATTATTGATTAGATCTAAGCATATAGTTGCCACAATATCGTGGTGATCGTCCTCGTCGACGTGGTAATTGACGCTCTCAGGCGAGGATTTTGCACGGGTGGTGATATACTCTCGGAAGGTAAGATGAATAATGCGCACACGGCGCGAGGAATGTGATAAACCTGTCAAGAGGGAGCTGAGATAGCCTACGATTCTTTGAATAACAGGAGCAGTGATGCGAGTTTGAAGAAACGCTTCGAATGCTGAGAATGAAAGCGGATTGCTCAGGGAGAGCACAGTGCCCATGACAGACTGGTATCCCCGGCGGAAATCTGGATCGTCCCACGGCAACTTGGAAAGAATGGTTGCGTACAGCTGATCCATCTTGAAGGCGGGACGGGTATGGAGCCCAAGAGTGCTGTGCGATAAGACACAGCGAAGCACTGCCGCGGGATCAACCGAAGTGCAGAGATACTCGCAAATAATAGAGATCCACACTATGAGCCCATCGGCTCGATCGATCAAGGCCTTGGTGTCTTCTTCGCCAGGCCAATTGACTGGCAAGCCCTTCCGCTCGATGACAATATCAAGCTGGCTCCTCGTGTATACAGCAAGATCTCGAAGATTTACTTCGGCGTCGATGTCGATGCCGCGCGATCGGACATGTTTCTGGCGGGATAGCACAGTAACAATCTCGTCTCCCGCGCGAGATGTGATGAAGAAGCGGAACAAGCCAGATAGCTTCGGTACATGGGAAGTGAGCAGTCTAAGCAACTCTGGAGTGCAAGCTTGATCGAGAGCATCGATGACAATCACGGTCGGCTGACCATCGGCATGCAGAAAATCGGCAATGCCCAAAAAGGGGGCTATGAGCTCTTCGAACTGACGGGTTAGAGACGCTGTGGCGAGGGAGCGATCTTCTGCGAGAGCTTGGGCGACGTTGTCCGCTAGCTCGTCGCTGCGCTTGACGAGATCCAGCAGTATACTGCTGAGGAGTTTCTTTGGCGTCTTTCTATCTGCGACCTCTCCGTCGAAGAAGAAGCAGGATCCTAGAATACCGTCTTCCTTGCACTGCTGGGCGATAGAGTGGGAAATGGTGGTCTTTCCAGAGCCCGCAACGTCTGCGAGCAAAAATATTTGTGCCCCCGCTGCTACCTCGAAGTGTTGAATCCAGTGCCAGATCTCGCTCAGCAACTCTGACCTAGTGCCTGATAAGCACGTTTTGTCAGAGCTCCACGATGCCCCCTCAGCGTATGGCAAAACAGCGAAATCGAAGTTTTGTTCTAAATCATAACATGGCTCATGAGCGAGAATGGAACCGCCAGTCTAACGATTTCATACCCATTTTCACAATGTAGTCACCGGCGATATTGTTGACTTTGGCATACCCTGATATACCTTCGGTGTTGAAAAGCTGTTGTAATTACATCAGATTAACCGATTTTAGACGAAAATTGCAGGTACTTGCCGGGGGCTGCAGCCTCGTGGATTGCGCATGTTGCTCGGAGCTAACATCTTGGTCGTTATCCTGATCAGTTGTCGTGCATGTCCTTTGATCTGTCTCTTCATCCGGAGATGCACACTCATCGAGGTGATAATTGAAAGCCGCCAAGACTTGCCGCGTCAGCAGCTCTACGTCTAAAGTACGCAATATGCTCTCCACGTCATAATTTGCAGCGCTCGTGGTTTTCTTCTTCGATTGAGAAGGCGTCGTTAGTTTAGCGTGCTCCGATGGAAAGTAGATAACTCACAAAAGACGTGATTGCATCATCAAACGAAAACTGTATAGCGGAGATTTTCGCGGGGTATGTTGTTGCCCGGAATGCGCGCTGTATGGTTGATTTGCTTTGATAGGCCTCGATGATTCCACGGATCCCGACGATCTTACTAAATTCCCGGTCAGGTGGAGCATGCGATCGTAATAGCAGATACCCACCTATGTAGTTCATATAAACCTCTCTCGATGGCGTCTCGGTCGATTTGATTGGCATGAGAATCGGATAACGTAGCTACGACGCAGGCGATGTGACCCTTCATATAGTCTCCACAACGCTCCCATTCCGTCTTGCTCGTTTTGAAACCCTAGGAGAGACATGAGAAGGCGACTTGCTGAGAAATTTAGGCATACTGACCTTGACTACATTAACCACACGCAGAGTCTCCGAGATGACGATTTTGAGTGGTGTGTATACGTCGGAAGATTCGTGAAGTTGTGTAAGAAGGCGAAATGTAGAATCTGCCGTCTCTTTGAAGACATTCTCCGGCATGATAGCGATTGCGCGGGAAAATTTCGCAGAGAATTTCTTGCCTGTGTTCTAGGGATTGAGTTGAAGCGGTCAATTCCCGTTGGACTGATGTGATATAAAAGCAGAAATAGCTTACCTCGATTTGAAGCACGCTGTGGCCATCAGCAGGGCAAGGCAGCACTGCCTGCACCTCGTTATCTTCAAACATTGCAGTTTATCCACATTTCACGTCTCGAACACAGCAGGGTCCCTCACGGAGATACGCTTCAGAATTCTGCCGAAACAATCCATCGGCTTCTATACATGTCAATCTGGAGATACGCAGGCACGAAACGCACAATCGACATGCTGGGGCCCCGCTGGAGGAACCATCCCAAACCGCTCCTATCGGTTGCAGCTTCACCTCGAGGCTTCTAAACTCTAAGTTGTGCCATTCCGGGTGTGCATACTTGACATGAGTCATGAAAGTCAAAGATCGATAGCGAACGTGTGCTCAATCATAGCTAAGCGCAGCATTCAAGCAGAGGTTGCTGTGTGGCGCTGGACGGGCAAAGCCGTGAATTGACCAGTAGGATGAAGTGAGGTCGGCTGGTCAAACCAGTCAGACCCTAGACTGACAGCTTACATATGAGCAGTATAAACGCATTGGAGTTTGGATTTTGAGTTGGTACGAGGCGGATCCTGGCAAATCTAGACACATGGCTGTTATGTGCAGGAAGAAATTGGGAGGGACGATTTCAGTAGCTGACCGAGGTACTGCTTGCGCAATCGCCTTCGAACTCTCTCACGCCTCTTCCCTCTTACTCCGGCAAATACCGGGCAGGTACTGGTAACACCCCCCACTCAACCCCCACTGCTACTTACTATCTCGCGTCGTTCATTCTTAAAACTTTCCTACTTGATCTTTTATGTGAGTAGGGGGTTTGTGGTCCAATAAATACTGATCAGCACCAGTCGCGGTTTTGACCCCGCGCCCCGGTTCCGGGCCGACACGAGGCCAGCGGTGGTGAAAAATATATTGACATGTCCTGTCAGTGTCACTACACTTGTCCACAACGCCCATCATGCTTGTCCTGCCTCGCTTTGTTCTGTGAAATTGGATTACTATACCACAGATAGACTCTCGCACCTAGATTTTAAACTTAGAGGACCTCATAGATTCTTCAATCCCTGCCACTCGCGATGAACTCACACATCCAACCCCCGACTTCATTCCTTCCACCGGCTCGCAAGCTCTCATCAGTCGGCACTGATCAGATCTCTACCTCATTGCGATCTCTTCAAGTTCTCTACAGTCCCCCAGTGCGTGGCTCTCGCCGGACGAATACCGCGATCTCTGCCGAAGCTCTAGAATCGTTACGAGGAGACGCCTTCGAGAGAAGCTACGCGCTCAGGTGGCTCACCTCCGTCGTCGAATATGCGTCCTCTCAGGAGGCCAAGTATGAATCCGATGCGGCCCCATCCGAGACATGGAGCGCGATACTTGCCACCGCATCGTCTATCCTCGCTGTGTGCGCTGGCACATCGGCGGCTGGCGTGTTAAGCCGCACGTTTACCTTCCCATCGCCCACATCGCCCTCGGCAATATCTGTGACTCTCCAAGATGTCCCACTGGATAACAATCTATCAAGCGTGGGCGCGCAGACGTGGGGCGGTGCGTGCGTCCTCTCGGAGCTCATAGCCGAAGATCCCAACGCTTTCATCCCTTCCAAACCTCCCAGCCTGCGTATTCTCGAGCTGGGTGCGGGCACGGGGCTCGTCAGCATAGCCATTGCGAAGGTCCTCGACTTGGATACACGCCGAAACATCAAGCTGACCGCCACCGACTTCTACCCCGCCGTGCTCGCCAATCTGCGACACAATATCGCCGCCAACGACGTTTCTGTTGAAACCCGCTTCCTCGACTGGGAGTCATTTATGCCTAACAATAAAGCAGATCGAGATGAAGATTGGCGAGAGGAACGGTTTGACGTTATCGTCGGCGCGGACCTCGTCTACGAGCCCATGCACACGCGATGGCTCTACGCCTGTGTGCGTACTCTTCTCCGCGCAGACGAGCGGGCGGTGTTTCACCTGATTATCCCCCACCGCGAAACGCATACACTCGAATCGAGGAGCGTGGAGGGGTGCTTCCCGCGCATATCTCCTCTCCCCGCGCAGCCCATGGCGCCGTATCCAGGGGAGTCTGCTGCACCCTCTCCGCTCACGTCGCCTCCCCCTGTGGACATCGAACTTGGTGTTCTCGACGTTCAAGAGATTATATGCGAGGCTGGAGAAGGGAATGAAGAAGTCGCATACGGGCTATACAGGATGGGGTGGGGAATCAGATTCGAGCCCTAAAGCACAACTCTGTAGATTATATTATTCGTGTATAGCGCGCATCGAGACGCCTGTGCCTAGTTAGATCTTGCTGACTCTTGAATTGGACTCATTATTACCAGCCGGGTCGTTGAGACTGGCGCATAAGTCAAAACAATGCAGGTGATTAGTGAACGCACTTGATGTGCATGTGATAGCTACTCAAGTTCGCCAGCGTAGGAACCGTAGAAATTTAATAAGCGGGTACAAATGAAAGCCCGATACTAGACTGTAGCCCCACTCGCTTCGGTTGCAAGTGGCGTCAGTTACAAGACAAGCGACCAGTGTTGAGAAGAAACATACTCAGCTGCTGTCGATTTATGGTATTGGTGGCGGCGAGCTTCCCCGCGCTCGACCGAGCAGTAGATGTAGGGTGAGATCGAGCGTGTTGGAATCAGCACGCGGTTTCCGAGTTTATTCAAATTGCTGAGCGATCCATCCCCGTGCACGTGCACATGGTCGTCGATTTTTCCCTCTAATTCATGTATGTAGCTGGATCTATATCTGGAATACACTTTAATCGGAGACCCAAGGCAGGGCGACTTTCGATATATTAAGCCGCATTAGTATATGCATATATGCATTGTGCGACCATAAACCGAACATTCCGCCGCAAAAATAGGTGTAAAAAAACATACGAGAGCTTGGCTTATGACGTCCTTCTTTCTATTTACAGTAATTTTCAGAATCCTGGGTGACGAGCGTCGGTAATTGTGGAGCCACAAACGGATCCTAACGAGGTGGTTCCAGAACCATTTGAATGCGCGGAGCCATGCGTCGGGAGTCGGAAGTGGGGACTCAACAAGTGACGACGTACGGTGACGCAACGGTTCATCATCCAACAAATACTCGAAAATGCAAATAACTCGATCTCAGTATCACCTAATCACCCCCCAGACCCAACGACAACGATGCCCTCACGGTTAAGCGGCCTCATTGAGCGCGTCAGGTCCCCTATTCGAACTGGACTCATCCCCGGCACTGGCAGCTCGCACAACAGCATCGCGAGCGGCGCGTCCAGCCGCGTCGCGAGTGTTTCTGGTGTCGCCAGTGATGCGACTACGACGAGCAACCTGAAGCATAATGGCAGCATCAGCAAGGAGCAGAAGCAGCTCGACAAGGACGAGAAGCGGATAAGAGCTGAGATGGAAAAAGCGGAGAGGGAGCGCCTGGACATGGAGGAACATGTACGTTCATTCGCTGTGCTCACTTCTGCGCTAACTAACACGCATATAGGACCGTAACCCTGCTAGAGAGCGATACGGAATCATCCCTCACAATGGGACAAAGCTCAACGACGGTGAGCTTTCACATTTGGCACACGCGCATAGCATATACTGACGAGATCACAGACATGGAGCGCGAGGATTTCCGCAACATTCGGAAAGAAGTTGGGCACACCGTCCTCTTCCGTGCGAGAATCCAGTCCACCCGACCAATGAGCGCCAAGCTCGCATTCATCATCTTCCGCCAACAGCTTCTCACAGTACAGGGCGTCATCCGAGCCACCGACGAGGAAGGCGGCGTTTCCGAGCATATGGTGCGCTGGGCTGAGAAGCTCCCTCGGGAGACTATCGTATTGGTCGAAGGCAAGATCAGGGAGGCGGAGCATGAGGTGATCAGCACAGAGATCCACAAATTCGAAATGGACATCATGAAGGTGAGTCCCGGTTTCCATTCACGTTTTTCTCTTGCATATAGTCCCATTGTGCTCTACCTTTCATTCTCCATTCATTCTTCGTATACATGCCTGTACCTGTCATTCCCCCACTTCTTTCCCTAGCATACACTCACCACTTTATGAAACGCTTGCTAACACTTTTTTCAGCTGCACGTTCTCTCCGAAGTGACCTCGTCGCCCGCCTGGACCGTCGCCGACGCCGCGCGCCCCATCGACGCCATGGACGAGGACAACGAATCGCTCACCAACACCGGGCGCATCGGCGGCATCTCCCTGCAATCGCGCCTGCGACACCGCGCGATGGACCTGCGCACGCCGACGAACCAGGCGATCTTCCTCATCCAGTCGCGCGTGTGCCGCTACATGCGCGAGTTCCTCGACGAGCGCGGGTTCGTGGAGATCCACACGGCGAAGCTGCAGCCCGCGGCGACGGAGAGTGGGAGCAGCGTGTTCAAGGTCGACTACTTCCAGCGCGCGGCGTTCCTCGCGCAGAGCCCGCAGCTCGCGAAGGAGACGTGCATCAGCGCGGACTTTGAGCGCGTGTACGAGATTGGGCCGGGTATGTACTTCTCATTCTGCGAAGGACACTTGCTTATAGTTGGTTCTAGTGTTCCGCGCGGAGAACTCGAACACGCACCGGCACATGACTGAGTTCACGGGGCTTGATATGGAGATGGCCATCGAGCATTCGTACCTCGAGGCGCGCGATATCATCGACGGCATGCTCAAGCACATCTTCCGCTCCCTCCAAACCAAGAACGCCGAGGAGATAGAGCGCGTTAAGCGTCAGTTCCCACACGACGACCTCGTGTTCCCGGAGGAGACGGTCATCTTGCCGTTCCCAGAGGGTATCAAGCTCCTGAAGGAGAGCGGCTGGACAGAGGAGGACGGCGAGGAGATTGACGAGTACGAAGATCTCAGTCGCCCCGCAGAGGTTAGGTTGGGTCAGCTCGTCAAGGAGAAGTTCAATACGGACTATTACATCCTCGGTGCGCGCAGTTTTCACTCTTTCGTTGACCTTGGCACTGATATGTTCTTCGCGCAGACAAGTTCCCCGCTGAAGTGCGCCCCTTCTACACGATGCCCGACCCCGAGAATCCCAAACTCTCCAACTCCTTCGACATCTTCCTGCGCGGCGAGGAGATCCTTTCCGGCGGCCAGCGCCTCCACTCGGCGAAGGAGATCGAGAAGCGCATCGAGGCGGCCGGCATCAACCCCGCCGAGATGGAGGACTATATCAACGCCTTCAGGTGGGGTATGCCTCCGCACGCGGGCGGAGGAATCGGGCTCGAGCGGCTGGTCATGCTGTTCTTGAAGTTAGGCAACCTGCGGAACGCGAGCCTGTTCCCGAGGGACCCCAGGAGCTTCCCGGATGCGGTGCCCGCTGCGGGAATACATATCCACAACGACGTTACTCTGCCCCATGTGGACCGCGTCATTGGGTACAACGAGGAGACTGTCGCGAGCCAGGACGATATGCGTCTGCCCAGCCATCCGCCGCTGGAAGATCTCATCGCCAAGTACGGCGATAGCACCAACACTGGTCAGTATGTTTGTCTCGCTCATGTTCTGTCGCTCATAACGTCTATTAGCGTGGACCGACCCTGGATACAAAGTCTGGCGATACGAGAAGACTGGCGCGGCCATCGGTTATGTGGATTCTCATGGTGCATATCCACTTTCGCTTTCTTTGAGCTCTTCTAACCTCGTCGCTCAGGTCACTCCGTGTCGTGGGGATACCCTCTCTGCAAGACCGAGGAGCTTCCAGAGGTCATCAATGCCTACGTCGCTTGGCTCAAGCACAATCATCTCAAGCCCATATGGCTCAATGTCGACGCGCGTACGGAGAAGTTCCTTGCAGAAGAGCTCGGGTGGCGGGCGCTCTCGGTCACCGCTGACCAGCGCATACAATGCGACGACCCGCACACGCAGGGCAACAAGACCGTCCAGCGCAAGGTGCGCGCAGCGGACCGCGATGGCATGACGTTTCAGATGATCAAAGGCGAAGTGTCGGCAGAGCTGAGGGCGGAGATCGACGAGCATATCCTTGCTTGGCAGGACTCAAGGGAGGGAACGCAGGTGCATACGACGAAGCTCAGGCCATGGGCGGACTGCCAACATCGCACGTACTTCATCAGTCGTGACAAGGCTGGCAAGGTGCGCTCAAATCGTCTCGTTTGCAACTTACCAACTGATGTCGTTACCTTAGGCCTGTGGTCTCATCTCGCTGGCGAAGCTCTCTCCTGAGCACGGGTACCAGATCAAGTGGGCGCTCGCATTCCCCGGGTCTCCTCAAGGCACATCCGAGTACCTTCTCCACCACGCCATTAGTGTCATGCGTGATGCTGGCGTACACACCGCCACCTTCGGAGCTGGCGCTAAGGACTCCCTCGAGGTAATCGACAACATCAAGGGTATCAAGGCGAAGCTTCTGTCCCAGATGTACGAAGCCATCGTGAGCTCCTTCTCGCTAACTAACAAGTCGCGGTACCGGTACGTCCTGCTCCTCACGCACTGTTCATTCGATGCTGACTTCAACTGTAGCGAGAAGTTCGGCACCTTCCAAGATGACCTCTACGTGTGCTACCCCGACGGGAGCATGGGGCTCAAGGGTATCGAAGCCATCATGCGCTCGGTCAAGGACCCCCAGAGCAAGAAGAAAAACAAACGAGCTAGCAACGACGCCAATGGAGACGCGGTGAGTACTTCCGCGTCAACCCAGGGCGGTGCTAGCACGCGGACCGGGGCCGACTCCACTGCGGTAAAGCTGAACGAGATTGCCAATACTAGCGGCCAGTCGACGCTTAGCAAGGCTGCAAATGGCGCCTAAACACCAATACAACCTTGTTCCCTTGTGCGATGCCAGACTTAGAGCTCACATCCGATTCATTTATACCCTATTGTAGATCACCAACGTATATTTACGCGCATGTAATCACCGCATTTTTGACTTCTGTATCTAGTTGGGACTTGAGCTATACACGCATTGTATCAATGTCAAATTTAATGTTCTGAATATCCTTGTGTTTATCGCAGCGTTCGTCAACAACAGTCAAGCGGCCCAGCGGATACATTGCAATGTCGAAAGGCAGCTTGGTAAGTATTCCGATACAGACAAGTTCATCATGACTCGCCACGAGTGCTATCAGTACCCCAAAGCCATGTAATCGATGATGATATTGATGCAACTGAGTGATAATATACAAGCGGGATGGTATAAGCAAAGTCCGTAAGGTGTGATATAACAGAAGTGCGGGTCCGTGGTGCCGACGAGAACCGAGAGATGGCGAATTTAACGCTACCCGAGAGATAAACCATATGGGATAGAAAGCGAATGAGAGCACGAGCAGGCAGTTAGAGCTGGGCGGTATGACCTGCATACGGACACCCCACCTTGACCCTTGGCAGTTCCCTGCTGCTAGTACCTGCAAAACCCAAAGGTGAGTTCCCCGAAGGTGTTAGACCCCAAAGACAAAACGTACCAGCATGATATGCCAAGATATGAGTTGTCTTATCACCCCAGTATATCCTCCCATCTCGCGGTGGCCAGTAGTCGATGAGGTCAGCGAGCGTCTGAAGGTGCCCATATGCCGCAGGCTGAGGACCGGAAGGAGAATTGAATGCGAGCAGAGACATGATAGAAGTAAAAGCGCCCATAAATACGGCCAGGTAGAAGAACTGCCATATCTCGTATCAGACTTCGAAGGAGAGGAACAAACAGTGCGAAACGTACCTGGACCGGGCCAACCGCCATGACTATCCCGCTGCTATGGAAAGCGAGGCCAAACACCCAATCTAAACGGAGTTAGTTGTGGACAATGCTTATGACGACACACTAGACTCACGAAAGAACGGCTTCACGATCAACAAAGCTACTGTGGGCCACCACGCTGCGAAGCCAGCACCGGGATGACTGAGCAGATCCTCGATTGTAGTGCCTATACCGCTCGACATCGGTGCCCCTGTACCCGACGCTCGCCTCCAAGCCTTTTCGTCTCGTACGATGTTCGTGATGATCTCGCACCCATGCAATCCCATCGTAAGGGGACTTTGAGCAGCTATGACGATTATGAACGCAAGGATAATTCCGATCGCCGATGTTGTGCCGCTGGTGGTAGGGTACCAGACATAGGTGTACGTGTTTGCTCCCGGAAGGAAGCCCCAGCTGAGGCCCTTATAGAGCGACGAACGCGTGAGCTGTACAATCACCGCACCACCAATGATGTATGCTGGCGCGAACATCCAGGTGAACCACATCACTTTCTGAACGCGTGGATGGGAGTTCCATGGAGAAGGCTGATTGCGACTTGGCAGCAGTGGTGTTGGGGCACTCCGTCGGTCACGAACGCTCATCATGCAGCGACCTGGATGGTATTCGATTGGGGTATTGTGATCGCGGATGGCTGCAGCGGTGAGGTCGAATTGAGATGAACTCCATGTCTGGATTCCGGTAGGGCTTGTGAGAACGCCAGTTATGGCGATAATGGCCTGGAGAAGTAGTACGGCACCGAGCACTATGAGGGGGATGGGCCAAATGGCTAGCGAGGGTTGCTCCTTCTGCTGGTCTGCATCCGCATCCCAAGTATCTCGCGGGAAGATCATAGAGGAAGAGGCGTATGATGCGACGAGCAGCACAGCCATGATCACGTTCATAACCGTACCATTGCCAAAGTTTCCGCGTGCGGCGGTAAGCAGACGCAAATTGGTGGTGAATGTCAAGCGGCCCTCGATGGCCAATGTTGATCGAAGGGCGACGCAATGCACGAAACCGATGGCTTCTGTGCAGATAGCGACGAGGATGTTGACGACTAGTCCAATAAGCTCCCTCTCTATTGAATGGTTGCTCATAGTCCACCCAATGTTGTATGTTGAAGGTGCAGGGTCTGGATTATGGGTGGCTTTGAGACTAGTATAGAAACCGCCTACTATGCAGGCAACACCGGCGATGATCGATAGAATCAACCCAAACACAGCGAGTGCTCGAGAGCCATGGTCCCGATCAAAATCTAGTGGAGGACGATATGCGCTGCCGTCTGGTTTTTGTGCAAGCCATGAGTCTGAGAAAAGAAGTCTCCTATGGAATTCGAACTCACCTCCAGTCGCGCTTGGTGACAGCAAAGGTTTTTGAGAGTTGTAGCTGAATGCGCTAGCGCTCGCTCTATGCATTTTTCACAAGGCTGGTCGCCAGTTGGAAGGAACCTGGGGTGGAGGGTACGTCGGGCAGATCGGATAAATAGGGTGAAGCAGCACGCGGTGAGAGAAGAAGCTTTGGCCAGAGGACTTCGACGGCATTCTAAAGTCAATGCTCGTGTACAGCATGAATGGAGATTGAGAGATTTCAGGTCGAAAATGGCAGCATCCGCGATCATAGCCCTGGTGCCTGATGTCGGGCTCAATGTAACTGCCTCGGCCCTCTTCATGTGTCCTCGTTGTTTTCTCCAAGTTTTCCAAAAATCCTCATACAACCAGGTCCAACCTCGTCTACGCTTAAATGACCAGTATGTACTTGAGAATATCCCCTACGCTGAATATGGAAAAGCTCTTAGACCTGGACAGCTCTCCGGGCCACTGCAGACTCTGTGAATTATCGAATTCGGGCGGTGCGAACTTGCTGTGCAACCCCAAGGAACGCCCTGCCGTTTCATTGATTTCTATTGAATTCATTGACGATTGCCAAGGTAAATATGCTCATCAAGTTGTTACGGCACTCAACTTGGCACAACGGTACTGGTCGATGTCTTGGTGTCGCGATGTGGGGCTTCTGACAGCGACGCAGAGAAGTGCCCCGATAATTATCAGAGCGCGAGGTCACACCCAACTTCTTCGAAAAATTAGCTGTCTGCAACATCCAGGTGTCGAACTCTACAGCTAAAGGCTGCAACTCGCCCGGCCGAGGTCTGCAGCGCACACTTTCGTTTCCAGCAACTCCCATACACGACAACGAGATAACCCGAATAAGGTCTTCTGAGTGTAGACTTGACAGCAACAGTGTCTAGATCTGTGTTGTCGAGCACGCTGGCGCGCCGACGCGCGTGGCCAGACTCACTCAACGCATGGAGGAAGGCACAAATGCAATTGACATAGAACAACCAGATGCGAAAGATATATCGGAATAGTGAGAGATGAAAGCGTGGATGAAAGGAGATTAGCATACTGAATGAATGTACCGAAGCCAAGTGACATCTCGCATTATGACATCCTGGCCAGCCAGCATAGAGACCCAAAGCGCAGCTAGCGCCTTCTGCACCCTCAGTTGCGTCCCTCCGATCCCGTCTCCCAGAAGCGCACCAGGACACAGCATACACGTATAAAACGCAACAGCAATTACCAAGATTGCAGTGTAGCTGGGGTGTCGCACGTAGTTGTAGGGTCCGTTGGTAACAAGCTTGTGGTCTGCACGAATACTCAGCTCGTACGTGAACAAAATGCCCAGCGTGCGATACGTTGCAGGCCTCAAGCATGCGCCCATTGTCATGAATAGCCAGCCTATCACAAAGAAGCGTGTCATTTGAGAGTCGTCGACAGGTACTATGGAGTCTGGACGGCAGCAGAGAAGCTGGCGCAGAGTTTGGCTAAGTCGATCGCACGATCGCGGCACTTTCGAAGAGCATGAGCGAAGTGTATGCTCGCTGGAAGGGAAAACAGCATTGGTACATCAAGAATTCGTTTAGAGGAAATCATTCAAACGTCTCACCTTAAGCAATGGCGGCAGCCATGGGATCGTACTCGCGTGGATACGTTCGAAACTCCCCATCCTGGCAGCTTCTTGCTAGGACTGAGGGGGAGATGCGTTTGGAGCAGTGGTTGCGATATGGAATGAAGCAGCGTTAGACAGGAGGAATGGAATCCGAGAAGAAAACAAGGCGGCCGCGTATTCTACCATGGTGGAAGCTGTGAAGGAGCGAGCGATGTAGCTCGGACTGTATACCACATGTCAGTTGCTCGAGCTCGAAGGCTACCCAAAGGTCCCTTTCCCATTTACATGGGCATAAGATTGGTAAATTAGGGTAAATTATGTCAGTTATACGAAAAGTTCATTTAGTTCGTCATTAAGCTGCTTTCTCTAATATTTAGAGATGCTGGCGCTTGCGAGGACAATCGCCTTCTCACCCAGACCCCCATCTACGCCACCCGCTGTATTCTGCCTTATTGCGAGTTCTTTTCCTTCGTTGGACTGCATAACTTGGATAGATTCAAATGCACCAATGAATATACATGCAAGTTGCAGGAGATGGTATATGTTTCGAATGTACAGTTGATCAATGTGATATGCGATGTATGGGAAGCAGTCGGGCGGACGTGTGGGATGAGGCGCGCATTGTATGAATGTATGTTGGTCGTAGAGCTTGTAAAATATGAGGCTTTGTCGTAATCGCAGTCAAATTATAGAGCAAAAGCAAAGCAAAGGGTACTTATCGGCGTAGCAGTCGTTTTGAGCACTCATTAGACCGGGCTGTCATTGATGCGTTTCCAGTTTAGTGGTTTATCGCTGTGATGGGCGGAATCGTCATTGATATCGACTTTCCCGCCATCGTCGACGCTCCCGGTGGCGATTTTGCTCCTGGCGTTTTCGATTGGATGGCCAGGAGACTTGCGGTAGTCAATGGCCGCCTGGTCAGGCGTGAGCTCGTAGTAATGGTAGCTAGCAATAATGTCAGTAAAGTGCGCAGATATTGAGTAGGTGAAGGAGATCTGCGACGTACTGCTTGAGAAACGTGTAAATGGTGGCCCCCAGAACGGAGCCCAAGAACGGGCTAACCCAATAGATCCAATGCTCTGAGTATCCAAAACCTGTGACGGCTGCAGGGACGAACGAGCGCGCCGTATTCAGGCCCGCGTCGCTGTAGTAGACGGCTAAGATGTGGGATGCGAATGGCGTGAGACCGATGCCGACTGGGACGAATGGAGTGGTCCAGTGCTTCTCCGCGGCGAGCATGAGCACGGCAAGGACTGGTGCAGTGGTCATGAACATCTCAATGAAGACCCCTTGCGCGGTGTTGATGCCCGTGCCCAAGCTAGTGCTGGAGTCCGATCAGGGTGAGATTGGGAAGTAGTGAGGGATAGACGTACTTCGAAGCGAGCTTTCATGGAGTGAGCGCGAGCGCAAGGCCAGCGGCCGCGATGGCAC
Organism: Athelia sp. TMB; assembly: GCA_014898675.1. Taxonomy (NCBI): domain Eukaryota; kingdom Fungi; phylum Basidiomycota; class Agaricomycetes; order Atheliales; family Atheliaceae; genus Athelia; species Athelia sp. TMB. The sequence goes on from JACXVL010000186.1 coordinate 83,935, forward strand.
CCGCCATTTGTGCGATGCAGTACAGCACGAAGCGCACGGGACGAATGACCCCTAACAACAGAGCGAGGGATATGTTTGGGTTGAATAGGGCGCCCGTGGTGCGGAAGAATAGCTATGCCGAAATGAGTAGGGCGAGGCCCATGCTTATCGCCTTGTGCAGGACTTACTCAAGGGTGGAACCAGCGTCGGCATCGTTGACGATATCGCTAACGACTTGAATGCCGCCTAAGCACAGCAGAAGAAAGCACGTCGTTCCCACAAAACCGAGGGTAGCGGCCTGTATATTGAGCCTGAACGTCGAGAAGTGAACTTTGAGAGACATGGTGATGATGGTATAGACTCACTCTCTTCGCCAATGACTCATATACACGAATACTGTGGTGTGTCTGGGATAAGCATAGCGTAGAAGTCAGTATGCGGAATCAAATTATGTATAGATCGAATTGAACGTTGCAATAACCAATAGAATCGTCTCTAAAGTCCTCGATTGTCAAATAACTGTCGGAGCACACCTATGACCGCTCTCTAACTTCCTCCGTCTCGTTCGATGTCGGCACCATGGCGTATGATCAATGACATGGAATCCCCGCTTCTAGACCACAGCAGTCAGCAGGTAAATGCCTTGTTCTCCGGTCCATATACTGCTGCAATGAACCTGGGCTGCGAGCTCCGAGCCGCTACTCATACTGGGCGAGCTTCGATATGCCATTCCCAGTCGAGGCTCGTGGCGTAGAAGACTGGCTGACTCTGTCTGATGAAGGAGTGCTTCTTGGTGCTTTGAGCGTACGTATAAGTTCGGTCCCACCTGTCAGAGCATATCAGTTACATCCTAACATAAACTGACATGCTGGCAGTCAACTGGCAGGTGTTCGGTTCCGTTGGTGCCCAGAATGCCGCTGTAGAATTGGTTTGCTGTCATGTATGATGATTTCAAGTAGAAACTTTGGCTTCTATGGACACGAGCTTGAGGAAGTAGAACAGAGCAGCACATGTCGTCATGTGTGATGGTTGTTCACGACAAATAGCATAAATAAACATACACACACAGCCAGACTCCGGGCCGAGATTCTGCCCCACCTGCAGTGATCGTCTCCAGCAGTGACTGGATGCAGGGAGCACGTTCGTACAAGGACAGAGCGCGAAGGATTACTAGCAGCTGTGAGGTGGGTGGGAAAGGCAAGTGCGCGTTAGACTCGCGATCGAAGCCCGAAGCAGAAAAGTTGCGGAAAAGACATCGCTGGTGTAGCGATCGCGGCTCTCGCCACAGTTTACTTACTTTAGATTCACCCCTGTTTAGCTTATCATCCGTCTCCCTTATATACTTTACTTTCGATTACTTGTAAACTAGCTTTCTTTCGACCCCCCCAACGAGTAACTTTCGACCTGTTACCTTGCTCGTCTCTCTCTCGTAAGATCGCTCGACTCGTGTGTACGACCTCGTGTCGCCACATATTTTTTAACAGTTAACTCCCTACTTGTTTTCTTATCTGTCTACTTGCTGGCCGACGAGCGGGACTGATCATCCCTCAACGACGCCGACAACCGACACAATCATGCGTACCCGTAGCGGCCGAGTCCGCTCCTCTTCACTCCCACCTCCAGCTAGCCCCATGGTGAATGTCGAGGTGAGTGAACCCATTGATGCAATCGAGAGCACTGACACTTGGTCTGGACCATCAGCCCCAGTGCCCTCGAACGAGCCGGCCGTCGAGACATTGAGTCTCGTCGAAGCTGTTGCCCACGTCGAGCGCGTAGCGCTCGAACGTTCGAGTCCTGCTCTCGAGTTAGAGCAGGACAAGGAGGAGTCCGGCTCGAAGATGAGCGTGGACTTACTCGACGACGGCGATCGCGACGTTGTTCGTCAGCAGGATGTCGACAATGATGGCTTTGTCACTCCAACCCGTAGCGCAAGAGTCGATGACACCGCTACCTCACACAATAGTTCCGTTAGTGGGAGCTCAATATTCCCGGAGTGGTTTAGAGAACCCATGCCCATAGATAACCCAATAAATCAATTTGATTGGGGAAACTCGACTGATGAAGATGAACTACCAGACATTAGCAACTGGCAAGCAGATGCACAAGTCCGGCAGACCCAGCAGAGCATCGCTGATGTCTTCGGATCTGCCGAGAGCAATGATATCCTGAATAAACGGATGATGCAAATATCCAAAGTACGAGCTGATCATACCGAGAACGAATCCTCAGATGATGACCACACTAGCTCGAACTCCGAGTCCCCCAGTCTGAAACGCAAAAGACGCAGCGTCTTTGGTCAGTACAAGCGGCCCAAGAGACCGTCTCGCTCTCGATCTCCAGGCTTATCCTTGAGAGCAACCATGATTGCTGAGGATGGTCCTTCAGCTTGCCAGAAATGTGGCAAAGAGGGACACTCTACTGGTGAGTGTAGACTCGCCACTGGGGAAGGAGTTGGAAACTCGTACCTTGCAAAGGGAAAATATAAGGCCCTTTCGGAAGATGATGTTGACTCAGAGATTGAACTCCGAAAGGCCCAAATTGAGGCTGATCGCGAGGCTGCAAGGGCATTACAACACAGACTCGATGCTGAAAATGTCTTGCCTCAGTCCCGGAGACGTGAAATAGATCCATTAGCTCGTCACTCCATAGCCTCGCGAACCCTCGCAAGTCGTAACGCCAAAATTATGGCTCTTGAACAAAGGATTAAGGAACTCGAGAAGCAGCAAGGAGGGACGCACCGTAACTCCCTTCCTGAGAAATCTGCCACACCAGGAACTGGTGGAACTTATAAACGAGCATCATCACGGCTACCAATGGATAGCAGTATGAAGCAGGCGATGGCAGGGTACCCTGATGACTCACCGTCATCGAGTGAACCCAGCTCGCGAGACTCGAGCCCAGTTCGCGACAAGGCACGAAAACACAAAGGATCCGATGCGTCAGACTCTGGGAACTCGAGTGGCAATGATTTATTCAATCGTGAGCCTGAAAGCGATCATCCTAGCGATTCGAGTGGCGCAAAACGTCGAAAGCGTGAGAAGCGTCGTCGATATCGAGCCAAATTGAATGAACTGAAGTATCAGCAACCATTCTTGAAGCAAGACCCACCTGAGACCTATGACGGTTCGGTTATAGTGACTAAGATCAAGAAATGGTTCTTCAGCATTCAAGACTTGAAAAGGAATGGACACCTACGCACCCAGCAGATTATTAGATTGTCTGGGAAATACATGTCTGGAAAGGCCTATCGGTTCTTTGAGCAGAATGTGCTGCAGAAGCGAAAGAAATATAACACACTCACCGAGTACTTTGAGGAGTTGTTTGACTACATCTTCCCACCTGGATTCCGCATGCAGCAGCGCGATAAATTTGACCGGTTTGAGCAACTGAGCCTGCCGGCCGTGGATTTCTTACGCCGGCTGCAGGAAATTGGCGATACAATTGGCGACATTACGGACAAGGATGTTGTGCTAGCGTTCTGGCAACGCTGTGCACCTTACCTTCGATCTGAACTCATTCTGCGAGGATATGATGCATCGGAGATCACGATTAGCGAGCTCGAAGATCTCGTCATCCGAGTTGAGCGCGCTCACCAAGAGGCCCGCGGAACAACTCGTGAGGCAACTTCCCGGTTGCAGCCGCCAAACAACAGCTCTAAACGACACATAGCATCATCGGCAGTCACTGTGCCATCTCGCAGACCCGAGCCACAAACAGCCACACGTGCTGTTGGTCAGCGCCGGGAGGGTTTCAAGTCCAAGGGCACGGCCGAGACTCGAACCTCGAAGCCAGCATCAGCTGAACATAGGACACATGACGCCAAAGCTCGCGAGCAAGATCGGCAGCGAATAAATAGGCTGCGGGAGGAAAACAAATGCTTCTTGTGTGAGTCGCCAGACCACATTGGCAGGAATTGCCCAAAAAGGCATAACCAACGCCCGCCTCTACGCTCGAACGCGATTGGTTTGAGTGCTACCGAAATCCAATTAGCGGCTCTGGAGGAAGGTACAAGCTTGGGACTTTTCTCAATTGGGGATGAGACGCACCTGCTTCATGTGGAGTGTGTGAGCCGCACAGATGAGCATCGGCGGGCAGAGCGTGAAGTGCTATGGGCGCGAGCGCTGGGACAACTGTACAATGCAGTGCCGTTGGCCTATGATCTATTAGAGGGCTGGAGAATAAGTCCCTATGCTCAGGACCGATTTGTATTCCATGAATATGGAGGAATTGACACATACCTGCTGCGCGATAGTCATACTTATGGAGAATATGTGTTAGCTCGAGAGCTCCTTGTCAAGCCAGATTTTGACTTACTGAGGTGGCTAAATGCTCGACAGGGGGAACAGTTGGAAACATTCCTCCGAGAGCCTCGGCTCGAACGTGTGCGAGCGCTCCAAGTAATGAGCAGTCGTCCTAAAAGTCCTATGGAGTGGGTAGAGCCATGGGACGATCAGGATGATGTCTCGTGTCATGACAGTGACGTCTCGTACCTGGATTTGGGTGCAGAAGTGATTCCGGAGTTGGAGAGCGAGTCCTCTCTCCACATACTTCAGTAAAAAAATACATTAAACATGCTCAGCCGAAGTGATAATATCCCATTGAGCATGTCACACCCGAGCTAGGCCGAGACCCATTAGATATGCTCCGGCCCGGGTTATTTAT
>JACXVL010000186.1:92702-118151 GCA_014898675.1 Athelia sp. TMB
TCTCAAGCTCACTTATCCAACCTTAGACCACCAACATGCTGCCAGATATTCACAGGCGCTCGCCCTCCATCGACTTTGACCAGAAGTCACAGGCGAGTGTCCGCATCAATGACACCAGCTCCGATGAAGGCATCGGCTGCAACCAGCAGTCCTCCAGTGCTTGGGCCTTCAATCACGATCGTTCATCTCCTGCTGCAGACAGATCCCAGACCTCCGAAGGCTCGCAGGAAGCTCCACCTCCAAATCAAGGTGCCCGATCTCCTGTTGGAGGCGGTTCCCAGAACTCCGAAGGCTCGCAGGGGGCCAGACCTTCATCTCAGATGTCAGAGACCTATCCCGAGCAGCCCAAGGACAAGGGCAAGGGCAGGGCCACCTCTCCCTCCAATGACGGCCTGGCTGATGCACACGGTGATGATGACATGGGTGACGCTGAGGACGTTCAGGAAGAACCAGCTAGCCAGCTCGAGGCTCTATCCCTTGAGGAAGTGCGTAACAAATTTCCCCTGGGTTTTTTTTTCAAGGCTGACTTTTGCACACAGACAACTTCATCTGTGGGGAAGAAGAGGCCTGCACAGGATGAGGACTGTGATATGGATGACTCTGAACACCAGTCACAACCCATTCCGCCTCCCCAGAAAAAGAAGAAGACAAAGTCTGCACAAGCTGAGACGTCTGACATGCAGACCACTCCAGCTCCCCGAAAACAGAGAAAGACAGCAGTGGCAACCAAGTCCAAGACCTCTGTGCAGAAAAGGGCCTCTAAAAAAAGGCCTGCAGTCCTGCCCAGTGTTGAAGAACCCAAGAAGAAGAAACTCACAAGGGAAGAGAAGGAGGCTGCCCTGCTAGAGGACATTGAACATCAGCAGGAGCTGGGTCGTCGCACAATCCAAACCGAAATGGGCAGGAAGATGGAGGCAGGACGTGACGCTGCCAGCATTGGCTATGTCACATATCCATTTTACTATGATGGCAACCTTCCTGGCCTGCGCATTGGGAAGTGGAATCACCGCCCCAGGTCAAAGCAAACTGTTGCCAAGTACAAGGCACAGGTGGACAGCTCTCCAGGGGGACTCAAGACAAAGGATATCAGGTTTGCCATTATTATGATTGTTGATGGTAACATCCTCGAGAACTACAATGAAATTGCCGCCTGGACACCAGACTCAAAAACGCCACCCCCCGAGCCCAAGTTCATTGAAGGTGCTCACTGCCTCACAATCGACATTTCTAATGGCCAGCACCGCTTCGCCACCCTCGGTGTAGATATTAAACTCCTCCTTGATGAGCGTGAAGGTCTCTTCAGATGGATGGGGAGATGGAACAATGGCGAAAGGTCTGCAAGGGGATTCAACGAGAAGCAACTTCACATGACCAAGAAGAGATTGGAGGAACTGAACGAGAGGATCCGCAAGGAGGGTTCATTTGTTGTGCACCTGTACGACAAGAGTATGTCCCTTTCTTCTCTTCTCCCCTCTTGCTCTGACTCCTCTGAGCAGACAAGATTGAATCTCTGGGTACAGCACTTGCAGAGAAGGTCTTCATCAACCTCTCTGCCAATGTACCTGAGCCAGGAAGGTTCGACACTGGGTATGAGATGCTCTTCAACTGTGTGCGCTCATGCGGCGACAAAAGCGCATTTAACGAGGACGCCAAGGAGGCACACCTGCTCTTTATGTCCAGCCAGTATAGCAATCTCACCAAACGTGGAGCCAAAATCATCAAGAGTGTCACTGTTCTTGATCTTCTGGTCCGGCTGTTCCGTTTTCAACATTACGAGGTTGAACCCTTAAAGCTATCTGTCCTCGAGAGCTGGACTGAAAAAGAGGGACATGGACCTGTGAGTGTCTTAATTCTGTCTGGTTCCAATATCTAAATTCTTCTGCCATAGATCTTGCGATATTTGCTGTTGGCACAGCTGGAACGCTTTGAGTTCCTGTGCTCTACTGCTGTCCTCCCTGACTATGATGAAGCAGTCAAAAAAGGAGGCAAATTCTTTGACCAGCGCCTCAAGCATGCAGTGAGCATCTTCGAATGCTCACTGCTGGCAAATAGCAGTGTCAAGGTGCTGTCTGAGGTGCTTCCAGAAGTCCTTTTGGACCAATTGGAACATATTTTCCGCACCAAGCTTGCTCCCCACATGGACAGTTATGGGTGCAAGGAGGGCACCCCAGGTTGCGAGTCATACTGTGAAGCATTTGCTGAGGCCACCGAGGAGACCACCATAAAGCTCCAGCAGTATTCAAACCAGTACCAGGAGGAGATGGATAGCAAGACCTCGCACCCTGATGTGCTCTTGGTGTGGCAGACAATTGTAAACCGCCACAAGTGGCTATCCGACATTCGCTTCTGCAGTCTTGCCTTTAACTGCCACAACATTGTCTACTACCCTGTGAAGATGGTGGTGCAGCAGCTGGATGAAATGTTCAAGAAGACTGGCCCGCTCCAGGCAGCGGTGAGTTCAAGCTGTATTCCACTTTCTTGATCATTCACCAAATGCTTCTTTTGCAGATCGCTCAGAGCATTGACCCAACAATTCTCGTCACGTTGGGCAGTGCCCTAATTGGGCGTAAGAACATTGGAGGCTTGGATTCATTGATTGAACACTTTGGGGCAGATCACCCAGATGGCCTCAGGAAATTCCGGAACACAATTGTCAGATTGTGGACAAGCCTGTACCGCTCCAGGGTGGTTCCTGCTGTGTCTGCGATGGAAGCGAATGACTTCAAAATGTGGGGAGACCTAGCCTTCTGTCAGCGCTATGTGGATTTCATCCCAAAGAATGGCCGCAAGAAGGCCATGACGGTTAAAGAAGATGGAAAGTGTTACTTGGAGATGAAGGATGCAGCTGTGGCGTGCCATGATGCCTTGTCTGCATGGGTAGAGGCTGGGGGTGTGAGCAGTGGGAAAAGTTGTGAATGGCCAACATTCAAGCTGCCACACCAGTCCTTCCTTGCGCGATCCTTCCAGCACGCAATCTCACCAACCTGGCTGGAACACATTGACTCCGCCAAAAACTCAGAGGGCAGTTGGATCAGAACCATTGAACTGGTCATCAAGGCATATCTTATGACCAACACCCTTGATCCATTGTATCCCGGACCTATGTTCCTTGCCCTGTGCCAGCCCGCTGCATTTGAATTTTGCCGCCAGATTGTCACAAACAATTTTACCAGTCAACCCAACACCCCATACCCCTTTCCAGATCTAATTATGGATCAGCCTGCACACCCAAGTGTTGAAATAATCTTGGAGGATGAAAATCATGCCCCTAGGAATGCCGATAATGTGCATGTGCTGCACTCAAAGCGGGTTGAACTGAAGAAGAGGCACCATATGTTGATGAGAAAGGTCATGGAATGCTATACTGAGGTGGCAGGCATCAAGGTCAATGGGCAGTGGAAGATGACTCAAGAGGTTGCTAATGCACTTATTCCTGCAATCATGGTACGTAAGCATGGGCCATTTGAGATCCAACTCTCACTGAACACCAATCTAACAGAAAGCAAGTGAGATGTCAGTGAGGAAATGGGAACATTTGGGTGCACCAGATGAGGACTGGACAAACGATTTCAGCAAGTTCAAGTCTGAGAAGGGAGACATTGCAAACGCAGTGCAACATATTGGACTCGATGACTTCATTATTACATCAGATCTTGATGTGATTATGAACGACGAACCTGTGGCCCCTGAGCAGGTGGAACAGCAACTTGGTCCTGCAACTGACCTGACCAATGAATTTTTGGCGGATAACCTTGCAAAGCCAACCCAGGGCGAGATTGATCGGGCCGGAGCTAGACTGGACAGGAAGTTAAAGGCATATGAAAAGGAAAGACAAATGCAGATAGAGGACACAAGGCCAGAAAACACACTAATGGCCAAGAGAAGAGCCCGCATGGGAAAGAACGAGTACGGCTATCACGCTGTGATCACAGATAACACCAAGATGCTGGAAAAGCACCAAAACGACACACAGATGGACCGCCTACAAAATGTCAAAACCTATAGTCCATCAAAGGCTCGCCAAGATATGCGTATCCCTGGCACCAACAGGGTATTCTCTGGAGAATCCTCTTCTCAGCATTCTACACCCCATGCTGGACCATCCTCCCAAGCAACTGTGATCAACACCAACCATGTTTCTGACAGCAGTGATGATGAGGATGAGGAAGAGGAAGAAGAAGAGGAGGAGCACGAGGAGGGTAACTCAGATGTTTCAGAGTGAACACATCTACATTGAAGACAAAGACAGTCAGATGACAATATTTATCTTTGCTTGTGTTAGTTTTATTATGTAGCAAAACAAGAATGTGATTTTGTTTTGAAGTAATGTGGCCAGTTGATTGGGAGTAACCCTCCTGCCAAAAGCACTCAGCATATAAACACAAAATAACTGTGACAGCAAGATAGAGATGAGGATGGACACATATCTCCATAGCTTGATCCAATACAGGCTTGGAGTTGATTTTCAATCAAAGGATCCGTCCATTACCTCTGGTTTGAATACCTAACGCTTCAAAATGCTTTCCAGATCGTCTCTGCAAATCAATTCTCGACTTTTTACCCTATGCTACACAAACCCATCATGTTCTCGACCCTCTTCACTCCGTTCTGAGCCATTCCTAGCTCAGAATCACAAGCTCAATTGTGGCATTCCGACGCACCAACATTTGCGCCAAACGCTGGGGAACTCACCGCGCTACACACTGTCTCGTGCGCCGCCACCATATCACATGGTGCATTGGCATTCTCGACAATCTCAGTGTTGCATCCCCTCTTCTCTTGCTGAGAATGATGGGGGAGGTTCTGGCTTTACAACGCACCAATTTCCAAGAGAAACACGCCAATATCCATTGCGCTATGCACTGTTCTTGCCCATCTGCACTTTTCCACACATCGTCAACAAGCTTCGTATCAGCTTTGATATCCTCGATAAACATCAGATTGAACAGCTCCAAAATTGCTGGAAAGTGGTGGAGGATCTCAAATATTGCACGGATGAGAATGGCAGGAGTTTTGACATATCTTTTAATTCGGGTTTCGCTTTCCACTAGCTCAAATGCCTTGATTCATAACATAATGTATGCCCTGCCTTGATAGCTTTTCTGTTCGCACTATTGTAACTTCAAACCATTGCTCTATGTCATTTTTAGCTTTACTTGCACTATGCCTGGCTTTGATAACACTTAATTGGCACTTATGATATTTTCCTCCAAACTTTTGAATGCCAGTATTACAAGTGCAAAAATTCAGGAAGCCCTTCAACGAAAGTGTGAAATAGTGCTTGTCCTTACAACTTGCTTCAATTACCTTGATGCATTGAACCCACTTTCTTTAGCATTACTAGGTTCTCTTCCACAAAACACTGTTTGTTATCTTGAAAACACAATAATCTACGGGTAGTACCCCCACCCCTGACATTCCTCAGGATAAAACTGTAATCTTTCCAAGAGACTGCCTTGCTTTGCTGCGGCTAGTACCGCCAAAGACACGTGACTTGTCGAAGAGGAGTTTGATGTGATCATCCTGCAGGTGTACATGTAGGATTTAATTCATAACCCCAGTAACCAACTGCCCGCCGTTTTCTATTCATGCCCCCAGATTTGCAGTAAGCTACTAACCAGTAGTGCGCAGCCCGTTATGCATAACACACCCGGCAGAAGCGCTCTGGTCCGCGGGTTTATCCGCGGGCGGGTTTTGGCCACCACGGGGCCGCTGCAGCACGCAGGCTGGCCGCATCTGGCTCGTGACCGGCTTCCTTATAATTATTCTGCCTTTCCCCCCAATTTCTGGCCACAATTTGCCTTCCACCCACCCCATTTCCTTCAAAATTCTGCTGTTCTTGGTTTCAATTTGCAGGAATTATGTCACTCCCTACTATTTCCTGTACAAAAGCAGTACTTAGCTTCAATATTCAATTCAATATTCAATTGTATAATATTCACTCCATTCTATTCTACTATAGTACTTCCCAATCTTATGTAGGAGCAGATAGGTATTGTAGAATTGAATCATTACAGTTTCTAGTGTGCGAGCACCAGATTTTGTGCAGTGTGACTCTGTGAGACAAGTCTGAAGTCTGAATTTGCAAGTCACTCAGAATTTTCCGGAAGTACAGCACAATGAATTTTCACAAGTCCGAAGCTTAGCCAAATGGTGACATGTGAGGCATCATAAAGTATTAGATTTGACATAAGTATTGAGAGACTGTAGACAGAAAAGACTAGACATGGTAGAAGAGTTTGGGGGGCACATAGAGAGACTGGGTAACTACTTTTTAACAAGTCGGGAGCGGCGGGCACGTGAAGAAACGGAATCATCCTCGGCTCTGTTATATAAGTGCCCTCAGCTATGCAGAGTGATGATTTAGTGAATAATGGGATGCTCACTTTCGTTTGCTCGCGCGTGTCGGGCCACATTTGGGTTTAGTAGCCTTTGGCCCCGCCACCGCCGCCTCCAGAAGCCCTCCGTGCCTCAAGATGTGCTCGCAAACCCATTGTACATCAATCAGGACCTCCTGCCACTCATCTTGAGTGCATCCGTTGTCCCATTCACCCCACCAGCATAAACCAAGCACTGCTAGGAATAATCCGGATTTTCCTGGCGCTGCCAAGCTACCCCAGTCCATAGCGCAGACGCTCGTGCGTGCGAGACCTCCATTGGCATCGACACGGTCTTTCAGCTGCATTGACGTCCACCAGAGTTGGAGTCGCCGTCCAAACTCTGCGCTGATTTTTGCGAAGGCGGAAGGGCGCGCGTAACACATCCACTCCCCATATTTGGCGGGGCGATGGGCGCTTGGCAGGCGGGGATCCTTGAGCGTCCACCCTGCTGTGTGCTTGAGCCGTAGAAGGCTTCCCACGCAAGCACGAAATTGGGGGCCTAACTTGTCCGCTACGTCAAAGAGAGGCGAGTACAGACTGCGCAACGCCTCAGGACAGTCGTCAAATTCGACAGAAATGTCGACTTGGGCAGCATCATCCTGGAAGACGATGTGTGTGGCGTTGGGTGCGAGCGCCGCTTCGCGAGGTGTGAGGGATGGTTGAGGCGATGAAGTCGATGGGGAGCGACCTGGTACGCTCGCTGGGGTGGATGCCTCGTTGTTCGAAAGTCTTGGTGAGTGGGGCGGTGCGTCTTCAGCTTCGCGGTTTGTGGCAGAGATGAGGGGGAGGAGGGGGAGTTCGAGGTCGTTGGCCATCCCCTCTCCAGTTGTGAAGACGTCGCGAGACGGGGACGTGCGATTCACGGCTGAGTTAGTCGTGAAATCGTTCGCGACCGACTTCATTGGTGAGAAAAGGCTTGGGATGGGATAGCCGTATGCGGCGACGGGGTCAGGTGCAGGGAATGGTTGAATAATATCATTTCCATTTGTTGGAGGGATGTCGGGGCACATGTTTGATGACGCGCTCCGCTCCCCGCCCGTCTCCACTTGCGACCTATCCCACCGATCTTGCTCTGTGTGCAGATGTTCAGTGAGCAAAGTCAGATTTTCCGGGGCTCCAAAAAAGTCCACGTTGACGAAATCAAGGCCGATCAATGGATTCACATCAATATACGGGTTGGCAAATGGGTCGAAGTCCCCCATGTTGGAATAGTAATGCAAGATCTGTGGTCTACACGGAGGCTTCGGTTTCGCGCCCGCTGCGCTCTCCAGAATCTCTGCAATGTCTTTCGCCGTGTCTACGGCCGAGACGGTCTTGTTCGCTCTGTAGTAATAGCTGCGTATCCTCTAATATTAAGTGAGTCTTTCCCTGGAGTATCAAATGAAGAAAAACTGACTGTGCACATTTCTTCATAGTACTTTTGGCACTTCTTGGCCTCCTTGTCATCCACAGGCTCCTCTGGGTCCGACAGGCTGGTGAGAGTCGGGTCGACTGTGTCTTGCTCGAGGCCTTTCTCATGGTTGAAGTGCCAGCCGTATTTTTTGACCCATAGCTTCGCAACTTGCAAGTAGAAGGAGCCGGCCGCCTCGGTACCTTGATTTGTCACCGACAACCAGGCCTTGTTGTGCGACTCAAGAAATCTGGCTTTCGTTCCTGCGACCCAGGACTTCTTTCCTCGTTTGACATTCGGGTCGACATTCTTTCTGCGAGTCATGGGGGGATGTTGCAAGGTGAAAATTGAAATTAGCGTAGTTGGTGGCACAAATACTCCAACATTCCAATATGGAAATCAAACTGCTCCGTCAGTCTAATATAGCAATCTCAGTTAGGTTTGATAAACATTAATTTTGAATCCCAGTTACCTGTCTTTGTCCGACGGGCTAAGGTACATTGACCCTGAACCCCCTCATCTAACTCCATCACCAACACACCACACAGAAATCTCAAAAGATATGGCCCACAATGCCTCAAACAACTCCGATCTCCCTGAACTTCTATGCATGCTCACCATCGAGTGTAATGCTGCCTCTGCAACTACCCCACCGTCGCGCGCGCAGTCGGCTTGCCACTCACAGCAACATCGCCGCGTGCTACAGAATAGACGCCCTGCACCGCAAGTACAAGTCTCTCTCGCCGAAAGCACTGGCCGGGTTGGCCCATCTGTAGCAAGAAGGATCGCCAACCGCAATCTTGAGGAGGAGGCTGCCTTCAACGGCCAGGAAATCATTGAGATATCCACGAATGAGGACGACGGTAAGTCTCCCCAGCACAATCTTCATCCACTGGCCCTCACTCTCGCAGACAGTGACGGAGAGACTTCGCGCAGTGAATCGCCGACATTTTTAGCCCTGAAGTTCTCTCGCAACCCAGTGACTCTTGCGGGGCGGGTCATGGTATACGAGTCGCGCGGTAGGTGCTCATAAAAAATGCTGATCTCAACCTAATTTCCACTGCCATAGGATCCTCCAACGTGGTGAGAGTCACCCAGATGGACGGCCCTCCCCTATCAAATCGGCAACCCAATCCCGCTTCCACGCTGGGCGCTCCGCAGACAGCCGCCAGGCCCGCTGCCGCCACAGCAAACTCAAATTCTGGCCAGCGCACTGCCTTGTCAAACAGGGGGCTCTCGTCAAGCAAACCGCCACCAACTTTGTCAAGCAGGCCGCCGCCCCCTTTGGCCTCATCGAGCGGGCTGCCCTTGACGTCCGCGTTGTCAAGCAGGCGACCTGCGACTTTGGCATTGTCGACGAGGCAGGCCCCGAGGCCCTCCCCTTCCAGTTCTCAATTCAGCGGTGGTTCCGCCACCACTGCATCCTCCGTGACCGAATCGACGGTGTCTTCTTTGAGCGGCCCGCCGCCCACTCCGCCTCGCACTCCACCCCCGGAGTGACCCGTTTACCGAGTCTCTACGCCGACTTCTACGGCTTTGGAGATGGGATGGTCAGTGCTTTTTTATTTGAGTAATTTCGCGAACTCATTTGATTCCTTGCAGGGAGAACGCAGGCCCTCGCCACCTGACACAACCAAACACGCACAGCCTTAGATTAACGCCCCACCCTCCACATTGCCAACAAGGCAACCAGGCTTACGTCGTGCTGCAGGGCTATGTAACGGGAGTGTTCGCGTGCCCTTGGTGAGCGAACTCAATTATTTACAGCCAGTGGTGCCTGATATAATATTTACAAGGGACGAGCTTGAGAGCTATGTGCTCGGGGTCTCTCACGCCAACTATAAGGGCTCCGCGACGTGGACCAGGCCCGAACTGCTTACTTGATAGGCTACAGTCTGGACCTCATTCGCGTTGTTGCACGCAACACACCCACCAACACCCGTGCACCCCCGCAATCCATTGTGCCAAGGCACCCAAGCCTAGAAGAAATTGACCTCGCTCTTGAGCGCGCGCACATTATATTTGCAGAAGAAGAATGGGTGGCGGTGTTTTGAGGCACACGTCCTGGAGTCTATCCCTCCTGGTGCGCATCTGAATCACTTGTCAAAATACAACTGTGCCTAATAACAACTTCTCTCCAGGAATTTCATCTCAAGTTTGGTGTCTGGAATCAGTACCTCGGTCTACGAAAAATTTGATACCAGGGAGCTGGCCGAGAGGTGCTGGCAGGATGCATATTGCGTGGGTCGGGTGGAGATCTTGCTTCCAGGTGTCTCTTATGTTTGACCAAATTAGATTATATTGCCCTGTTCTGCTAAGCTCAATAATAGATGTTTTGGGGTATGTATGTAAATATGTATGAATGCTCATTTTGAGTCTTGAGGTGCCAAGGTGATATCCAGCTCACGCCCTTCGGATTTGGCACCAGTGCACCCGAACTTGTCCGAAATGGGCCGGACACTGCCTAGAATGGCAATGCTGTGCTGATGGCGGGAGCCACATCAACTTGTCTCTCCCATCTACACCGCGCTGTATGGCCCTGAAGAGCTGTTTTGCATAAAGATCTCTTCTCGTAGCTCCAAGAGACTATTCACTACCCAAATTTGCCCCTGCTGCAATCGCGTGCGCGTTGCCCGTGCCTCCATCGCCTCTCACGCCCCTGTCCTCCCCAAGTTTGCTCTCATCGCCGCCGTCCTCTCACAGCATGGACGTTCCCAGAATGCAGTTGACTTCAGGCGCCTCAAGTCCCGGTGGCCTCGCCGAATATCTGGAGGAGCTGCCAGCCAGGGCAGATGCTCTTCCCATTATTTTGGATGCCAACGAGTCCGCAGATTGGGCGACGGAATCGGAAGCCGAGGCTTGGCCTTTGCCTCAGCCGGCTGCCTCCCCCGCCGCTGCTGGCAGAAAGTGCAAGCGCAAAACCTATCCCAGCGACATTGCTGCAAAGAAGGATCGGCGGCGGAAGAAGCACGAGCGGGAGAAAGATGATCTGGGACCCACTGCCTTGTGCGCGCCCACGTATGCGGGGGCTCCCTCTGCTTTGGCCACAGAGATGCACTCTGTATCACATCTTCCTGCCAACCAAACTGGGTATTCCGCTGATTGTGTCGAGTCCATCCGCCCTGGCCGCTTGTGGACTCAAGAGGAGTTGGAGGAGATGGACTTCGGCGTGTTGCACTGGGATGGGGAGTGCATCGTTTTAAATTTTGACCCTAGCTCCTCGAGTCCCTTGCTGATCTGCTTTGTAGAAGGCCTGTCACCATTCTTGATGACGGCGGGCGGGTCGTGGCGGTGCTCGTGGGGCGCCCTCTCCGGAAGCCAGGTGTGCAGGACGATTGGCCGGAAGTCGTGGCCGGGCTCGATGCGGCAATCAACCAGCTGGAGCGTGACTCGTCATTCTCTGACAAGCAGAACAACCACCGGCGTGGTCCCCATCGCGCAAAGGCATTCGGCATCTCCCACGGTGGGGGGCAACAGGTGCATCTCCAGCTGCTGCGCTTTATCGCGGTCGGTGCTAACTGCTCCCCAGCGCCCGTCTGTGCTCAAGCAGGGCAGCCTGCGCAACCAGCGGGCAGTTGAGGTTTTTCGCCACAACAAGTACGTCAGGCGCGTGGCACACTTTGGCAGCAGTAAGTTGGCATGCCGCATTCGGGAAAGTGAGCTTGACACTGGCGGCCAAAGGCGCCTATTCATATTACAGCCCAAAGCTGTACACCCGATATTGCAACTACTTCGAACGCCTGCGGAAGCATGACCCTTCGCTTATCTGGAATTTTCCTAGGAGCGTGTTTCCTTCAACAACTGTGAACTTTGGACCCGGGGCAACTTGCTATGACCACCTCGATTACGGAAACGCCGCCGCTGGCTGGTGCGCAATTACCTCAGCAGGCTCGTATGATCCCAAACACAGCAGCCACCTCGTACTTTTCGATATCGAAAAAATTGTTGAATTTCCGCCGGGCTCAACAGTCCTCATTCCGTCCTCAGTCATGCGCTGTTAGGACTTGAACTTCTTGACTTGTAAATGGTCGGATCCAACTAAGTGAACTGGATCACTTGAATAGACACTTGCGTTCTGTTGCAAGGGCGAAGAGAGGTGAAGACATTACGCGCAAGTGTCTGGAGAACACAAGTTAATTATCAAGTACTCGAAAGTATACAAGGGGGCTTACCTGGAGAACACAAGAGGATAGATCTTGGTTCTCCGAGGTAGCTGAACTCTACTACTTATACTATTCTAACTGTGCACAGACCATGTTTGTATGTATTTGCTTAAATATCTAAACTAAGGTGAATAGTATCACATGCTGACTATGTATGACGAAGCGGGGCCTGATGAGTCAGACAGAACTATGTAATGATCCGTTGCTTAAGTATCGATCCGGCTAAAGCGGGTCTGTCTTGTAATACTAGTGACTAATCCTAGACATGTGATGACCAGTCACGTGGCTTGGTGTCAATAGCGTCACGTGACTCGAATGAAGAAATAATAAGTAAAATGAATATAGTTCGTAGGTAATAGTTCATAGGGGTTTCGGAATATATAGGCAAGTCATGACATGCGCCACACAAACACTCCCATTCATGAGGGAGAAACCCGTGTTGGGATGACACAGTATGCTGCAGGAGCTCTCTTTTGCTACGTCGATCATGACTTCAAGCTGAAGGAAGAAGCTGAGGAGGCAGTCAGAGCGCACGTGCGTGTGGGGGTGGGGACCAGATTCCAAGATTTGCTTGAACTTTATTCTAAATACGACATGCTTGAGCTGGATAGGAAATCTGTATTTCGTAGCCTCAAGTAGTATGTTTTGCAATACTATTGAATTTACACATGCCAAATTACTCTAGCCTGTGCCTGCCACTGTGTCAGTGCAACTTGTCAGTTTTTTTGCGTTGTGATCACGTGCCGTGTCTTCCAGCGCAAATGCCGTCATTCTCTGCAGAGTCTGCGTGCCATCTGCTCAGCGCCTGGACCTCCTCTTTGCTTGGCTATGGCCCCTCGAAAAAAATGTGGCAATGACAAACTCTGGAACCATGAAGAACTTCCAGTGGATGCCAGTACTTTGGAGCTCTCGCGAGACGGCAAGCACGTGTGATGGGAAATCACACAAGTCCAACCCGCCACCCCGCTACCTCCTGCCAATCTCCCAACGACTGCAGTAGAAGTCCCTGTGTATTTTGCAGATGACTGCTCGCTGCCATTTCATGATGACTTTCCATCACAGGAGCAAGACGGTCAGTCGCAGGTTCAGGATGCGCTGAGCGACGGCCCCGACACACTCTGTGGTGTTAAGGTGTTAACTAAGCACTACATAAACTCGGTAAGTCAGCTAGTCCAACAATCACAATTCATAATTAAGCACACAAGCAGGACATCCCTTTGCTGTCATTCATCCCGCTATGTCAAGAGTATGTCGACAAATACCTGCGACACGACGGCCGAGGGGACTCCTACAAATCTTGTGCGGGTTGCTCGGAAAATGCCCCGACGCTTTGTTGCAGGGACTGCTTTGACGCGCAGATGTGGTGTCAGACCTGCCTAGTGAATAGTCATAGGCAGCTGCCTCTGCATCGCATTCAGGTGTGTCCGCTTGTGTGCTCACCGCCTTTCTCGTGCTAATCTCGTTTTTCAGAAGTGGAATGGGTCGTTTTTTGAGAGAACAAGCCTCAAGGAACTGGGCCTGCAAATCCAATTGGGCCACCCCTGTCATGAGTTGCCCGGACTTCTATGTCTCTGATTCAGATGACAACAAGGCCCAGGTCCTGTTACCCAGCAAACACTTCCGAATTGCTGCTACCAAAAGAGGACATGCAAGTGTAGTCGCAGATAAAAGTCTATTGACTCGTGTCAGAGAATGCACCAATAGAGATCATGAAGTATCAGAAGCTTTGAAAACGATCCAGGACTTCGGACCTGTTAAACTCAAAAAAGGTCTGGAAGAATGGAACGAAGAACAAGGTCTTATTCTGTACCAAGGAAGAGTCTACGTACCCTTAGACAATTCCATAAGAAAAGACATAGTTCAGCTTCACCATGATTCTCTTGCTGCAGGACATCCGGGACAAGTCAAAACACTAGAGTTAGTTTCACGAAACTACTGGTGGGCCGGAATGACTAAATTTGTCAACGAGTACGTAAATACCTGCGACACTTGCAACCGTAGTAAATCCCATCGCACTAGTCCACATGGCTTCCTCTAACCACACGAAGTGGAAGCCATTCCGTGGAAAAAAGTAGCTGGTGACTTTATTGTCAAATTACCAGTTAGCGAAGGATTTGATTCCATACTAGTCACAGGATGCATGGGGACTAAACAAGTACACTTTATCCCCTGTAATGAGAAGATTGACGCAGACGGAACTGCTCAACTCTATATAGCAAACATATTTAAGTTACACGGAGCTATGGAGCAGTTCGTCAGCGATCGAGGCCCACAATTTGCCTCTCAATTTCTCAAAGCATTCTATGAAGGCATTGGAGTCAAAGGGACGCCGACTATGGCATATCATCCTCAAGGAGACGGGTTCTCAGAGAGGTGGAATCAGGAACTAGAACAGTATCTACGAATTTTCTGTTCTTACCATCAGGATAATTGGGTACGGCTTTTACCAATAGCCGAATTCGCCTTTAATGCAAGAGTACATTCTGCAACTGGCAAAACCCCATTCTTCCTCAATTACGGTTTTACTCCTGAATTCCACGTGTCGATCAATCCTTCTACTAAAGTACCCATGGCTAAGGAACGTCTCGAACAGCTTAAAGAAGCAAGAGACGATGCCAACACCGCTTTGAGGTTAGCTGCAGAATGTATGAAATACTTCTATGATCAGAACGTACAAAATGCACCTACCTTTGAAGTCGGGGATAAAGTCTGGCTTAGTGCGGAAAACATTAGAACTACACAACCGAGTAAAAAGTTGTCACATAAACAACTCGGTCCTTACAAAGTCAAAAGTAAGGTGGGAGACCTAGATTATGAGCTAGAGTTACCAGCTCAAATGAAAATTCACCCGGTCTTCCATGTTATGTTATTACACCCGTACAAAGAGTCAGATTTAGAAGGACGATACCAAGAACCACCTCCACCGGTTGAGATAGAAGGAGAAGAGGAATTTGAAGTAGAAGAAATACTGGACTCCCGCATTTGGCAGAGACAGTTACAATATCTTGTCAAATGGAAAGGATATTCAGTCGCTGATAATACATGGCAGCCAGCTAAAGATATGGTTCACGCCAAAGAAGTGGTTAAAGATTTTCACAAGCGGAGACCTAACGCACCAAAAAAGATCTCTGTAACTGATTTCTTTACGAATATACCTTGGAAAGACTTGATTAATCTTACTTCAGTTTCTCGAGACGAGCAACCATAAGAGGGGGGTGATGTCATGAGTTGCCTATATATATTCCGAAACCCCTATGAACTATTACCTACGAACTATATTCATTTTACTTATTATTTCTTCATTCGAGTCACGTGACGCTATTGACACCAAGCCACGTGACTGGTCATCACATGTCTAGGATTAGTCACTAGTATTACAAGACAGACCCGCTTTAGCCGGATCGATACTTAAGCAACGGATCATTACATAGTTCTGTCTGACTCATCAGGCCCCGCTTCGTCATACATAGTCAGCATGTGATACTATTCACCTTAGTTTAGATATTTAAGCAAATACATACAAACATGGTCTGTGCACAGTTAGAATAGTATAAGTAGTAGAGTTCAGCTACCTCGGAGAACCAAGATCTATCCTCTTGTGTTCTCCAGGTAAGCCCCTTTGTATACTCACGATTTACTTGATAATCAACTTGTGTTCTCCAGACACTTGTGCGTAACGTCTTCACTTCCCTTCACCCTTGCAACAGAATGCAAGTGTCCCTTAAAGTGATAACAAGTTCACTTAGTCGGATCCGACCATTTCAAGTCAACGAGTTCAAGTCCTAACAACCCCTCTGGCCAGGGTTGTCCATACCGGGTTGTTTCCCAAGAGTGCTTCACCGTGCTCCACACAAATGACATCCACCAACTGGTCGTCGACTTTTGTAATTGCTCACCGGCCGTCGAGCCGCACGTGCAATGCATGCACCAGTCTTGGTGGCCGGCCAGCACCGTGCAGCCGAGGAGCGCCGCCACCTTCACTCTCGTCAAGCAGTTTCAAACTCTAAGCTTGCAGGGAAAGTTAGCAGTGTACGACTACTATAAGTCGCTGGAGCTTGTGACTGACAGATCCGGTTTGGAGGCTATGCCCGTAAGCCTTCCATTATCAACCATTTGTTGAATAACTTCCTCACTCTTCTAAAGTTTCGTCTTGGCCAGCTCTCCCTCATGGTCCGCAAATACCAACGACATTCATTATGCTAGGTCTTGAGCTGGAGGAGCTGCAGTAGGTAGCCGCGCTATATTATCGGTCTTGCAACAGAACGCAAGTGTCTACTCAAGTGATCTAGTTCACTTATTCGGATCCGACCATTTCAAGTCACGAAGTTCAAGTCCTAACAATATACATTCAATGTTTTCTCTTTCATCTAATGTACTCCAGGAGCAAATCGTGGATGAGGAAGGTGTAATTCGTTGAATCTAGAATTTTTGTCAAAAGGTGGGCCGGTGATAGTCCTTCTTCAATGCATTGTCAGCATTTTCTCAACCTGATCGCTGAACAAGCCCGCTCTTATGTATTATTCTGGCTTTGGACCTTACCCGCTGTTCGAACGGAATGTGCGTGCGGCGAAAACTGTTTTGTTTCTCAGAGCCAATCATATGCATCTGGAACACTGCCTGAAGCTGTAAGGGATATCTTTCTTCATGTGGTACAGATTTCCTATCAAACAGTTATGCTGAAAGTTCTTTGTGCTAAATTCAACATCATTAGACATTTCTGTGTCAGAACTAG
This sequence comes from Athelia sp. TMB, assembly GCA_014898675.1. Lineage (NCBI taxonomy): Eukaryota > Fungi > Basidiomycota > Agaricomycetes > Atheliales > Atheliaceae > Athelia > Athelia sp. TMB. Next base: position 109,368 of record JACXVL010000186.1, read on the forward strand.
ATTTTCAGCTTTGGTGCTTAGAGCCTATTGTAATTTCATAGGTGTCGCAAACCTGCATACTAGCGTCACTTTGGCGAGTATGGTGAGCCCGTCCGCTGTGCAAGAGATTTTGATTTATGTCGGACCAGGAAATGAACATGAAATGGACCCGCGTACATACAGGAGCGTCAGAGGCGGTCAACATTATACATTTACACAGGCTACTGTGATTGGTCATGTTGTAGTTGGGTACAAATACAGATTGTCTTCAGTGGAAAATGCCATATAGGTTTTTTCCTCACACATTGACAGAGTCAGTGAACCCTTGACTGCATTTTTGCATGGAGACATGGTACCTATCAGCATGCCGATAGATAAACTTGTCACAAATTTGAACATAGCCCAACTGCTTGCCGCAGTGCGGGTACATGGCATTGTAGGCTTCGGCCAACATGCACACGTTGATAGGATGTGTCAGGCTTTGCTAAATCATTCATGTCCAGTGTGCCAGACAGCTGTGACCCTTCTGAGACCCGCTAGGAAAAACAAAAATGATATATGTAACAATGGAAAGGAGGCACCTGCCATGAAAGCGAGACCGGCGAACATCAAAGAGCAGCCTGTCTTGGATGTGAGTCGCAAGCCATTGACGTCTTTTCCGCCGCCACTGATGGATACTGCAACTAAAAGGCAGATTATTTCTGATTGGTACAATGCTATACAGTATAGGCCCCGTCCGTGGGACAACCTCCTTCCTTGGGACAAACATGTCCTGCCATCGCAGTTCTGTTCCGTTTGCCTAGATATTTAGTTTTTGAGTTCTTATACTATTACCTTGCTTGATGCAAGGTTTCTCCGCACCCCCATATTTTGTTCCTGACCTACAGATGCCCATGCCCTTTTTGGAAAATACTTTCCCACCTCAAGGCCATCACGATCAATCATCGCAAATTGTACACTACTACTACACTGACTTGTGCTACCGGGCAACTTCTACTCATCCTCTCGTACCACTCTTTTGTGACCGCATCTAACCGCTCCAACAGCTCGTCTTCGAGCATCAAGGTTGTTGTCATGTGAGGCTTGAAAGACTTTGTCATCAAAGTCACGCAGTAAGAGAGTGTCCGACAAATCACTGAGCAGCTGTTCCAGGATAAGATCACTTTGCAGATTAACTGCATCTTGGACAACTGTGAGAGCCTTCTGGGCCGGGGAGGACCCTGACAGGCAGGTTGACACAGTCACGCCTGTGAATCCGTAAGCTGCGGCCATTGGAAACTGTTGAAATTTGCCGATGTCAAGGCGATGTGCACCGGTGGAAAGCCAAATATTGAGCCATTGACCTCAGACTTTGGTGAGGTCGCCCATGATGCTCGCTGGCTTATGGACGCTACGGCCACCCTAACATTCAATCATAAGCAAGGCTTTCTTATTGGCACCACAGGATTTCTCATTTGTGATTAACTTTGTGAACATTTTCATTTATAAAAGTGATATTTTATATCTCGATTTAATAATTACTTCCAATTGCACTTGTGTTCGCGTTGGAAGTTGTCAAGAGCAAAGTCAAGCAAGGTTTCTGCTGACGCAGGCGGTGCTTCCGAGTCTAGGTATGATGCAGAAAAAGGAGGCTCCAGTACTGTAAGCTGGTGCTTGCAAAACAGCATAATAGGGCTTCAAATACTGAAATCTTCACTTGTTGAGATAACAGGAAGGCCTTGCAAGATGTCAAGTGTACCTGAGCATCCAAAGCGAAAATCCTTTGCATTTCTATGCACGGAACTCAAAGATTGCTAAGAAAATTAGAGCAAACACTTCGGATTTTGAGGCTGTAGAAAATCGGATGTTCCGGAGTCTGATGCATGTCAACACAAATTGGATAATTGATGGTGGACTCTGGCAGAAAACTTCCCACGCCCAAGTTTGTCCCAGGGACCCGTATTTGTGGTGTTCCGAGCGGCTTCACCAATTTGTTTATTATGCATTCACATTTCAATCAAATGGTTATTCCTCTCACTTATAGATGCCTAAGATACATATTATTAGATCTATGTACTCAGAATTTTGTAATTTGTGTATTCACGAGAGGGAGATAGAGCTCGTTTAGTTGTGTCCCAAGGACGGGGCCTATACTGTAATGGTGGAAAATTTGTGCAAAGTCGTATGTGCAGTTTGTGGCCAGCTTGTAAAGGAATGTGAATCATCTTTGCTAAGTGAGGCTGATACATCCCAGTTAGGGTTATTGGAGTCAGGATCACATGTCACGAGAAAGGAGTGTTTCAGGAACTCCAAACCAATTGTTCCTTTACCCGGTCCGGTACTTGGTAGAGATTGCAAGCATGTATGCAATGACTCTCTGAGGTGCCGAGACAGGTTGAAATTCAACCTACAACTTCGACCTAGCGTAGCATGTTAGTCAATGTAGCGTAGGTTAGCACATTACCTGAAATCCAACCTGTTAGCAACCCCTGATTTCCAACCTATACAGGTACAATTCCGACCTATAGTCAGGCAGGCTGCTGAGCCACATGTCAACCTATTTTGGCTTGCTAAACATCCACCTTTTGGTTTAATGCTGCAGTTTGCATCTCACGGGTTTGTAGGTTGAAAAACATGTATTTCTGGCATATGCTAAATACTAGCTACTATACAGATATATGCGTTGCGGCACCACATTCTGACGGGCCATCCCGCACACTGTCCTACATGCACAAGCTTGGACACGCTCACCGCGTGCCCATTATCGAGCCCCGATGTCGGCTCATCGAGAAAGAGCAGCACTGCTGGCTGCACAGCGAGCTCGACCACGATCTTCACACACTCGCGGGAGACACTCAACGCTAAGACTAACGCCTGCTTCCACTCAGTGTGTCGCCTCGTTGATGAGCACCACATTGAACGCATCGGCGCACAGCTGGCGGCCGGCGGTATGTCACGAGCAAGATCTGCATCACCGTTTAGCATAAACATTGAGTGGGCGGGTATGGTGTACCTGAGACAAAACGAGGACAGACTCAACAGTGCTGGTGGTACCTTCCGGCGTGATCAGAAAATCAGAGAGATAAGGGAGATGTGGGGCACACTCCTTCCGCAGGGCCTTGAACTCGTCCCATATCTTCCAGCACTCAAGGCCCCGAGGCGATGTCCCCTTGCTCCTGCTCTCACCTGTCAGCGTACACTTGCGCAGCACGAGTTGGCATAACATGAGTAACCATGTCATGTTGCTCACAGGTGCCCTCTTGCGTGTGTCAGCACAATCTCAGCTGCATTGCACCTCGAGAGCGATCAGAGCTGCCATTTTATGCAGCTCAGATCGTCTCTGGTCCCCAATTCTCTTCCCAATTCTCCCATATTTTGTCCCCATGGCCGGTTGTGCAAGCTTGAGGGATTAGTTTAGCATGAACATTGACACGGAAGAAATACCACATGAGCAACACACACAGCAGCACCCAAGTAAGGTTAGGAAGAAGGGGCAGACACAGAGGATAGAAGGTCAGACAACAGCGATCAGGAGCGAAAATAATTTGTCCCAATGCGGATGCAATATCACCCGAAAGATCGGTTGATGTGTTTCAGAAGTATTACAATGCCTTGTCACAAAATCAATACGAGCAGGTTGAAATGTACGCAATGTCATAGGTTGATAAAAGTGACCTGCAATACCAACCTGGAATTGGTTGTATGACCAGGTTGAATTTCGATCAACCATAACCAACCTAAGACAACAACCTAAAATTGGTTGATATCGTAGGATGAAAGGCAACCTGTAAACAGGTTGAAAAAAATTACCTATTGCGCGACCTATTTTTGGTCGAAACCGGTTTTATTACCTGAAAAACAACCTATTCTGTTTTCATAGTGACTGTCAGAAGGCGTTAAATGACTGCTTATGGTCACACTCACAAACAATTTGTGGCTTGAGGAAGTTCCTGGCACGTTGAAGGATCTGTACTTTGCAGAAAAAATTCTCATTGCTAAAATAAGGCACAACAGGTGCGTAGTTAGGGTGAAGTCAGGCATGCACAAGATGTGCACAAAGGCCATCGCCTTCACAAACCCCACAGTGCAAGTTTATGATACATTGCCGCCGCTGCGAGCAGAAATGGATGATGTCCTGTCATTTATTTTTGTTGGCCTGGTTCGTCCCACGAAAGAGGATCTTGCCAGAACTCCCATGCTCGTCAGACGAGAAAGGGTAGCTCGGGCGCTGGAATGGCTTTCTTTAAACAACGACTATTATGCCGATCTCACCATTTCATATGATAATCTTAACCAATACGAGGAGGTAGGTTGTCCAGTCACCGTGGCATATAGAGAAAAAGATGATGTTAGTGAGCCTGCAGCACAATCAGCAGATGATAGGCTGACAGAGAAGGGTACCATTGATGGTTGATGTGCTTTGATTATACAAGAAATCATGGGCGGTGATTTCGGGAAGGAGTCATGGCAACAGATGACTGCCAACGCCATGAGACATCTGGCAACTGGAGGGGGGACTATGGGAATAAGTCACCATAAGATGCCAGAATCTATATACAACAATCCGGGAATGTATCCACAGATGTTTCCTTGGTTGTTCCCTTACAGAAAGGGAGGATTAGATCAACTGTGTCATTTCAATACTCTTTGGTTGGGTACGCACAAGCAATGGATGCTAATGTACTGGGACAAGAGATTTCAGACGGATCTCCATTTTCCCATTATTGCTCTAAATCATGAGCAGATAAAGGATAGTGTGACAGGGGGGTACTTAATGGTTAAGAAGAAGGATTTCAAACACATGTCTGACAGACTTATAAGACTGGATATGGCAGTGATGTCGGATCTGTCAAGACATCTGCAGAGTGGTGAAAGGATCAAAAAATGTATGGTGTCGCAAAACTTATGCTTTCAGGCTATGCACGACATTGATCTGATAGGGAAGCATGTGCAGGGGTCGCGCACAACTAAGAAATTCAGGCGCAATGAGATATGGTCCATGATCGAATTTCAGGGTGCACCTTCCTGGTTCATTACCTTTGCACTGGCAGACTCAAGAAGTCCCATCTGTCTTTATTACACAGATCATGATTTGAAATTTAAGCCTGAGATAATACCAGAGGTTGCACGGTTTGGATTAATCACAGACAACCCGGTGGCTGGAAGGACAGATTGGGGCTATTCAGTGAAACTTCGGGCTTTTACAGGACGGTGGAGCAACTAGTGTAGTTGATGTTGCACTTGCACTTGCTATTGTGGATCAAAGGGGCATTGACGCCACAAGAGATTTGTGACAGGATCATGGGTTCTGACGGAATGTTCCGCTCTGAAGGCCGTAGCCGCGTGTGTCACCAAATATGTTACCAAGGTAGGATTGAAGACCTACGGTGTGATTGATGTAATCAGGAGTGTGTTTCATAAGAATACTGCGATGTTAGGGGGGACAGCTGATCAGCACAACAAGAGCTGGAAGATAATGATGCAGGTAGTGAATTCGCTTACTAGTAAATCTGAAATTGGAGGACCGATGGCAGCCATGTACCTTCTTGGCAACCTACATCACTACAAGTTACATAACTTTGTTCTATGATATTGGAAAACATATGTTTGTGAAGTTCGAAAAATTTGGGAGACCGAATCTGACAGATCCAGGGCGGAAGGCAGTGGCAAAGATGCTGAAAATGACAAAGTGGTGCTCGGTGTCAAAGATGGAACTTACATTGGGCTGTCTCGAGTGGATGATTACACTATGAGACCAAAAGTCTATGAGCACGTCCCCTTGTACAATTGGATCAGACTGTCCAGAAAGGATAAGCTGTCTAAACAACAAGCTGCTAAATTTGAGCATGATTGCGTAGACACCAATGTTGAGGAAGGCGTAGAGTCAGACACAGATTCAGCCGAAGCCAGTGAAGGGGATGTGGAGGAAAATAAACCGATTTGTTTCTTTGAGGCCATGCACAGAGGCGCACGCATGTAGTGTATCTCAATGAGGATGATGGCCCAACCACACTGAACTTCATTGGAGGCAACTTACCGTGAAGCGACAAGGGTGACAGAGAAGCTTACTGCGTGACCATGCTGACTCTTTTCAAACCGTGGCGATCAGAAAAAGATCTAAAGATGGAAGAGGAATCATGGGAAGATGTGTTCGAGCACCATGATTTCGACAAAACCTGGCAAAACAAGATGAAATTCTTCAATGTCAAACATGAATGTGCTGATGCCAGGGACAATTACCATGTGCAGCAAAAAGATTTGAAAAATGCCAGTAGTAAGCACTGGGCAGGGTCGGGATTCGGAGCAGGTGAGGATTTTGAGAATGATTTCAGCACTGGCATAGATCAAGAAGTACAGGATCTGTTTGAGGTTGAGACTAACAATAGTCTGAGATACAGACAAAAACTGAAATGAGATAACAACAAGATCAAGCAAATAATGGCGACATTGGGTTGGTTAGATGACTGTGTAGATGGGAAGCCTGATTACTGGATGTCGCCGGGAGATCCTGATTACAGAATGCCTTCGGGTAAGTGGCAGAACACTGTTCAAGCGAAGAAACAAAGCTATCTGCAAGAAAGCGGGCACCATTTGAAATTGAGTGTGAAGCAGGGTCGCAAAAAGGTGAAAAGTTGTTTGGGGCCGGGAGAGGTACATATCATAGGAAAAGTGTTTCTCAATTGAAATTTAAAGCAGCAGTGCAAATTCATCAAGAAATCACTGATAGTGTAGTGACTGAGTTTAAACTGAATGAAGCTCAAGAGAGAGCTTTCAGAATTGTAGTGAATCATGCCAATGATCCTACCTCTAACAGGCTGCAGATGTATCAAGGGGGAATGGGTGGAATGGGTAAATTAACTCCTTGTACAGTGGAAAGATGGGCTATATATTAGATGGAATGATGTTGTTGAAAAATCAGGAGGACACAATAGGCAAGGTGCTGTGGCACCAGACAACGACGGTGGTCATACTGAGAGAAAATATGTGTCAAAACAAGCAGAGTTTGGATGATTCTCAACTGCAAAAGGCACAGGAAAATATGTGGTATAAGTCGTGCACAGAAGAAGATATAGCATATTTGCGGAGTCAGATAGCTGGTCGAGGGCCGACCAAACCCAAGCTCGTGCAAAGGCGGTTCAGAAATGTCTCAGTTATCACTGTGCGCAATCTGCAAAAAGATCAGATCAATATAATGGGCACGCACAGGTTTGCAACTGAAAACAATGTGCCTTTGAAGACATTCTACTGTGTTGACCATTACAAGTTGAAAAGTCATGATATTGCCTCTAAAGATGAAAGGAACGAAGCTAGAAAGTTGAATGATGCCTACAGAAAGTCTGCAAATATTCCATTGGCGCAATAACACAAAATTTGGGACCTTATGCCGTCGCAGACGAATCATATACCAGGAAAGCTCAAACTTTGTGCGGGATTGCCTGTAATGATCTGGTACAACAAAGCAACTGAATGTTGCATAACAAAAGGGGCGGAAGCTACAGTTGTCGGGTGGGATTCAACCAAAGGTTTGCACGGCAAAGATATCCTGGAAACCTTGTTTGTGGAGCTAAAGCACCCACCTAGGACTGTGCACATAGAAGGCCTGAAGCCTAATGTAGTTCTGCTCGTTAGGAGAACAGATGCCTTGGTTGGCACACTTACAAATAGTGAGAATATTTCAATCGCACTGTGATGCTGGTATTTGGTTTTAATACCCTAGGATATCCGGCCTATACAAACAAGAGACGGGATGCTCCTAGTTGGTTCGGGTGAGACAAGGTTGGCCGCCTTAGTCCCAGACTGTGAAGCAGTATACTACTTTAGTGACCGAAAAGAGATTTATTGAGGCTAGTCTAGTTAGTGGCTAAACTAGACCCAATTGGGAACAGTGGCTGAGAAGACTGAAACAACTTAACCTTAACTTGAAACTTGATCGAAACTTGAAACACTGTGGCTTCTCGAAATCGCTTGTTGGTGCCTACCTCTTGTAGAGCACTTAGAGAAACGAAACCGAAACCTGGTAGACTAGACTCTCTGTCTAGGCTGACCAAACTGGGGGGTGAGAAACTCAAAGATAGTAACTGGGCTACATACACGAGATCGGATCCTTTATATACTATTTCTAAGTTCTATTTTTAGATGCCAGGCACCATCGTCTCCTTGGGTTTCTATTTTTAATCACTCATGCTTCCTCCTGATTGGCTGTTCCTTGGATAGCCACTACTCTGCTTCGTCATCTCTGCTCTTGGCTTTGTAATCAGTGTCTTTATTTAGATTTGCTATGCTGGGTGATTAGTAAGCGAAGCGAACTATAGGCCTAGTTGGTGCACTATTTTTAAATGGCTCCCAGGATGATTAAATGCTGCTTCGTAAGCTTTTGCTTATTAATAATTTGGCTGAGTCGTTATTGTGAGTTGATTGGTCATGCAGTGATAAATCTGACGGAGTCACTAATTATTGTTCCTGGAGAGAGCACCTTTTTTGCCACAGGCTGACCGACTGTTGGGCAGCTTATGGGGATGACTGATGTTTTCGCATTATTTGGTGGTGGCGTGTTCAAATCCCTCCCCTGGACGTTTCTTTGGTAGTATTCTTTCCTGACTCCTTCAGATGACCATTCTTGGTGTGAGAAATGATCGGGGACTTGGGAGGGTTGACAGGTGGCATTCTTCCATTCATAGAGTTAACTTTGAATGTGTAACAGTCTCTGCTAGTTACTCACCAAAATATAATCGGACAAAGGGTGTGAATAGATCGATAGTGATAGAGATAGATCAAGACTGCTTGAGAGAGCTGAGACCTTAGTCTTTAACGAAGTGAATTAGACTG
>JACXVL010000187.1:0-117084 GCA_014898675.1 Athelia sp. TMB
ATCTTCCGGTACCATTACGATAACTTCTTTTGAGCTTCACCAGTGCTGCCGAGGAATGTAATGCTAAATATGGCACCGCCAGTATAAGATTTAAGGACAACGAATGTTAAATAAGGTAATGCGTTGTAATGTCTTCTCGGACGTCACAAAATCTCGCGATGTCTACGACGACGTGCTGGCGATGGCGACTCGAGAAATAGGGGCTAAAATAGGGGCTCAAACGAGCATAAGCATTCGGTGGTTATGGACGACCTGGCGCTTTGACCATGACTGTGATGACCTCGAACTCGATACTCACTCAATTTACACGCTAGAACGCATGTTCTGTGGCTCTTTCCGTTGAACAAGAACGTCGACATCTGGATTTAGAGGGCTTATCTTGATTGGTAATCCTAATCCAGCGATGAATTTTGGCTACCGCCGAGTCGGGAGTCCAACTCGGACGACGGACATTCAACCTTGAAGATCATCAATTCTTTCCACATGTCCGCGGGATACCGCAGATTTCGGTAGCACGCAGCCATTGGCGTAGAAGCAGTGCTTGAAGGTGGCTGTTGGCGTCCAACGTGCAGCAGGACCAGTCATAAGCATCACGCAGGGTCTTCGGCCATGATATCCAGGGAACTGCCAGCCGCGAAATGGAATCGTATAAATGCAAGGTCGTAAACAGGAAGACTCTTCACTACCCAGCATCTTACAATCTCGCAACAAATCCACCACAAAATCAACTGCAATGTCACAACCAATTGTTCTAATCACTGGTGTCACGGGCTTCCTCGCCCAGCACCTGGTTGCCGCCACCATAGATGCAGGCTTCCGCGTTCGAGGGTGTGCCACTATCTACCTTTTCTCGCCTTTCTCATGCTAACTGCTGCCCAACCATCAGCACAATCCGAAGCACATCCAAAGCTGATGCGCTCCTCGCCAAGTTCCCCAGCAACTTCGAGACCACCGTCGTCGCCGATGTCGCCACCAGCGACCTCACCGCTGCCGTTAAAGATGCCACCTACATTCTGCACGCCGCCTCGCCCTACACCTACGCCTTCACCAACGGCGAGGAAGCGCTGCTCAAGCCCGCCATCAACGGCACGCTCAACGTCATGCGCGCCGCTCACGCTGCTGGTCCCGCCCTCAAAAAAGTCGTGATCACATCGAGCTTTGCGGCGATGGTGAACATCCCCGAGGGTGGAATCTGGCGCGCATACGAGTACAGCGAGGCTGACTGGAACCCGTTCACGTACGAGCTGGGCGCTACGCCGGGGATGGACCCGGGCGCGGTTTACTCGGTGTCCAAGAAGCTTGCGGAGCAGACAGCTTGGGATTATGCGGAGGAGAATCAGATGAGCATTGTTTCGTGTGCGTAATCTTTCTTCCTTCTGCTTTCCTTTTTCTTCTGACTGACATGACTTACTAACCCACAGTGAATCCCCCGATGATATACGGCCCTGCGCTACAGGACTCTGCAACTTCAGCCGCAGCTCTCAATGCCTCCTCCGCCGCGATATATCAACTCTTCTCCGGACAGCTGAGCGCCATCCCAGACGACCAATTGCCCCTGTTCTGTGACGTTCGCGGTGCGCAACTGCTTCTCGCAGCATTCTTTATACGAAGATACTAATTGAACCCATTCTAATCATATAGATGTAGCGAAAGCCCACGTCCTTGCTCTCCAAACCCCTGCCGCAAACGGTGCCCGCATCCCGCTCTACGGCGGTGGATTCACCTGGGCCCAGGCTGTCGAATACCTGCACGCCACCCGCCCCGAACTGCGTGACAGGCTCGTGCCCGTTGGCACCGGCAATCCAGCACCCTCCACCATATCGACGGTCAGCACGCGCGCTGCGGAGGAGAAACTGGGGATCAAATCGTTCATTGGCTGGAAGCAATCGTTGGATGATACGGTGGACTCTTTATTGGAGCTCGAGAGGAAGTGGAATGCCTCTGCTTAATCGTCGAACAGCAAATATCTCTCCCACAGGATCGGCAGTTACTAATCATTAATGCTAGATACATATTAATACTAATCGGCACTCTTATGTTGAGGATCCCTGGCTTGCCTTATCCTCGTTCTCGCATCATCCACATCTCTCAGGTCGCTTGCGACCAAACCATACTGGAGTGTATCTTTATGTGTCGTGTTTGAAGTCACACTCGCATTGTTACCCCAACCATTCTGCATGTGTACCGCACCTCAAACAGTGGTCATATCGAGCCCAATGTCAGATAAGCCCGTGGATATATTTGGAACTTCTGCAGTATTTCACGAAGGGACTGCCCACTTCTTCTCCAGCTCCAAAATTGAATCCACTGTATCAGACAGACTCGTCTTCCACCCAATGAACTCCTTCAAACCCAGCTTCTCACGCGCAACGCGAGTGCTGATTCTTGCGGCAGGTCCTGGCGCCGGATTGCCTGAGTTGAGCGGGACAAGTCGGTCTTTGAGCTCGGGACGCGTGGCGTAAAGTTCCTCAACCGCCTGGCCAAACGGTTAGCATTATCGTGTAGTGAGGAGAGTAAAAAAAACTCACATCTTTCCAGGTGAAGGACCCGCCACAGAGAGGCACCCGCTCCCCGTCCGCTGCCTCTGTCTCCAGCGCCAGCACGTGTGCCTTAGCCACATCTGCCCGCCGAGCCGATTAACTCAGTCACGCACTTAAATATCAGGGCAGAGACCCCTACCTCGCACATCGCAGAACAACGGCAGCCTGTCATCTGGGATCGCATGGACACGCCCAGAGAAAAGGGCATAGATTGCTGCAGAAGATGTGTTCAACGTCTCGGGGGAGGTCGCAGCTTCTTGCAGGGCGGGGCCATAAATCATAGGGGGATTGACTGGGTGTGTCCAATCGCCGTCAGCTATATGATGGCCAGTGTGCAAAGCAAAAGAACTAAGCACGCACGTGCAATTATTGGGAGCTTGTGCTCCTCCGAGAATGCCCACGCAGCTTTCTCTGCGAGTTTCTTACCCGCAGAGTATACGATAGCAGGAGGTACGCCAGGGGCCGCAGCCTCTTCGTATGTATAAGGGTTCCAATCTGCGACGAGTTAACCTCGGCGTCCGTGCTCAAGAGTTAGAGCAGCATCATCTGACCTTTCTCGGTATACTCTCTATCACCCCATGGGCCCTTGCCTTTCAGATCAGAGATCGCCGCGAAACTCGATGTGATGACCACTTTCTTCACCCCCGCCTTCTTTGCGGCGCGCAAGACATTGAGTGTTCCGTTGATAGCCGGTTTGAGCAGGTCCTCTTCGCCATTAGTGATGTTGAATGTGTACGGAGAGGCGGTGTGCAGGATGTAAGTGACGCCTATCTCATTGAATATTGATATCAGCATCAAGGGACACGACCATGATTTGTTGGGTGGACGTGCCATCTAAAGCCGCGCTGAGATCGCTATTTGCGATATCGGGCACGATGGTGGTCTCAAAGTTATCAGGAAACTTTGTGAGCAAAGATGCGCTCTTTGATTCATTGCGCACAGTCCTAAAATTCATCCACGTCAGAATCAACTCTTCTTAGACTGGACAGTGACTGAAAACAATCTACCCTCGAACGCGATAGCCGGCGTGCAGGGTGGCTGAGACGACGTGCTGCGCGAGAAACCCAGTCACTCCGGTGATGAGAACGAGAGGTTTTGGATCGGACATTGATATTACTGCAATGATTAGTTAGAACTGTTGAGTGCAGAAGATAAGATGAGAGTACTGTGAGGCGAGATGATAAGCGCCCTGATATGCGTCATTACACGTGACAAGGCAAAAGTCGCGGTTGGATTTCGAATGAAATTTAGATATTGAATCCCTCGATGTGATCGTTTACTTCATGCAAGCTTCATGCAACTATCTCAACTAGGTTTTTATTGCCAGTCCTGGGAGCAGAGCAGGTCGACTCTGGGGCAAGTACTGCGAAGTACTGGCCAAATCTCCGCACTCTGTATATCCGACAGTGCTCAGCGATGGAGGCAATCCTCGACTTGCTCTATGCGCGGAGGAGGGTGAATGCGCCCATCAAGAAGCTCCTGGCGCTTACTGCAGATTGTGCAGCCATACGAGACGCCTGCTCGGACATTTTCAGTGATTTGGGAGTTGAAGGAATAACCGGAGATCTTCTCGAGGCACTCTATCCCTCGTATCCTGCCTGGACTTTGGAAGTTGAGCAGATCGAGCCGGACGACTAGGCTGGTGCCGAGTACTCCACAGTGAACCCGTATTTTTACTGCACTCGTCAATATCGAGAGTACTCTCGCAGACTCGAGTTGATACATTGGAAGACTGAGAATGAAATCGGCCAGTGCACTATAAGTAGTAGCCAATAGAAAAGTCCGAATGCAGAAAAAGAATTCGTACTGTACAAGTACACTCATTGCGGGAATGGTTGTATACACCGGTAGCGACCGTCCAACCCAAATTCGCGCCACATGACATGACCATACAAACTCGAAAAGTCCAATTGCAGAGAAAAAGTTCGTACTGTACACGCATAGATTCGTCCATTCGTCCTCCCCCCATTCATCTCCCTTCTTATCCTCCCTGCTCACCGCTGATCCTCCGCACCAGGATGCCCCTGCTCGCCCCCCGGCGGCGGGGGCGCGTGCTGCTGCTGCGCCTGCGGGTCGAGCCGCGGGTCGATGACGGGGTAGTACCCATACGGCCCCCCAGGCGGCGGCGGGCCATACTGCATGTGCGGGTGCTGGTGTGGGTGCGGGTGCATGTGCTGGTGGCTCGGGCCCGCGAACTGCTGCGGGTGCTGGGGGTGTTGTTGGTGAGGGTGAGGATGTTGCGGGTGCGGGTGCGGCTGGTGTTGCGGGTGCCCGGGCGGCGGCGGCGGTGCGGGGTAGAAGTACTGGTACGGCGGGTAGCCCATCGGCGGGGGCAGCAGCGGGTGCGGCATCTCGCTCGGCGGGCCGGGGGGGCCCTGCGCGCTCATGTCCACGAACTGGTGCTCTGCGTGTGGGGCTGATCCTAGACGCGACTCTGGTCAGCAAGGCAGGGGTAAGCGGGGCGGGGGAAGAGAGGGTGAAGAGGGAGGGGAAGAGGGAGGGGAAGAGGGAGGGGAAGAGGGAGGGGAAGAGAAGGAAGGCGCACCGTCTGCGTCGGGCGAGGTCCCACTTGCGCCACCGTGCGTGTTGCGGTGCGTGCAGGCGGCCTCCATGCCCTTGTGCCAGCACGCCCTGCACGCGCGGTCCTGACAGTCGTAGTTTTTGCGTGTGCACGCCGCACAGGGCCTGCGTATATGCATATTATGTCAGTGTGATTCAATAGATGGAGGGAGTGGCGCACCTGTTCCCGTCGCAGCGAATCTTGTCCCGCCTGCAATTCGTGCACGCCTAATAGACCGTCAGCGCGATCCCAACGATAAACGAGCGACGCACCGCCATGACGCGCGTGCCGTGCCCGCGGCCCTTGCGCGTCGCGTTCACGCACTCGACGTTCTGCTCGAGGCAGTGCCGGCACGGGCGCGTGTCCTCGCACTTCTTGTTGTCGCGCCGGCAGCACTCGCAGCGCAGCTTCACGAGCTTCGGCCCGCGGTTCATGTGCACGCACTCCTCGCCGCGCGTCAGGCAGCGCGCGCACGGGCGCTGGTCTTCGCACTGCCCCCACCCCATCGTCAGCTCCCATTTTTTTCACCCCGCCCCGCTCTCCACACGACGACCACGCACCTTCTTGTTATCACGGCGGCACGCCTGGCAGGCAAGCTTCGCGCGCTCGGCGCCCTTGCTGCGCCCGCCGCCCCTGGTGTCGCCCGCGCGCGGCGGGGCGGCCTCGTGGCGCACGAGCGCGCCCGCCTCCTCCGCGCACTCGAGCTGGAGCTCGCGGCAGCGCGCGCACGGCTTGCCGTCCTCGCAGCGCACGCGCGCGCGGCGGCACGCGTCGCAGCCGTCGATGCACTGCGCGGCGGTGAACCCCTTTTTCGTGCACCCGCTGCACGGCCTGCGTGTCGTCAGTGGGGCTGGCTGATGGTGTTGTTGGGTGGGCCACGCACCTCTCGCCGTCGCATCTGATCTTGTCCCGCCTGCACCCACGTCAGCGTGCGTTCGTGCGTGTATGCGCTGGACTCACCTGCAGCTCGCACAGGCCTGGAGACGGGGGGAAAGCGCTGGATCAGTGATTGGGCCTCGCTGGGCGAGAATGCTGGTGCTCACCTTGCTCACCTTGGCTGCGCGCCGTGGCCAGACGTCGGAAGTCGGAAAGACGGTGGTCGGGTTCGGGTTCGGATCCATCAGCAGCGATTACAGTTACCCTGTGCCGGAAGGCGACAGCGTCCGATGAGGCGATGAGAAGAGGCGGGAAAGGCTGCCGCTTTTGGAAGCGTCCGTTTTGGTCGGTTTCCAACTCCGCGGCACTGGGGCGCGGGCGACGACTTCTCATGAACTCAACTCAGGCGACGACGACTCACGACTCAAGCGTCGACTCAGTCTAGCTCAACTTGAACGCGGGCAACGCGCACGGGAATCAACTGGAACTCGGTCAACTGGCACGAGCCAACTGAACTCGGACATGGTATTGCAGCACGACAGCGGGTATACACAACACACTACAACTGATACACCGCAATGCTCTTCACCCCCCAGTTCGCCTCCTTGAAATTCGTCGCATTCGCCACCATCTCCGAGCACGTCCCCGGGCACCCGCTCCCCGCATACGCGCCCGCCGCCCAGTCCCCGCAGATCGTCGTGTCGAGCGTGAGCACGTGCTCGTAGAAGTGCGCCGCGATGTCGCACGCCGCGCCGCCCCACGCCGCCGCGGGCGTGCCCCACCCGCTCGGGTTCGGCGCGCGCGCAGCCACGTCGGCGGGGATCGCGTTCCGGCCGAAGCGCCAGACCTTGATCCCGGTCGAGTCCCAGAGGTGCGCGAACACGCCGCCGCCCGCGGCGTTGAACCCCGGCCCGAAGCTCGCGGGGCTCGGGTCGCTGAACCCGCACCCCGAGTTCGCGCCGTCTGTCGACAGGCACGTCGTCCCCAGCACATTCGAGGTATACGCCTCCGCCGCGGGGGGCGCGGTCGACAGCGTGCAGGCGGACCCGGAGCCGGAGTGGAGCGTGTACTGGTTGTTCGCCTGGTCGTTCACGCCCTCGATGATGTCGATCTCGCCGGCGGACGGCCAGTTTGGCCCTGCGGACCACCATGCGGGCCAGGTGCCGCAGCCCTGCGGCATGTGCGAGAAGTCTGCGATGAAGAGGCCCGAGGAGTACGATTTTTTGGTGCTGATGCGCACGCTGAAGGGGAGGGGGGCAAGTCAGCATTGGGTTTGGGGGGAGGGGAGGGGGACTGACGAGTTGCGGCTGCCGCCCGCGGCGACGACGCTCGTGGAGTCGACGGCGATGATCGTGGCGCCGCCGCTCTGCTTCGTGAGCCCCGCTTTCGACGCGCTCGCCTGGCTCACGAAGTTCACGTTCCCGTGCGTCGGGTCTGCGCCCTCGAAGAAGTTCCACCCGCTGCACCACCTTTCAGCCGATGCACGATAACAGGAAAGAGGGGAAGACGCACTCGAAGAAGGTCGATCCCTCGTGGAGATCGGTCAGTTTGTATTTGGAGGTCGCAGTGGACGTCGGCTTGGACGAGCTCGCGGATTTTGTGGTGCCCGCTTTGTGCGTGCTGCTCGCGCTGGCGACGGGCGTGCTGCTCGCGCCGCGCGTCTTGCACGACCCCGCAGCGGACGTGGTCGCGCGCGCGGCGAGGCCCTTGTGCGCGAACCGCCGCTCGTAGTCCGCGTACACCTCGCGCGGCCCCGGGCCCGCGGCCGCGCCCGACGTCAAGCCGAGCGCCAGAACAAGGAGGGAGAGGACGGAGAGAGAGTGCATCGTCGACGAGCAGCCGGGCTCGGAGGGTTATAGAGAAAAGGAGGGAATGGAGGCTAGGCAAATGGGGATCGTGTGGGTTGCCATGAGCTTATATATGTTCGCGGGCGGTGGGCTAGAACCGGCGCCGCGAGTTAATTATCATTGTGCGCCAACGGGGACCGACGAAAAGCGGCACAGTCACACTGCGCCACACTGCGACGAAAAGCGGCACACCGTGACAGCAGGTCACAAAGCCTTTATCACATGATGCAGCCTTGCGCGCATAACCCCTCCGCCGAGCTTGCGAGGCGGCGGTTAGAGTTAGGGGTTAGGGTTAGGTGGTTAGGTTAGCGGTTGGGGTTAGGTGGTTAGGTTAGTGGTTAGGGTTAGTGGTTAGTGGTTAGGGTAGCGGGATATATTCATAGAAAAAAACTAGTCTTTAGCGTGCCCGACCGAGACGCCTCTTGGGGGCCCCGCCGAGCCATAGGCGAGGCAGGGGAGGGCGCGAGCGTCGGGTACTATTTTTTTCAACTGGGAAAAGATATTAATTAACACTGCCCCCGGTGTGCCGCTTTTCGTCGCTTTGTGACTAGGCTGTCACGGTGTGCCGCTTTTCGTCGCAGTGTGGCGCAGTGTGACTGTGCCGCTTTTCGTATGTCCCCTGCGCCAACGGATTTGTGGTGATCGATGCCAATTAGAGTATAAAATCTCCGCGTCCGGTGTTGTGCTTGTCCGTTACAGCATCGCACGTGCCCGCGTTTTGTTCTTGTCCTGCTTCCACGTCTGACCGCGTTCCGTCCTAGGCCTGTTGTAGCTCAATACAGCGTACACGACTGCGTCTTCTGGCAGGAAGGCGCGAAAAACAAGGAGATGTCGGGCGAAGTTGCAGCGGCCAAAGTGCAAACTTCAAAGGCTATCAGCATATCCTGTCAGTGCGGTTGTAGGTGGCATAGAAACACGCGCTGCCGCTGTGCCGCATTCATTGAAAGCCACTCAAAGCTTGCTCAAAGCCTTATAAAGCCTCGCCGACGGGCCAGGAACAGCTCCGCTGGCGTGCCCCAATGCCACCATTCTCTCACGTCATTCGTCCCTTGTCGGGAGGCGGGACCGCCAATCTGATCGTTGGCAGCTATTATTAGCTGCCTCTGCTGTGAGCTCCTGCGCTCTCGCCCCGACCTACTCCAACACGCACCACACCGCCATAGCCAGGTGAAGTCAGCGAGCCACGGAACGAACGAACCCGGCGAACGTCTGTACCCCGACCGGCGGTGGCATTGCCCACGTGCCCGCTTAATGAAATCATGCACATGCACCACCGAATAGAAATCTGAGTACTAGCCTCTGACACTGACCAGCAGTGTCCCACCTTCCCCACCCCCCACCAACCATGCCCGACGAGATCGAGACACCTAAGATCGTGCAGGAGCAGTGCGTGGCTAATCGCGTGCGTGTGGGATGCGGCTAATCGGGCACAGCGAGGCGAGCGAGCAGGCGGAGGCGCATGCTGTGGAGATACGCGCGGCGCTCGATGCGCTCGAGGCGCCCGCGCTGGGCGAGGAGAGGTGCGTCTCGTCTTGTCGTTGATCAATGCGCATGCTAAGATATGGCTCATCGACCCCAGCGAGGCGGGCGAGCAAGCAGAAGCGGCAGCGGCCGCGCATGCTGTGGAGACACGTACGGCGCCTCTCGAGGCGCCCACGCCCAGCGGGGAGACGTGCGTCCTATCTCTTCCTTCGATCGGGAAGCACGGTGCTGATGCGCGGCTGAACAGCGAGCCGACGCCCGATGAGCGCACGCAGTCAGAGATGCTCGATAGCCTCGAAGCGCCCGAGCCCTCCACTGAAAGGCACGTCTTTATCGACCGAAGAGGCCCACGATGCTGATAGACACACAGCATCCACAGCCCCGCGGCGGCGCGCGCGATGCTGAACACGCTCGAGCGCACGGTCGGCGAGATCGACGCGCAGGCGGGCGAGACGGCCGCCCTCGCGAACGGGTCCACCGCGTGCGTCCTCCCGCATACATTAGCATAGGGCGTACCACTGACATCAATACCGGTCTACAGAGCGGAATGGGCAGACGCAGACGCTCCCGCCCCGGCCAGCACCGAAGCGCGCATTGAGGCCCAGTGCGTGTTTCCGTCCGCTGGGCATGTTGCCCCGCGCCCGCACTGACATCCCGCGCAGGCACGCAGATCGATATCGCCGCGAGGACGCCGCCCCGGGGAGCCCGTTCAGCGGGTGGAAGCCCAAGGGCGGGCGCGTGCGCAGGCCCGTGAGCAAGCAGGCGGAGGCGGGCCATGACGAGTCCGCGTGCGTGCTGCCCACCTTATCCTTCCCAGCTGCACTCTATCTAACACGCACGGCATATCCAGCCCGCCCGTAGACTTGGGCAAGTCGAACGTGACGATGAGCGGCGCGCAGAGCGGCGGGCCCAAGGGCGGCGGGGGCGTGAAGCTCAAATAGGCGTGCTGTATGGCCGCTGGCGTATAGGATACCCGTTAACTGCTCCTCTGGATAATGCTTGATATTGTACAATTGCATGCTATTGGTACGAGCTCGAGGCCGCGCGTGCCTATGGCGCGCCCCACTCCCTCCGCTGCTGCTCTGTCCACTCGAACACGGGGAACGGGTGGCCCTCCGTGTTGAAGACGTACTTGTCGAGCGGTATGATGTCCTCCTCGGTGAAGAGGAGGTATAGGTACTTAAGGCTGCGGATACGGGTCAGCTAGCGTCAGAAGGGCAGGGTTGGGCACGTACGTTTCTGCCATGAAGTAGCTGCGCGATGAGATGGACGCGATTAATTACCAAGAACGGCGGTATGAAGCTACGGAAAAACTCACCTCGGCTCCTCGTTCATCTCGTTCGCAGGCGTGTATTGCACGTCGCCGACGCTGGAGTACCCGAACTCCGTCTTCGTCTGCTTCTCGATGGCCTCGAATATGTTCCAGCCGTAGTCCCGCCACCGCTCCTCGCCCGTGGTCCGCCACATGAGATACAGCGACTCCAGCGTCTGCACCAAACCTCAGCCATCGCATCACACCACACGCACAGCACGCACCTCAGGCCTGAGCAGGAACGCTGTCCGCTGGATCGTATAGTCGCGCAGCCGCTCGTCCGGCGCCGGGCGCGCCATCCGGTCCTCCATGCTGAACACAACCGGCGCCCCCATCGCCGCGCCCGGCGGCGGCCCGCTCCCGCGCGCGTGCCACGCAACGAGCGCGTCGACCCACTTCTCCCCGCCGCCCTTGTACTGGTACCGGCGCCCCTCCGGCTCCGCGGGCGTGTACATCGTCATCTCGTCCGCGCCGAGCCCCGTCGGCTGGTCCGCGTAGCTGAGGTAGCACGTCTGCGCGAGCGCGGCGGCCGCCCAGCGGTGCACGGCCGCGAGGCTGAAGGGGCGGAGCTTGAGGTACCCCGCGCGGGAGGCGGCGCTGAAGTGCCGGGAGAGCGCGTCGAGGTTGATGGACGGGTCGTCGAGGGGGAGCGTGTGTGCGCCGAGCGCGAGGAGGCCGGGGAGGAAGCAGGCGAGGTGCTCGAATTTGTGCGAGGGCGTGAAGGCGTCGGAGGTGGTGTCTGTTGGCGGCGAGATGAGCTGCGCGATATTTGTTTTGGGGGATGTGCTCACCGGTGACGTAGACCATTTGGCGGTTGGGGGAGATGTAGAGAAGCTGTGTCAGTATCATGGTGGTCGCCTGGATATCTGTTTACGGGGTCAGCATGGGATGAGGGGAGGGCATTCCCCGACTCACACATTTCCAAGCTCTTCTTGTCGGTCTTGGCGGTTAGTAGATATTGTTTGAGTAAGTATTCATGGGCGCTGTCCGCATTTCCGCCGACGGAAAGTATAGCTAAGAAGGATATTCAGTGGCTCGCTTCAAGATTTGCGTGAGAGAGGGGACATACTGTCGACCGGCTGCCCTAGCCCCAGACTCCATCTGGTGGGGAGCATGCCTCCCATATGATTGATCTTCGCATTGTACAGGCCCTGATTGACGTTGTTGGCCTGCAAAGAAATTCAGACCATGCCTGAGATCGAAGATAAAACGACTTACAATATTGAAGAACTCTTGCTTGCCCGTCGCCTTGGCCAGATACAGGTATTCCAATTGGCACGTCGCCATCTCGGCTATCGAGGCAATTTCGCTGCCTTGGTGCTTGTGCCTGTTCGGACATAAATACGCGTTCGCGGAGGAAGAAAGGCGCGGCATACTCTGTAGTGGACACTGCGAACACAGGGAACTTGCTTGGCGTGTCGAACACGGGTTCCATCAGACGGCCAAGATCATCTGCGCGTTCGAGCAGGATCGGTTCTCCGGACAGGGCGTAGGCAGAGAGCAGGCCCCCAAGGTATCGAATCGTCGTCTCAAAGAACGGGGCGTAGTACCCCTTTGCATTCCGTCAATATAATGCCTGAGCGGGATCTTAGTTGAACATACCTTTGGAACATCCCATGTGGCATTCTCGACAAAGGCCACTGCACGCTTGAACTCGTCGTGGAGACCCATGATGTACATCGTATCCAGGCTGTCTACGATCATGACTCCCCATCCGTTGAAGCTGCAGATTGACGCGATGAGCATTGGCACCGACGTGGACTAAATGGATGTACAAACTTGTTCGTACCTTCGCCGCTCCTCGGTCTAATCTCGTCAAATCCCCAGGCATTCTCCTCGTAAGCTTTCCACGTGTGCACAAAGGCGGCCTTGACCAGCTCCGCGCGACGCTTCCATTCCTCCTTTGTAGGTGGCACGTCTGGCTGCAGTGGTTTAGTATGTTCTACGGCAACCTCGGGACTGGCGACGGCATCGGTGGGCAAGGCCAGCAAATCGGCGTGACGCCAGAAGTTGAGGGAGAAGTACGATGCCCAGAGGAAGACCAGGAGACCAGCTGCTAATGCGAGATGGCGCAGAGTAACCCCCCGGTGCTTCAGCCTGATGCGAAGCTCGTTGAGGTGCTGGTTGCCCGGGATAGAGTAGCCCATGTCGGACGATGCGTCGCCTGGCCCTACGAAAATTCGTGGGGCTATCGCTACTCCGTCTGAAGCTACGTTGGAGTTAAAGAGTCTTCGAGCGCCTAATGTGGAAGAAGCTCGCGTGAAGCTCGCACAAGGTTGAGAGCGGCATGGTCAGGGTCTTGATCCGGCACGGGTGGTTTTGACAGGCTGGGCGCAGTCACGGGTTCTCCAACTGCTATAAACGCGCCTACCCACTCGTTCCTTTCTGCTTACACCCCTGCGTGCGTTTAGGCTGTCTGGTATTTTGTGAACCTCGGCACTACGGCGCTGCCACGCGCCCATGCGTGTCTATGAGTGTGTGCGAATTGTCCGCTGATCTGTACCTGCTTATCAGCAAATACCCCTGGCACAACTAGCCTCGCGACGCTTTCTGCCTGAGGGCTTCAATTTGCTAATTGAGTGGGACAGGACTGGGGAAGGTTACGCATGCAAAGGTGAGCCGCCATACACACTGAGGACGTACTGATATTAATATTGCACATTTTCTCAGCGATATCGAGCATAGTCTCGAGGGATGCTCTCTGTCGGAGACGGATAAACAGGGACGTCGATGAACATGCCAAGGTCAAGCCAAGCCAAGGTTCCTTAAACTGGGCACGCTGGGCCAATCATATTGAATTCTTTGCTTTCTAGATCTCAGTGTCGTTCTGATTTGATCCACACATTTTCGCAAACAAAGGGAGATGGACCTTTGGGCCTGTTCCACCCTCTTCCGTTAGCCTTCACACTACGCCGCTTCTGTTCTGAGCCGAAGCGGCGTGCGTGCCAGTCAAGGCGGGACGGGCGGAGTCCATATCCGTTATCCCCGCTAGCTGGTGCGGCCGGCCCCTGCCGACATTGCTCGGCAGCGTCATTTTCATTCTACCCCCACATTCTCATCGCAAAGCGATCAAGACACAAGGCGGCCAGCATCTCAACGAACACAGCTTAGCCATGCCAGAACCTCAGGATCTCCCCAGCGATACTCAAACCCCGTATGTGCCAGTGGGTCTCAAATGCTGTGGAGTCTCGGCTTGTGACTCAAACAAGCGCTGACTCGAGCCGCGCGGGTTGCAGCGAACCAGCAAACACAAATGTGCCCCATGCTGAGGAGTCAGGAGCTGCGCACCCCGCTCCGAGTCAGCCTCAAGTCCCTGAGCCTCAACCCGCGGTGATACAAGAGGAGGATGTCGGGGGTGGGGCACGGTAAGTTACCCGCGCCCCACTGTACGCTCGAAACAATCTGCTCATCGCGTCGATTCGCTGCTCTGCGATGTGTTCTAGGTCTGCTCCCATGCCCGCATTCGGGTGAGTACTCGCCATTCCTTGTAGATCGAACCAGCATTGACCAACCTTGCAGATGGAAGCCCAAAGGGAGACCAACACCTACCAGATCAAATGAATCTGAGTGCGTATTATACTTACCCCCGCCTTTTCTCGCGCATGAAGAGTAGCACGCTAACGCCAACTATCTGTGTAGCGCGATGACAGATGAAGGCCGTCAAAACGTCACGCTGGGCGGGTCCCAGGGGCCCAAGAGCGGTGGCGGAGTCAGGCTGCACAAAAAGTGAACGCATCATCGATCGGAGTCAGATTGAAAAACTCGATATCGGACATCATTGCATATAATCATAACATGAAGCGGGTTCTGCATGTGTAATCGAGCATGAATTCACAGGTTGCGCATTCAATTTAGCAATACACCTGTTGCGCACTGCCACAGGTTTGTGACCACAGTCTTTGAATTGAAAATGGTGGTGCCATCATAATTCACAATGCTAACCGTGCATGAGGCTGGCTTCATTGAAGAATTGAGCTGATATGTACTATAGAGCTAGGGGGCGGCATGATCACTTGTAACGCCTGAATGCAGACAGGGTCGTGTGCTCGAGAAGGTTATGACGACTATACATATCGATGAAGGTCCCTGCTTCCCGAACAGCCTTCTGAACCACTCAGAACTTGTCTGAAAAGAGGCGCCATCCGTCCCGCACAACCATTGCTACCTCACCTGCTGCCACTTTAGTAACCACCCATCATGCATTACTTCGAGATGTAAAGATGCGCAGGCAGCCGCAAAGGGATAGCCGCCCCAGCATGACCGAAGCCAGAGACGAAGCTTCACAAGTAGGGTCAATTAGATCTTCTGGGAAATGATTTTGAGGTGCATTGGTGCAAGACGCGATATGAGGGCGTGATCCGGTGATTCAAATGCCTCATGTTCGATTGTGCCGCCGGGGGCGCATTGGCAGTAGGCAATATCCTATCCTGAGGGAGGGCTGAGACAGAACGTTGATTTGGCATAGGTGCTAGCTGAAGACAGCGAGCACCGCGTAAAGTCAAACAATCTCCGAAAGCGAAGGACGCACCAATGTATGTGCTCACTGCTCGGCGGTGTAACGATATACAAAGTGTTGCGTGATGAGCGGTTTATCCAGCAGTTGATAGGAAGCATTGGGCATATCGATAGTGTGTCCCAACAAACGTTATTTCTTTACCTGGTGTGCACAAGCTCGTTGTTGACTGGTGGCAGAGGTCAGGAAATTGGAAGGTTATCATGAGCGGGGGGGGGGGAGAAACGCTTCCACCAGCAAAGGTTCTTGAAGATGCGAGAAGGTATTCGGTAACAAATCTCACAATCAGTGAACTCTGTGGGTAGAAAGGAAAGGTTAGAAAGAGAATAGGAGCCAGGCATAAATGTGGGCATGAAGGGTTTCCTTTTCTGCCCACGCCTACGGCTTCAATGCCGACGTTATACTTCCCCTTCAAGGGCACCATGAGCTCTAAGTCTATTCAAAATCAGATCAGCTTTGGTCTCGAGACACGTCTCGCTTCAAAGAAGCGTTAAAACATCGACCGCGTCCGAACCTTTCGAAAATCGGCCCATAACTCCCTAAAGTCGACGCTTCTTGCTTGGCCCTCAAATGTGCTGATAGCCTTTGAGGCTCAGCGTTCAAGGCTAAACACGACCCACAATCTTGAACATCTCTCAGTGTATCATCTGAGGACTCTTTACAGGTGAAGCAGGCGAAGAGAGAATAACTTACAGGATCGCTAGTTTTGTCGGCGTATGAGGGGATCCCGACTCTGGGATGGGCTGGGTCAATACGTGCCAAATCAAGAGTTTACCGCCAGTGGTTGGAGAGGCTGGCAGCACTGGACTTCAAAAGATTGGTGAGCATCCAACTTCTCCAGTAAGAGGACATAAAACCGACCTTGGTACACCCCTTACGCTTAGCCTTCGTGGTTTTCTCCGCGAGGAAGTCATACCAGGCAAATCTCCCTTCAAGCGAAGCAAACTCGAAGCGCAAACTTGTCGAATGAACCATGTTGAATGCCTTCATCCAGCTTCGTAATTTCTTTCTCAGATTGTCTCGAGGGTCGTAAGTGCATTGTTGTCCACTGTCCAGCCGCCCAGCCGGGGTCATGCCAATAGCGCAGCAAACCAGAATCTCGATATCGCATACTTGCCCAGGAGCGCCACAAACAGAACATAATATCTATCAGTCAAGATCCCCGAGGATCCGCGTTCCGGACTTCTGTTGAGGTACTGGCGCTTTGTCTCTGCCATCTGATTGTGAGACCCAATGCGGCAACGCACGGTCCAACGGCAGTCTGTCGCGACTTATCACAGTGAGTCCTCCATGTCCGCTTTACAAACAAACAATAGAAAGGTTCTCACCGAATTTTGTGGTATACCCATCCTGATATCAGTCTGCCTACATCTACCTCACACGTCCCCTCCCTCCTCATAACAAACACCGAAGTCGCTTTGAGAGCCTTTCAATAAAGCGTGGCACGCTGTCCAGCCCTTGCCTTGGAAATATATTGTATGTAGCTCCGACCGATGCCTTCATCAAAGTGCGGGAGCGGTGGCCATTGGGCGAGGTACCAGGTTTGCATGTCAGCGGCAGGCCGATCTCTCCAGACCAGACCCAAAGAATGTCGCAGTCGCACAATGCGCCAGTTTACCGATGAATTCCTCTCGGTCGAGAAGAGACAACTCTCCGCGGGCGACATCGACGTTGAACCATGTGGACACCAGACTTTTGACTCAGAGTGAGGCTAATGCATGGTTGAAGCTTTAAGCCAGCACCTGCAGCAATTTTTTTACGTTGTGATACCATGGACCGATCGAGGCTCAGTAAAACGCAGAAGAAAGAAGAGACTGCGAAAGTGTTGGATAATTGTTCGCAAGGCCCGGCAGAGCCGCTATTTCGGTTTGACCTCCGCTGGCCACATTGTATCCGATATTACACAAATTCTATGGGTAGCCAACCAAACACGTCCTACCGTGTATTTATCCCACCACTATTACCACCAGCAATACCCCATCCACCGCTTTGTTAAGGAGCATCCACTTGTCTCGCTCCACCAAAACGGTCCCATCTCAATGCTGCTGGATCCGAGGCAGGAACCTTGTGCCCATCCATCCGAGGACCTCGTGGAGTACACGGCGTTCTGGACATCCAAGGTAGGTTTCACGTTCACCCAATTTACCACATGGCCGAAATTGCTTTGTTCACCCACTTTTGTGCCACCACCCACAATCTACATAAATATCCTCCAGATGGACCGCTTCTCTCAATTGCACAATGCCTGGCCTCTTACAACAACCTCTTCACATCCTCGAGCTGGATTTTGGAATTCGGGAGCAGATCATGATTTATCCCAACATGAAGAACAGTGTATTTGGGTTGGCGGAGGTCGAGGTTGATGGTGGGCAGGTACGTCGTTCTCTCTTTTTTCATGAGAACACCCGCCGAGTTGAATCAATTAGCTATTTATTCACGACACGGGATCGAAATTGTGGAAAGGCGTGTTTGTGAATGGGATCAAGGTCGATGGCCCAGCGCTGCTGCAGACGGGAGACATTCTCGTGCGTTGGCCTCCAACATTTTCGTACATCACTCAGTACTCACCGCACTTCACCAGAGCTTTGATCCCGACAACGGCTTGGCAACATACACGGTCACCGTGACTGTTTTTCGCCTCGACGACAGATGATGCATTTCGCCCGGGACCCGTATTCGATCAAATTGATTTTGATGATCGCCGTCTTCTACTTGCGCACTTCCAAGACGGCGTTACATATACGCGATGCCCTCTGCTGTAGTACGTATGAATATGACATACCTTCTCTATCACTTCCGCACGGCGTCGTCTGTGTCTTTGTCCAAAGTTCAAATCCACGGAGTGGCAACGCAATGACCTCGGTACATATACCAGCACGATGAAGTTGCCACCACATTTTCTGCTGAGTTTCCCACTGAGCAGCTCGCTACGAGGCTTAAAAACATCTGCTAGCTCATGAATAGGAGTATTTATTGTTGAAGATTCAGCCATCATAGTGTTGCCTTCAACAAGGTATCTTCTCCCATTTGTCGCACGAAGCCATCTTGGAACCAGTGGCGCATTTACTGCAGAGCTCATGACAAGAGAGCCAAGTTATCTTACTTTTCACCAGATGTGATCAAGCACTGAGTCATCTAGAGAGAAGTCGCAATTTCATAGCCTTGATCTGTTTGCATCTGCAAACGCTTAATTTGTATCTTCGGAGACGGGCGACTATTCGGATGGTACAAACGGAAACATCAACCTTGTTCTCATGATCATGACCTCAAAAGCATATGTTGCACTCAGCGCTCCTATGCTCCCCGAAAGGGAGAAGCTGAAGAAAATATAACATCCTCTGCACAGATCTCCACCCCCATCCAAGTCTCACCAAGCGAGAACATCGTATCCTGAGGCTCCTCCGCCAAGCTGTCCAGTTAGGCCCCTCTCTGCTCCTTACAGCCTTTACACAGAACCATGCATTATTTCAAGATGGCTCCGTACTGCTCGGCAGCTGTTGAGGCAGAGCGACTAGCGTTTGAGTAGTTCTGGGCCGAAACTGCAGCACAGCCGAAGGCAGAAAGGAACTTAAGCCTCACAAGTGGGTTCGATGCGGCATCCAGTCCACAGCAATCAGATGAGGGGCTTTTGAGGAGTGCCGGTATGCTGGGAAACTCTGGGAGCGACAATCAAACTTGAAGCTTCCATACGGTTGACGAACTGTCGATGGTCACCGTGACTGACTGAGGAATCAGGATATGAGACGCAGGCTCGAGTAATCCTAATAGGGGCTATGCGAAAACAGTAACTCGGTGGCTATTAATATGGCCGCCGAGCGCTGACCGTCCATGAACGTGATGACCATCAAATATTGACCAGCGACGCTCACTGAACGCGAAACTCGTCTACGTTGTTGAATGGTTTTATTATCCACGTTGTCGAACAGGAACACGCGTACTGCTCTCGGAGGACTTACCTTGCTTATGAATGACCCGCCGAATTCGGTCACCTCCGCGTCGGGAGTTGGTCGGGAGTCCGCGTCCACCTTCGCGAACAACGGACATCCTTGACGTCTGTCCTCGGTGCGATGGACATCGCGAGACATACACGTCCTTTTACTCGGGTAAATGGTGAGCATGCAAATTCATCTATTCTGATGTGTCAGCTTATCCGAGCTTCGCCCAACTCCTTTCGCCAGCAGAGAGCATGTAGACGGGACGCTATCTCAACGCCGACAGATGAAATGCTTGGGAATGTGGCCATAGACACCCTCGGTCACAACCCATGGCCATGGGTACTAGGAGAAGGAGACCTGTCCCCTGGGATGGTGATGGTGATGTCAGGGCGTCCGCGGGACACCGCGGATTTACGACGTCGAGTCATTAACCGAGACATTATGTCTGGAGGTGGCTAATACCGACATGTCAACGGGGCCAACGCGTACGCCGTAGCAGTATCGGTCATTAGCATCACGCAGTGGTCTTCGGCCATGTTCAGGGAATCGCTTGCCGCGAAATGGAATCATATAAATGCAAGGTAGCAAACAGGAAGACTCTTCACTACCCAACATCCTACACTCTCGCAACAAATCCGCAACACAATCAACTTCAATGTCACAACAAATTGTTCTCATCACTGGTGTCACGGGCTTCCTCGCCCAGCACCTAGTTGCCGCCACCATAGATGCAGGCTTCCGCGTTCGAGGGTGCGCCACTCTCTACTTCTCTCACTTGTTCCAATCTAACTTCCGCCTAATCATCAGCACAATCCGAAGCGCATCCAAAGCTGATGCGCTCCTCGCCAAGTTCCCCAACAACTTTGAGACCACTGTCGTTGCCGATGTCGCCACCAGCGACCTCACCGCCGCCGTCAAAGATGTCACCTACATCTTGCACGCCGCCTCACCCTACACTTACGCCTTCACCAATGGCGAAGAAGCGCTGCTCAAACCTGCCATCAACGGCACGCTCAATGTCATGCGCGCCGCTCGCGCTGCTGGCCCCGCCCTCAAGAAGGTCGTGATCACATCCAGCTTTGCGGCGATGGTGAACATCCCCGAGGGTGGAATCTGGCGCGCATACGAGTACAGCGAGGCGGACTGGAACCCATTCACGTACGAGCTGGGCGCCACGCCGGGGATGGATCCGGGCGCGGTTTACTCAGTATCGAAGACACTTGCGGAGCGCACAGCCTGGGACTATGCGAAGGAGAATAACATGAACGTGGTTTCGTGTGTGTAATTTTTTCTTCCTTGATTCTCTTGCATCTGGCTGATACTCTCCTACCAACTTACAGTCAATCCTCCAATGATCTATGGTCCTGCGCTACAAGACTCTGCAACATCTGCTGCGGCCCTCAACGCATCTGCCGCCACAATCTATCAACTCTTCTCTGGACAGTTGAGCGTTATTCCCGATGACCTTTTGCCCCTGTTCTGTGACGTTCGCGGTACGTGACAGCTCCTCGTCGAATGCTTGGTATATCGATACTAACAGAACTCATTCTGACCATTTAGATGTTGCTAAAGCCCATGTTATTGCTCTCCAAACCCCTGCTGCAAACGGCGCCCGCATCCCGCTTTACGGTGGTGGATTCACCTGGGCACAGGCTGTTGAATATCTGCACGCCACCCGCCCCGAGCTGCGTGACAGGCTCGTTCCCGTTGGTACCGGCAATCCAGCGCCCTCCACTATGTCGACGGTCAGCACGCGCGCGGCGGAAGAGAAACTCGGGATGAAATCGTTCATTGGATGGAAACAGTCGTTGGATGATACGGTGGATTCTTTATTAGAGCTGGAGAAGAAGTGGAGCGCGTCTGCTCAGTAGTCAAGTAGCAAATATCTATCTCAACGATCAAGATCGACTAATCATTCTTAGCATATATATCCAATAATTTCACATCGAAGGGACATCCTCTCCATGAACGGTGACTTCGAGCTCCCGTTCTCCAGTAATGTCAGTAGGGCTATTCAGGACTAAACATGTGCAAAACTTCTTCACTGCTTTCAAGTTCAAATACGAAACCATATCGAGGTCTCTTGCAAGCTGCCAATTCAACTGAGTAACTTTGACCGTAGCGCTATTGCGCGAAATTCACATGGCTTCACGCCATATTTCGAGTGTGTATCTCGTTTCTCTTATATGTATGATTGTGCCAGCTCCATGAATATACGAAAATGACAAATGTCGGGACACATCAACAACTGGGCAAAATAGTATGCAATCGAGCTCGTCCTCGAACCTCACCGCCTCCAGCCTCATCTTTGTCATCGCTCTGGTGTGTGTACGCGCCCGCTTGGTGGGGCTGGAGCCGCGGGGTCAGGACGTGAACATCAACAAGGTGGTCGTGCAGCGCGACAACGTCCAGATAACGGGTGTTGCATGACCTGCATTTAGGGTGATGGTGCGGGGGAGTGTCAGCGGCGAGTGAGGTGCTGAAGTAGGACATGATGTTCAGGTTAAGGGAAAAGGAGTTTATGAAGGTTAGGTGGTGGTTAACCTCAATGAAGGGCGATGTTTGAGTGAGGGTAATTGCTGTCTAGAAGGTGGTTCTTATAGGTGATTTCCTGCGGTGGAGCGTCGGGGAGTCATAAGTCCATAGGGGGTACCTGACATCCCGAGTCCAGCCGCAACGAGCACTAATGTCGACGATCCCGACATCAATGGTGTGCAGGTGCATGACGCTTATCCAGATCCAGACAAATGATGCGCTCTGAGTTCTGGGCCATGACATACATGACATTCGGAAAACTATGGAGCCTGTGTGAACAGGGTCCCGTGCACGCATATACCCCAATTCCAGACCGAGTAAATGAGGGGTAGTCTGACACCTGGGCCCCTAAGAAAGCAATGCAGCAGTTCTCCTTTTCCGAGCTTTGTCTAGGGGCAACGAAGCTCCTATAAGCACCAGGGCAAGCAAGAAGTCTGATCTCATAGACAAGACTATTATCAGAGCTTTTTGTGTGTGATCAAGCATATACTATTCAGCGAATTCATGTTCGATCCAGCGGTACGCACGTTACCGACCGCCAACGGTACGTGGCTTCGCAGCCCAAGTTGCCCCTAGCCAAAGCCAGCCTAAATTCTAGAATTATTGTATCATTACATGGCACATGCTCAGGCTTTCATATTTCACATACCGACTGACTTCATCACGAAATGAAGGCGATGCTATGGGGCGGGATCGTCATGGTCGACGGTGTCACGTCGGCTCGGGAAGGTCATTACGGCTGCATCAATGATGCTACCAACCATCCATGACGCGCTTTGCCTCCCGAAACGCCCCCTAAACCACTTGAGAGCTGTATAAAAGGAGGCGAAGTCGTACCTTCAAACCATCAGACCCCCACCACCGTATTACCACTACCACCACCACTACCTTCTCCACTCGCACTGCCATCGCAATCGTCAACTCAAACCACACATCATGCATTATTTCGACATGGCTCCGTATTGCCCAGCAGCCGTGGAGGCGGAACGACTAGCGTTCGAGGAGTTCTGGGCAGAGAAAGACGCGCAGGCAGCTGCAAAGGGCAAGCCGCCCCCAGCACGGCCGCAGCCAGAGAAAAAGTTGCACAAGTGGGGTCGATTCGGGATTAAGTCCACAGCATTCACTAGATGAGGAACGGTTTGAGAGGGAGTGAGGACGACAATCGAACGTGAAGCGTAGTAATATGACCAGATAATCGGGTTGGATGTTGTACTTCGTGAATGTGCTGAATGAACTGAGTCACCTACTTTCCGAGGAATGGTAATTAAGAGGGTTAGTGCGACAAGATTTAAGACGACGTTGACGAGCTGTGGATGGCTACTGCCTGACTCGGAGTGATAGGGGCTAAAGGGCCACGCGAGGATGATGGTTATGTATGGCCCTCTGACCATGACCGTGATGACCTCGAACTCGATACTCACTTCGTCTACACACACAAACGCATGCTTTCGTGACGCCTATCGCCGAGAGAGAAAGTGTAGCTTCAGCTAGTCGGAGGGCTTACCTTGAAAAGGCTGATTCGCAATATCAATCCAGGGCTGCGCCGAATTTGGCTACCTCCGAGTCGGCGGTCCACCTCGGGCGACGGACATTCTTAATTTCTCACTTTAGAGTCGTTGTCTGCTAGATGGCAGGAATTGCATCATGATGCTTCCGGGTTGCGAGACGTTGCGGCAGGGCATGCCCGTCATCTGGTTGATTGTGTCTCTCTTGGCAGCCGATACAACGGACAATATTGCGAGCCATACGCATTCATTTACATGGGTGATTGGTGCGCAAAATTATCTACCACCACGCAATGGCTCCTCCGGCACTCGCCAACCTTACTCGCCAGCAAATAGCGTGTACAGCTGCAGGAGATGCGCTATTGCAAGGCTGACGATCAAAACCCTCACTGGCTTGAGGATCATCAGCATAGATATCTAATCTTTCGACACGTCCGCGGGACACCGCGGATTTCGGGCATTGTCGCATTCATTAGCGGCGAAACTGTGTCTGCAGATGGCTCATTAGGTGTCGGCGCGTCCAACGCGCAGCAGTACCTGTCATTAGCGGGAGATCTTCCGAGTCGGCCATGATAGCAAGGGGCCCGCTGGCCGTGAAAAGGGATCGTATAAAATCAAGGTAGCAAACAGGGAGCCTCTTCACTACCCAACATCGTACAATCGTACAGCAAAAATACACACAAACAACTTCAATGTCACAACCAATTGTCCTCATCACTGGTGTCACGGGCTTCCTCGCCCAGCACCTGGTCGCCGCTACCATAGGTGCAGGCTTCCGCGTTCGAGGGTGCGCCACTCTCTGGGCTGTCGCTTTTTCAGTGCTGACCTCCGCCCAACTATCAGAACGATCCGAAGCGCGTCGAAAGCTGATGCGCTCCGGGCCAAATTCCCGAACAACTTTGAAACCACTGTCGTCGCCGATGTCGCCACCAGCGACCTCACTACCGCCGTCAAAGATGCCAGCTACATCCTGCACGCCGCCTCGCCCTACACCTACGCCTTCACCAACGGCGAGGAAGCCCTGCTCAAACCGGCCATCAACGGCACGCTCAACGTCATGCGCGCCGCTCACGCTGCTGGCCCCGCCCTCAAGAAAGTCGTGATCACATCTAGCTTTGCGGCGATGGTGAACATTCCCGAGGGTGGAATTTGGCGCGCATATGAGTATAGCGAGGCGGACTGGAACCCGTTCACGTACGAGCTGGGTGCTACGCCGGGGATGGACCCGGGCGCGGTTTACTCGGTGTCCAAGAAGCTCGCGGAGCAGACGGCTTGGGATTATGCGAAAGAGAACAAGATAAACTTGGTTGCATGTGCGTAATATTTTATTTATTCTTTGCTCCTAGCTGACCATAGCTTGCCGACTCAAAGTGAATCCCCCGATGATCTACGGCCCTGCGCTACAAGATTCTGCAACTTCAGCCTCAGCTCTTAACGCCTCCTCCGCTGCGATCTACCAACTCTTCTCGGGACAGCTGAGCGCTATTCCTGATGACCAGTTGCCCCTATTCTGTGACGTTCGCGGTACGTGACAACTTGTCAACGCAATAATGATATAATGTCACTAATCGATAATTCAATCATACAGATGTGGCCAAAGCTCACGTCCTTGCTCTCCAAACCCCCGCTGCAGACGATGCCCGCATCCCGCTTTACGGCGGTGGATTCACCTGGGCCCAGGCTGTCGAATACCTGCACGCCACCCGTCCTGAGCTACGTGAAAGGCTCGTTCCCGTCGGCACTGGCAATCCAGCACCTTCCACCATATCGACGGTTAGCACGCGCGCCGCGGCGGAGAAACTCGGGCTCAAATCGTTCATTGGATGGAAGCAGTCGTTGGATGATACAGTGGACTCCTTGTTGGAGCTGGAGAAGAAGTGGAAAGCGTCTGCTTAGTGGTCATATCAAAAATTCTTCTCGCATAATTAGTATCGACCTGTCGATCGTGGCACAAGCATCGAAAACAGGTGCCAGAGATAATCTCCAGGACAAAGAAACCCTCTGTATACGTAGTAACCGGACAATTTCATTTATCAGCACTATGGATCTTGGAATAGTAATTGCACAGGTGTCATATCATGCAATCAGCAGTGCATAGAGTTGATATCATGTGCTATCGAGACATAAAACCCAAGCGGACCTACGCATTGATATCATTTCTTGTCGCTTCATGAATTGTCGCAACACCAATAAATTACCATCGGTATTAAAACATCAGTAACTGGGCAAAATAGTGTTCCGTCGAGCTCGTTCTCGACCCTCGCTGCCTTCAACCGCCTCGTCTTCGTCAAGGCTCTGGGTTGTGTTTGCGTGCGCATGATGGTGGAACGGCAGCCGTGGAGCGAGGATATGAACAATGACAAGGTGATCGCGTAGCGCGACGATGTCCAAATATCGGGTATTACACGTCCTGCATTCAGGGTGATTGTGCGAGGGAGCGTCAACAGCGGGGTCGGTGCTGAAGTAGGACATAATGTTTGGGGTAAAGTTGTGGGGACTACGTGGTAGTAGATGCGGTGAAAGGCTTTTGTAGAATGATGGTGTTTTGGTCCAGAAGCTCGCTCTTATAAGTGATTTTCCATAGTGGAGCGTTGGGTGTCATATGCCCATAGGGGTGACCGACGCCTTGATTCCAGACCACAATGCTAAAATTGGCGATCCCGAAACGACGGCCGCCCAGATCCAGAACGAATGATGCGCTGTAGCCTCTAGCCCCATAATAGTCGGGAAGCTATGGAGCCCTTACGACAAGAGTCTCGTACATGCATACATGAGCCAAGGCAGAGTAATGAGGGGTGGCACGACCCTGTGCCGCCCCCCTAACTTGAAGAAAGCGACGCAGCAAGAAATATCCTAAGGACAGCGCAAATTTTATAGAGGCTGAGGCCAGCAACAGAGTTAATCCATATTCCAAAACTTTGAATGGGCTTTTGGACATAAGATCGATCCTATCTTCAGTATATGACCAAATTTTAAGTCAGATTTAGCAGTGTCTGTTACGCACCGCCACCAGTAAATAACTTCGTATCGAGGGCCTCCGGGCCCCGGTTCTCTTTCTAAAGCCTGCTGCAGCCTAGATCGCCAAATGGTTGCGTCATAATACTTTACAAGCTCAAGCTCAAGTTTGCCTCACGCACGGACCGCCTTACTTCATCGCAAAATGAAGCAGATAGTTTACGAAGCTAGGGGGTGGGATCATCACTACCAACGGCGTCACGTCGGACTCGGGAGGGTTAAAACGACCACTCACATCGATGACGCTAACATGAATGACGCTGCCTTCGCTTCCCGAATGGCCTTCTAACATTATTCAAATGTTGTATAGCGGACGCATTCCTCGACCTACGTTCAATTCCATTAACCACCACTATCATGCGCACATCCACGAACACCAACAGATTCAGTCCCGTACTGTTACTACCACCTGAATAAACGCCATCATGCATTACTTCGGGATGGTTCCCTATTGCCCAGCCGCCGTCGAGGCCGTACAGCTCGTATTCATGCAACGAAGGATTTTGGGCAGAGAAAGACGCGCAGGCAGTTGAAAAGAGCAAGCCGCCTCCAGCCCGACCAAAGCCAGAGACGAAGCTTCATAAGTGAGGTCGATTCGGGATCAAGTCTACGGCGATGACCAGATGAGGGACAAATCGAGAGAGAGATACCATGTTGGGAAGGCAGCTCGAGCATACTTGCTTGACCAAATAATTGATTTGGATTTGGTGCTTTCTGAATGTGCTCAAGTTTCCGCAGACTGATGATCAAGTAAGAGCAGAATATGGAACCATAACTTGTAGTCAAGCAGACTGAGTTTTTGCCTGTTTTTGCGAAGTCAACAGAGGGATGGCAACAATTTGACGTCACATGACTGGCCCCTAAATTGTCCAATGGCGAAGTCATCGACGACGGTCTTGAGCTCTTCAACTTGACTTTGTACCACCGACATGCCAGTGCCAAAAGCTATCTTGGATCAGCTCAAGCAGCTCATCCCTCCTCTAAACGGATCCCT
This sequence comes from Athelia sp. TMB, assembly GCA_014898675.1. NCBI lineage: Eukaryota > Fungi > Basidiomycota > Agaricomycetes > Atheliales > Atheliaceae > Athelia > Athelia sp. TMB. The sequence goes on from JACXVL010000187.1 coordinate 27,115, forward strand.
ACATAAGGGGCAATCAGGTCGGTACATAACTGCTTGCAAGCATACATTTATTCAGGTCTGCAGGTCGGGTGGGTGTCTTGGGCGGGGCACAAGAGTGAGAACTCCCATATCAGCAGAGAAATCACTGATTTGAAAGCGCTAATAGCTATACCGGGGCGCCATTCTTCGCTGCGTTCTCTGCACTAAGATTGGTGTGTGCCTCCCTCCATCACCGTGTTTCTCATAGTCTCCTAAAGCATGACATGACTGCAGGGCGCGGACCTATCCCATGTCATCTGCTCGCCAACAGCAGCCTCCGCCATTAAATCTTACTCTCCCGATCTCATCGTGCACCCTATCCTCCGCGAAGACTCGTCAGTCCCTTTCCCTCCACCCACTGCTAACCCTCAAGTTCTGCCAATTAGGAGTGACGATACAATCAAACCCGAGCTAACCTCTCTCCTCTCGCGTCTGCACGTCCTCATTCTTGGCCCGGGCCTCGGGCGCGAGCCATACATGCAGGCGCACGCGAAGCTCGCGTTGTCCATCGCAAAGTCGCAGGGAATGTTCGTCGTGCTCGACGCGGACGCGCTGTGGCTGATCACGCAGGATCCTGCACTGATCAGGGGCTACCGGCGGGCGGTACTCACGCCGAACGTGATGGAATTCAAGCGCCTGTGCGAAAAGCTCAATATCCAAGCGTCGCAGAAGGACACGGATGAGCGCGCAGGGGAGGTGAGCAAAGCGATGGGTGGCCTGACGATTGTGCAGAAGGGCGCCGTGGACGTCATCGCGGTGGACACGATGGGGGATGTGGCGGATGCCAAGGAGAGCAAGGTGGAGGCGAGCGAGAAAGAGAGGGTGGCGGAGCGCATCGAGGTGGACACTGAGGGCGGATTTAAGAGGTGCGGCGGCCAGGGAGATATCCTGAGTGGGACCATTGGCACGATGCTCGCGTGGGGCAAGTGCTATGAAGAGGGCGTTTATGGGTTTGTCTTTCGTGTCATCTCTTTGCTTGCCCTGAGGTCGATTAATGAAGTTCATCTAGAGACGCGACTATCCCTACGTCCAAGATACCTACACTTGCTGCAACCGGTGGCTGCATGATTACGCGCACAGCGAGTAGAATCGCGTTTGGGAAGCAGGGGAGGGCGCAAGTGACGCAAGACATGCTCCCTGAGCTCGGCAATGCGTTCGTAGAAGTGTTTGGGGAAGATCAGCAGTTTGGCGATAAAGGGAAGCTGTAGATGCTCTTACGAATTGTACCATTAGATCTCCTTGAACTGTAGCTTGAACATATACTGTATCAATACCAACAGGGCGCTGTCTGTGGCCTGGCCCCGCCGCGGAATGCACGTGCAGGCGATGTCATGAGATTCCGCGCCGCTTGCGTTCTAAATTGCGCACAATTTCTCCATAGAGCTCGTTCCTTCATAGATTCGGGGCTGATAACCACTACTTCAACCTCTTTCTTTCTTACCACCACCATCTACTACTCCATTGTCGATTATGGCTCACGAGGTCAAAGAGATCGCAACAAAGCCCTACGAGGGCCAGAAGCCTGGCACCTCGGGTCTCAGGAAGAGGTCGGTTGTCGTCTGTGTTGCAAAGATACATTGAGCTCATTGGAATCGTTGTCTAGGGTAAAAGTGTTCCAACAGGAGGTGCGCCAACCAACATGTAGCTTCTATTGGGATCGCACTAAATGCCATGTATAGCACTATACCGAGAACTTCATTCAGGCCATCTTCGACTCGACCACCACCCAAAACGCGACGATCGTTATTGGCGGTGATGGACGCTACTTCTCACCCGAGACTGTGCAGACGATTCTCAAGATCGGTTCTGCCAACGGCGTCGCTAAGTTCATCGTCGGGAAGGACTCCATCCTATCCACCCCGGCCGCGTCAAACGTCATCAGGAAGTACAAGGCAGACGGCGGAATCTTGCTCACGGCGAGCCACAACCCCGGTGGGCCCAACAACGATTTCGGGATCAAGTATAACATGAGCAACGGAGGCCCGGCGCCGGAGGAAGTCACCAACAAGATATTCGAGAAGACCAAGACCATCGCGTCTTATAAGATAATCGAGGATACTCCGGTTAGTGCTCCCACCACTTTCCTATTCGCCCTCGGTTCGGATGCGCTTACACGTTCGTGCATCGATAGGTCGACCTGTCCAAGGTTGGCGACTTCAAGTACGGCCCGACCAAGGTCCAAATCATCGACTCCGTATCGGACTATGTGATCCTTCTCAAGGAAATCTTCGACTTCCCTCTGATCAAGAACTTCCTCACCTCCACCCCATCGTACGGCGTGCTCTTCGACGGCTTGCACGGTGTTACCGGCCCATACGCCCGCGCGATCCTCGTCGGTGAACTCGGCCTCCCCGAGACGTCCGTGCAGAACTGCGTACCCTCGCCCGACTTTGGCGGCGGGCACCCGGACCCGAACTTGACCTACGCACACTCGCTCGTGGAGAAGGTCGAGGCGGATAACATCGCGTTCGGTGCGGCAAGCGACGGGGACGGCGACCGCAACATGATCTACGGCAAGGGCGCGTTCGTCACGCCCTCGGACTCGGTCGCGATCATCGCGCATTGGGCGGACGTCATCCCATACTTCAAGAAGACGGGCGTGAAGGGCCTAGCGAGGAGTATGCCCACGAGCAAGGCAATTGACCTGGTTGCGCAGAAGAAGGGCCTCGAGTACTTCGAGGTGCCGACTGGGTGGAAGTTCTTCGGGAACTTGATGGACGCCGGCAGGCTGTCCATCTGTGGAGAGGAGTCCTTTGGGACTGGCTCTGACCACATACGGGAGAAGGATGGGCTCTGGGCCGTCGTCGGTAGGTTGCTTGTCCATCCAGCTGTCAGCAGTATTGACGGAGCTGCTTAAAGCTTGGTTGAACATCATCGCGGCCGCCAACAAGGACTCGCCAAACAAGCTCATCGGGATCAACGACCTGCTTTCGGAGTTCTATAGCATATATGGCCGCTCCTTCTTCAGCCGCTACGACTACGAGGAGGTCCCCTCCGAGGGCGCCAACGCGCTCGTCGCGAACCTTGAGAAGGCCCGCGCGACGAACTCGCTGCTCAACACCGAGCACCTCTCTGCGTCCACCTCGGACCGGTTCACCATCTCGGGAATGTACGACTTCGAGTACAAGGACCCGATCGACCACTCGGTGTCGAAGAACCAGGGGCAGGTCATCCAGTTCGCCGATGGCTCGCGAGTAGTATTCAGGCTGAGCGGCACGGGCTCGCAAGGCGCGACTGTGCGCATGTATGTCGAGCGGTATCTCGAGGCAAAGGCGGGCAAGGAGGCGCTGTCGCTTCCCGCATCTGAGGGTCTCAAGGGGCTCATTGAAGTTGCACTGGAGGTCAGCAAGCTGAAAGAGTTCTTGGGTGTCGATAAGCCTACTGTCATCACGGTTAGTAACTTTTAACTTGGTGGATGAGGGAAATACTGACCTATTGCTTGCAGTAAAAGCGATTCTTCCGCCCCTGTATCTGTACCATATAGAGAAGTGTAAGCAAATATATGAGCGAATCAAATCGGATTTTGAATTCATAAACATGAATGACAACGAAATATGTGTACAAACCCCAACGAGAGTGGAGATAAAGCCATTGGTTGCTGAAAGTGGCACCGCCAGGGGTATCAGTCGCTGAAGCATACACTCCTTCATCTTATCACTCAAATGAAGCGAATGAAAGCAAATAAAATGATGTATGTTTATTGTAATGATTGATATGATTTTAATATAGAATTAAGGAGCGAATAGACTTATGCGACGCACTGATTACAAGAACTGGTCCAACCCCCTTTGAACGCGTTCTGCCATTTCCCAAATACGTCGCCCTTCAGTGGAGAAACGTTCCTTCTCGGTTTGCAGCCTATAGATGGTGAGACCAGCTAACATTCCCAACTCCTTCTGCCTTGCTTCGGTGTCGGCGATCTGCCTGGCCACAGCGGACATGTACTGGCAGACAATTTCTGTGAGATGTTCAAGCGCTATCATTTGATTTACTCGTCTGTCGTAGTATTTGACCTCCTCTTCGGTCTCGGGTTTGTGGGGCGACTTATCTTTGGTGACGAATAGGTCCTTGAATGACTGCCGGCAAGTCTTGGGAAGGCGAGGCACTCTTGCAAACGCGGTCTTGCGGGTATTGAAATGCTGTGCGTTGTAGTCGGCCATCGTGTACGCCGTGTCAATTAGCAGCATAGAGAAGAGAGTCTTCGGTGTGGATGGTGACATGTTGGTGGGAGAGCAAGACGATGAGCAAATAGGGGCGAATTAGTAGGGGGCATTTAGGCCTGGGTGACAAAGCGCCTTACATAATTTCATTTTCTCCACTTCCCACCACCACGTTCAAGCGTCCCAAACAGCCTTGCTCGGGAATATCTCTACCAATAATTGCTCTATCTTCTATATTATGCTGCTGATAGCTTCGCATCTGATCTCTCTAGTCTTTCCAGGTCTTTGTTGGGGTTCAGTGATTATCTAATGTGCAGTCACGGCGCTCATAGAATTCAGAGCCAAGCACAACACCGACCACGCTGCCTTTCCTTCATCATTTCATGGGGACCAGGTCTGTCCTACCAGGTCGCCGATCTATCGATACCTTCATTTGTCCCACCCCAGTCAATACCTGACAAGCATAAAAGCCGATCTCATGAACGTGATTCTACTGATAAACTAGCCAGGGTGCTTGGCATCTCGTATCTATCCATCAAATTCCGCGACAGAGTTGCCCCACAGCCTTGGGACTTCAGACTCTGCTCGATGACATCGCCAGTAGGCACCGAGCAGACGAATTGCCACCAACCGCCCGGGCCGCCGGACCGCTCAGAGCTGCCGCGGAATACTGGATGATTTATCGTCTCTGAGTCTCATGAATTTTCAGGCTGGTGCTTACTACTTCTCGGCGACTGAGGATGCTGTGTCGCGGTTTCTGCTAACGACGATCTCTAGGAATTAGCTGATTGATCAACGTTCGATCGACCGCAAGCCCTCGCCAGTCCTCGCATGTGTTACCAGAGCCTTCCCCGCAAATTTGCATTATATTACAAATCCCCGATGTCACACCCTCGCGTATCTGACGCCATTGAATTGCTTCACGGGAGAAGCCAGGTCATACTCGCGTATCTGGCACACCTCAACCACTTCACGCCGGGAGAAGCCAGCCACTATGTCCGATCAGCGCAGAACATTCACGGACGCCTAATGGGAGCAGCCGAGCAAGCCTTGTCGCACATTGTCAGTGAGCCTCCAAAACCATGTGGCTTTGCGGAATTCTGCTGACTGCGCGACCGGATCTAATCGTTAGCCTTTGCTCGCTCCCGACTAGGCGAATTTTGGTTATTGGAGTCAAAACTCGCTACAGCCACACGCATCAAACGGATTGCTCCGCGTTTAGGGTGTGTGTTGTTTCCAGCCTCGTTCGTATCTACACATGTTTGCGCTGATGGACGGTATCTTCGAGGCACAATCGCCAAGTTTCTGTTGAGAACTCTGTCATGATAACCACGTTATCATATGCCACCGTGATAATACTTTGTTACTCTCCCGCAGTTCGATGGATCTTCGGGTGCAGACAGGGGCATGATGATGAGCGTCTGACTCAGTAGCCCTTTGATTGTGGGTTAATAATGGCTAGCGCCAGCCGCCGTCGAGTTCTGCATGACCGGGCCGCTGTACGCGGAGAGAATCCAGAAGAATCAATTCCAAACATCGCAGACACGAGTCACTATGCTGCTTTTGCAGGCGCATCTGCTGACTTTTGCCCTGCAGGGAGCGTTGTTCTTTGGGGTTGCTTCGCCATTCCATAGCTACATGGCTCTCTCGCTACCAGCGGCCCGATGGCTCGCCAAGTGGAATAATGTTCTCGGCTACATCGAAGGTGCATTATTGCCAAGAGAAACGGTCATTAGAATAGACAACTCCTGGTGGCTTCAACGTGCACATAAACGCCAGATCGGCCCTCCTGGTCTGTATGTCCGTTGTACATATCTCGCACAACTTGCAGACGTTTCTATTGTTAAAACTCGGATGATTATCACTTTCAGCACTCCTACTAGTTCGTATGTACTACTTTGGATGGCTTTCAACTTCTTGCCTAGGTGCGGGAATGAGTGGTAGATGGTTTCGATCGAACAGGGCTAACCATAGCGAAGAAAATGTGACAATGACCCTCACCCAGGCCCAAATTTTTGGAATTTCATTTAGCAAAATTAGAAGGCAACCGACTGTATGGATTCAGGACCATGCCCACGCTCACTGGCGGGAACCGCTATGAAGGTCTACGGCGCTCTAACTCCACTTCATGTGCCCGTGTTTGAGCTGCTATCCACTATCAGACCAATTGGATGACACGGCAATCTACACAGAGCTTTTATCGGATCAATGAGTAGGAACGTATGGCACGGCGATGAGGACAAGGCCTCCGCCACAACCGAGGCCAATCGCCACAGATCGCCACCCGATTTAGCCAAGAAAGGCAACCGCTCGGTTTCGTAAATTTGCTGTCGAGCGGTGTTTCCCCATTCATCATCCCTACTTCTTCGTCCTTCCCTTCAACCGTATATATACTCCCGTTATACCCTTTCCCAACCCAAAAGCTGCTTCAGCAATCCTCTCTTTGCACCAGCCACTAAAATAATAATGGGCCGCCCACTCTACTCCGCCGCCTACTCTACACCGGCAGTGCGCACAGCACCAGAGTCAGTACCGTCAGCTGTACCAGCCGAAAGGTGGTCGCGCTGGGGCTCATTCGACCCAGACTCGGATGAGTTCTTCGAGAGCGACGACGCCGTTTACGAGGCATTCATCGATCCCGCCGATTTGGTCCAGACATCTCAGCCCAGGCCTGCATCGGAGAGCATTGGCGTTTTCGTAGAGCGCGAGATGGAGCGCGCTTACAGCCCGGTGGAGTCACTGTCTAGCGACAGCACAGTCAGTGGACGCGCAAGCCCCATGGCTGAGGGTCCAGACGACCCAGCCGCAATGGTGGCCGACGCCTACTACAGCACGCAGCCTTCTGCAAGGCGTCCAGTTCCGCCTCACCGGTCCAACTCCAACTGGACCTCTGGGACTACAGTTGACCAGCCGCCTCGGTCGTGGTCGCCGCCGCCAGTCACCGACAGCAGTGACCCACGTGCAGCGCACTTTAATGAGCAGCGACGCGTACGTAACAGGGTCGCTGTTTCCCCACGCACCTTCATCCCTCCCCGCGCCTCCATCGAAAACGACACCACGCCTCCACCTCCCGCACGGGAGGTTCTGACGCCCGTCGACAACCCCTCGCCGTCACCCGCACCGGCGGTCACTCCACACCCATACTCATGGAACGCGTACTCCGCGGCACGCAGCATCCCCGAGTCGCCCACGCCCGCACCACGGTACCACGATAGCCCGCTGACGAACCCCAGTGCGCGCATCTCCATCCCGCATCTTTCTCCTGCGCCTCTCCGCATCCGCACCGCATAGATTCACATAATCATTCCCTTTGAATACTCTATACATACATGCCTCATTCGCATGCTCGATTGTTTATGCTTCTTCAGTTACGCTTTTCTCGCTTTCCATTGGGCTCAGGGTATTTATCGCATTCCCGACTTGATCTATAGCCATCATTGTTCTTAGTAGGATCTCACACACTACTGTCTTATCACTAAGCACACGCATTATCAGCCGCTCTGGCAAACACAGTCTTTACGATTTGTAGTCATATGCTTTGTTGTATAGAAGGCAACTCATTTTCTCTGCTTGGACCTGACGTTGTGCGTCGCATGATAGCTCGCCATACGCGAAACGCTGGAAGGCCAATGACTTGAAGATTTCCAATCATGTTCGTCGTTAAATTGTGTCTCAAATTCGTCATCTTAGCTAAAGCTTCTAAACACGCGGCGGGGTCTAGAGAATACAAGTTTCATCTTGCAACCCTACCAAAGATATATAGAACAGTGCGCCGCCCTGCGAGTCTTCTGGCTTGGAGTGAGGATCTTGCATAGAAACAGGTCGCGATGTCCTTCTGCGCGGGATGATCTTAGCATAGTCATATGCTCAGGGACCAGGGTGTCTGAATCACCACAGAAGTCGCTGGATTTGCCTGGAGAAGGTAGAGACAGGTGACTGTAATGTACCGCTCGGCAGTCAAGAAACCCCTCACTGTCCCGACCCGATATAACTGTGTCTAATCCCACCACAAATTCTGCAATCCCGACTTTATTTCCGGCCAACGCCCCCGGGGCCCGGGCACCAACCCCGATTTCACACCTCTCTGGGACCTCTGGCGCGCTGGTGGCGCACCCGTGAGGCACAGTACACATATCACCATTCACGTGATGGCCTTGTGTAATTGGGGAAAGCCCCTCGAGGCTCGAGCAGAGGTGGTGTTCCCTTCCACAGCATGCGAAGTCCGGACTCCACTGCCTATCTGCTGCTTAGAATGGTGGGTGCCATTTTTCTGAGTAAGGTCTCCTCATTTTTTGATTACTTATTAGCAACAGTCTATTGTACTGAAATGTTCGAGTTCGTGTATATTTGCCGTTTTTTTCTATAAAAAAAAATAGCAATTGCATACTGTTCCTGAGCTTATGTGCATCGTGCAGCTACTAAAGTTCCAAAGTTTACAGTGATTAGATATCATGGTGGCCTTAAGTTGCATGCATCCTTGATTTTTAGTGGGCCAACAGGAGTCAACAACGATATTCATTCGCAAGAAATTGAAGAATGAGACTTTCAACTATAATAATTCAACATCTACGAATTCTCGCGAAAATGTGGCTGCGCTCCAGCACGGTTCAATTGCGCAAGGGCTCTTCACTCAAAAAATCGTCACATATTTTTATATTTGGCTTCCTCACGCAACAATATATAAATGGCAAAATGCTGGATAGTTGCACTGTATGGTGTAGAGCACGGGTGCGGCTGAAGCGGATTCGGCAGGAAAAACCCGAAAATGCCGGGTTATCAGCATTTGCTCTAGTGAAAGATGTTGATGAACAGGACCTCGAGCCACAAATCGAATCATCCCTTCCCTCCCCCCTCCCCGATCAATACTAATAGCACGAATGTACAAATCATGCGACCTGTTCTCGAAAAGGAGGCATGTTTTCGTTATTCGGTTCCACGAAGTGCATAGGCCCGGAACTATGCGCTACCGACACTTGGGCTAAAAAGTGGTGATCATGACCGTCTTTCCCCTCGCAAACATGCTGCACATGATAATCAAGCTTCGGAGAATTTTTGAACAGCCACACCTGTTTGGAAGATAGACATAGGCGGCGGGAATCTGTCGTTCATCCTCTTGGCACCTAAGAAATTTTATTTGACTGAACCTTCAAGATTCCCTACCATGAGAAACCCGCTTCTAACCCCACCGTGCATCCCACATCCCGATGCTTTCAGCCAGCGCCCACCTGACCTCGATCTCAGCCCTCTCGTCGCCCGCTTCACCCCGGTTCCCCTGTTTTGAAGCGAGGAACAAAGACCATGTGTCCTCACCGTCTTCTCGCGGGAGCCGGATAGGGGGCTCCCTTTCAGAAGGGGGCAAGTATGTGACTGGTGCGGATGGCCAGGCATGCGCAGTGATTGCCACGAAGGGGCTTTTGCTGACGGTGACCCTGAACAGATTTAGCGAGCATAGTCAGTGTGTGATGTGTAGACATGACAAGGGAAGAAATAAAATGGGGAGTGTTCAAGGAATGCGGAAGTTGTACGCACGAAATGGAAGAAACAGTCAGATCGATAACACTCTGTACAAAAGCAGGCGACAGGAGCCCCGTCCATCGGGCGTGCGTGAGAGGCCCGGGGGTGCTTGGTCCCGGAGGTGAATAGACGGCAACGAAGGGGTCTACGCCATCGCTCGCATCTAGTCTGATTGCATTTTTATCAGTATCACAACATTCCATATGACTGAGAGAGATACCTCTGTGCGCCCAAGCACGCCATGCCAACCCACTCAAACAGCCCAGACATGTACGCATTCCAGTCCTCGAGTTCGTCTTCTGCAGTAGTTGCCGGCCGCGCGGGGAGGACGGAGAGGGGAATAAGCGTCGAGGTAGATTTGCGAAGCGTGGCTTTCACATCCACAGTTGCCGTGTCTGCCCAGTTTTTTTCAGTTAAATGGGATGAACTGATGCTTCTGAGCAGAAACCCACCACTGGCAGTGGGACCGACTGGGCAAGCGACGTATGCCCACCCACCCAGCCCCTCCTTAAGTCGCCAACGGTCCCAACCCAGCAGCGCCTCTCTTCTTTTAGCTCTCATCCCCACCGACTCGCTTGCGCTGTTCAATGGGATCCGCACAACTACCCTATCCCATCATCAATAACAGGCGGCGCTAGAAAAGACATACACATGCACCATGTATCTCCCCAGCAGGGGCCCCTTTGAATGGCAGCTTCGTGCCCACGAGACCCAATCGCTCGTACGTGTCCTTGCCGATGGAGAGCGTCAGCGTACCACGAGCGATGCACCATTTATCCTCTCCGGGGTCCGTGGAGACAGCATACCGCTCGCCAGAACGGGACAGGGAGTCGTACAGCTCTACAAGACTAGTGTTGCCTTTGATATACTTTGCCTTCAAGTCTAATACGAGAGTCTCCAGCTCAGAGGATGCGGGGAACAGGACATCGAGCTTGCGTCGCGTCCGTCAGCGTTCTCGCACGCTTATGGCCTGATTTACAAATGCGCACCTGGCGCGTGAAAGGGTGTAGCGCAGCCTGTGCGCTCACTTTAGAGGACGGCAGCGCACCAATGGAAATTCGCGTGCGGCTCAGAGAGGGAGGCGGTGGATTCATGGGCGTGGTCGTTGATTCCTGGTCGCAGTCAAGAGCAAGAAGAATCACAAAGTTTGGCGCCCGCAACGCAGATGCGATCTAATCTAATCACAAGGTATGCAAGTTCACCCTAGTATTCGTTTCACATCCCCCAGCAAAAAATTATCAATCAGTCGCGTCTTGCCTACCCAGACGGCCCCGCTCAGTAAAACATCATCCCTCTCCGCTCCCTCTCCCCCAGGCGCACCCTTCACTGCTGCATCGTCGAGCACATCAAACTCCCGTGCGCCATTCATTTGCACGTAGTCCATTTTGATCTTGACCCCCTCCTTCTCTGCCTCTTTTCTAGTGTGTTCTACGGCCTCCAGCGCCTCCTTTATACATATGTGCTTTGGCTTTCCCGCGTTCCATGCGCTTTGGGCAGCCTCCAGTGCCCGGTATAGCACCGTCGCGTGCGGCTGCTCAGCGGGGCTTAAATATGCGTTTCTCGAACTCAGCGCAAGTCCAGAGGGTCCTCGCTCCGTTTCTACAATCCTTACACTCCTGGGCCCGGGATACGCCATCAACATATCTCCACACATCCGCCTCAGCAGCAGTGCCTGCTGGATGTCCTTCTGCCCGAAGTACGCCCGCGTCGGCTGGACCGCGTTGAAGAGCTTCGTGACAACCGTGGCCACGCCACGAAAGAATCCAGGGCGCGCGGCACCCTCCATGGCGGCACCGTAGCCCGCGACCTCGACGAAGGTGCCGCGCTGAGCGTCGCGCTGTTGGGTGATGCCGGAGGGATACATCTCAGGCACGCTAGGGAGGAATACAGCGGAGGGGGTGCGGGTTTGACCCTCGGGTGCCGAGGAATTGGGCGTAGATAACACATGGACAGCCTGGGCAGATAGAACAGCGAGGTCGGCGGGGAGCGTACGGGGATAGGTTGCGAGGTCTTCATGCGGAGCAAATTGCGCCGGGTTTACAAAGATCGAAAGAACTGTGAAATCATTCTCCTGCAAGCTCCTCGTCACTGTGATGTCAAACTGAGTTCAAAATGCACTTTCTTGAGCGGGAGAGACGAAAACTTACCAAGCGCCATGTGTCCGGCGTGCAGCGCACCCATCGTCGGCACAAAGCCAACACTCTTCCCCTCTGCGAAGGCGTGCATTCGCCACTTACGCATCTCTGCAACGGTGGTGAGTATCGGGATTGTGCTCTCCGGTAGTTGAGTGGACATCTTCCTGGGTGTAACAAAAGGAATGGCACGGCTTGGAAAGCGGGACAAGCAGGTACGATAGGAGAAAGAAAGAAGCATATGTGGAATAAAGATAGAAGAAGGCTGTCTCCTCGAGCCCGCGAGCCTAGGGATCCTTCAGATCGTACGACGCAGACGAACAATGATCAGTGGTCGTGGCATATCGTGGGCAGACTCGGGCGACAGCAAATTGAAATGAAAGATCACCGGCAATCACGTGTTCGAGCTCTACTTGGTGGCGTCGGACTCGTTGGTGAAGCCTTAGCTCGAGCTCAGAGCTGCAGCAGCCTCATATATTTGAAAATCAGCATTGATATTACCATAGTTGGTAGAACATATAAAGCTCCGGCAGATCCCACGAAATCGTACCAATCGCACACCAGATTCCAGAATTCCTTCACGAAATGCGCGTCTCTACCATCTAGTGATATCTCATGAACAGAAAAGTTCGAGTCTCGAAACTCTTCATCTAACGCTTTTCCTGCTCTCAAGAATGGCATGTTATCAGTGTCATATCAGTCTCGGCCATGTGCATGAACTTATGCCAACCGGGTCTCAAGCATCTGACAAAGCGCAAGCCTAGCCTCAACCATAGCCTCTAGCAAGAAATCAGCCTGAGGGCGCCACTGCTCTTTTAGACACACAAATATCCGTAGTAATAGCAGGATGGGGTATCCCAACGTCGCGAGCGATAGTCGCGAAGACTTTTCTATGCATCACGACCATCGCACGCGTTATTGTAGGACGAGGATCAAGGGCTATAAGTTAGCGCGATTTTATAATCATGTCTTCATTATCTGTTTCTGCGGAGCGCAGAACATTCTTGTGTAATATTATCGGGTATCTAAACACTAGATCTAGTAAGAGGCTCGAAGTTCATGTGCTGAGAGAGAGAATCAACCTATCTGATAGAGAGAAATTCTTTGCTCATTCACGATCTTGCGGAGAAGCTGAGCGTTGGGGAAGGGGAGTGTTGATGTGCTGTCCATGGACAGTCTACAGACCTCCTTCCAGTTGAGATCTGGGCCCAAACGCGCGTCATGAGCCCACGTGGAAATCGCGCGAGCCTCGCGTGGCCACAGATAGCTTGAGAGCATGTGCCAGTACCAGTAGCTACAGCCTACAGGCCACACCCTTCCTATAATCCAGAAAGCTCTTCCGTATTGAAGAGACTTGCTCACTCCCTTATAAATATGGTTAATGCCAGTAATCATTCTACGGAGATCTCTACGGAACAGCAGCCCGTCACGGTAACCGGCGCGCCCTTCGACTACCAAGCTGCAGATGTGATCCTGCGATCATCAGATAACGTCGAATTCCGTGTCTCCAAAGTGATCTTATCGCTGGCATCCACTGTCTTCAGTGACATGTTCTCCTTGCCCCAGACAAGCCATCATTCGGAAGGTTCACGAGCAAATGCTGATGAAGTCAAGGATGGGTTGGCGGTGATCCCTGTAGCAGAGGATGGAAAGATGCTCAAGCAATTCTTGATGATGTGCTATCCGAAAGCGGCTACAGATCCTCCTGCCATCCCTAACGACCTGGCGGCTCTCGGGCGACTGTTGACTATTGCAATCAAGTACAGTGCGGACAGAATAGAGGAGCAACTCAGGGAAGCGCTAGTATCTTCAGAGCTCATGAAAGCAGATCCTTTGCTTGTTTTTGTGGTGGCCTGCCGATTTTGAATGAAAGATGAGGCCGAAATGGCGGCCAGAGCTACATTGCCTCATGCTATTTCGAGCCGAGCGCACAGCATCGAAATTGCACAAATCCACGGCGAACTACTGCTTCAATTGCTTCAATATCACCAAAAATGCGTCGCTGCCGCTCGAGAGGCTCTTCGGGACTCACATATTTTACCATGCGTACCGTGTGGTGGGAGAGCCATCCATTACAAGCAGGAAAATAGTATTTTCGAAGATTTTCCCCGAGAGATCCGCGAGTCGCTAGCATATAGGGTACCTGAAAGGGCAGAGATTGAATTAGCTATGGCAAATCACCCAGGGAAGAACAGAAACAAATCCGAAGTTTTTGGGTGCGGTAATTGCAGTAGCATTTTTATATACAAACGGTATGAGGTGTCTAGATATTGGTGGCGTTTTTTCGACGCGATCGAAGGGGTAGCTGATTCGGTGAGCCAATTTACTGGGCATAGGCAATCATTCCCACAGCCGCAACTCAGTCTTCCCTCATTTACGCAGGTATCTTTGACACTGCAGCTTTGAAGAAGGTTAAAAGGGCTAAAAGAGTACTTGAGAGATTGGACGGTGAGGCTAATATGTATTGCATGCATTTGCGTCTTGCTTCTTTGACTACTACTTCTATTATATTAATTTGGTGCCAATGCTTGGGAGAAGATGTTCTGCAAGAAGTGCCCCACGCGTGCTGGGTTGATAATATCATGTCAGTGCCTACCCCGACTCTGTGCCAGGCAGTCCGTCCGAATCGGCTGCTGTAAGTCTTGACACTAGAATCGATGTATACCACATATATATATTCACTATAACAGGATTTTCAGCTGACTGCTAACACATCTCCCACGGGCCACCTGCCAACGTCCAAAAGTAACCATTGAGGGCAATAAACGTGGCTGACCCATCCTTCCGTAGCCCCAAAGCTCACAATCATACCATTGCACCCACCTCAATCTGCCCACTTTCCTGAATTCCAATCTTGCCAGTTCGGATAGAGTGCCTTGAGATGATCTCTCATTCTTTCAACTTCAACGTGCCCTGAACACGCTGCGTGAAAATCTAGAGAGACCTTAATGGGCACCAGGAGTTTCCGAATAGGTGCGCCAATATTTCTCCTGGCAATAAGCATCTCGACAACTGCCCCTGGTGCCGAGGGGGTGTCCAGGTATAGAGTATGCAAATTTGGCCAGTGTGTTGCGGTTTGAGCGCCAGATTCCACCCTACTGCTCTTAAGGAGTAGCTGAAGGTCTTCGACTTTATCGCCATATGCGAGATGTGTAATATGCGGACAGTTTGTGGCTAGAGCGAGAAGGCCGAATTCTGAGAGATCATGGTCGAGGGCAAGGATATGAAGTGATGGGAAGTGGGTAGACGTCCATAGAGGGCTGGTATCTGTCTCTCCAATGTTGCAAAAGTGTAATACTTCCAAGCGCGGCGCATCCAGCGCCATGAGAAATTCTGAGAGAGCGCCATCCTCCGCATCGCGAATGGAGATTGATAGCGTCAATAGACGGGGTAGGGTTATGGTAGATATCGATTGGTATTCCCCACCATATATTTGGAGTTCAGCGAGCGTCAGATGCGTCAGATTAGCGGCATGGTGGAGCACACGAGGCCCTATTTGCTCGCACCACATCATCCTGATGGACTGCAGAATATAGAGGGGATCGAAGAGGTCTTCGATCTCTACACCTCTTACTCGTAACGCACTTAAATTCGGTGCGCCGCCTGAGGGCCGGTTTGAATCGAGCTGAGATAACCCGCGCCATGTTGAGCTGCACAGTAGGTCCATCGATTGCAGGAATGGGGTACTTTGGGTAGAAAGTAGATTGAGTTGTTTAATCAAATCTGCCCTCTCGTCGGTGTAGATAGAAAGATGGCGACAGCGACCAACATGTGGGCGAATCAGGTGGTTGTAGGAATCGGTGTTCGAATTGTCAATTTCCACAAAAAGGTCGATAGGTAGGCGCTGAGATCTCTGAAGATAGAGTTCGAGGAGGCCTATTGATTGTTGGGAGGATCTGAATTTGATCCGAGTCCAGAGTTTTGAAGCCTTGATAGCGACGGCCCGCCAATGGGTTGCGACATGAGAAACAACTACCTCAGAGAGTGTCGTGAGGGCCGTGTTCTCATCCTCCAGCGAGGCATGTAAAGTCTCAAAGATTGCTGCTAAGATTTCGTTTGGTAGATAAGAGATGGGGGCAATTCGGTTGAAAATTGCTTTGCGCTCGGCTTGAAGAGACTTCAAGGCTGCGTCCAATTCCTCTGATCTCGAGAGTAGTGAAGCTTTCTCAACCTCGATGTTCTTCGTCTGCATATCTATGGACGCTAGTCGGTTCCGCGTAGCGTCTTGCGCGCCGAGAGTTGTGGAATGAGGTCCAAAAATAGTCGTAGTAGTCATCGTTGGTGGTGACGGTTGAGACGATTTAAGCGCCTGCACCTTGCTCGACTTCCGTCCCATATGCTAGCTCGGCGATATGCCTCTTCATTGTTTCGTACAAGCAAACTTAGGCCATTGATTCAATGCGATGTGCCACGGACCAGAGCAGGCTTTTCGCAGCGGACCTTGGCATGTGGGAAACCATCTTGGGACATACGCCCATTCTCGACCTGTCGATCATTGCGAAACCAGCAGAACACTGGGCCTCCAAATGAAGAAGGGAAACCTCCGTCTAAGCTCGCTATCAGGGAGAACATTTATACAATACCGAACTTCCTAACCGCTTCTCGTATACTCGCTTGCCCAGTCCTTGGCTGGTCTATCCTAAACGACAACTTCTACTTGGCAAGTGGGTTGCTATTATATGCTGGAGCTTCGGACTTTGTGAGCATATTGCACTACACTTCGTATGTTGGCTGACGTCGACTAGGTGGATGGCTACTTGGCGCGACGTTTTAACATGCAGTCGGTCCTGGGTACCATTCTCGATCCTGCGGCGGACAAGACGTTGGTGACGACACTGGTAGTCACTCTGACAATGAAGGGTCTCATTCCTTGTATGCACAGATTGCTTTCACTATGCACTTCATTATCTGAATATGCCCTTCAGTGCCACTAGCCATTATCATAATGGGACGAGATGTCTTGCTCAGTTTCTCAGCGTTCTATATCCGATATACATCACTGCCAGCACCTGTACGCGGCTCTCCTTCGTCTTACCATGGGGTTTCTAATGAATCTCGTGCCAGAAAACCTTGGCTCGTTATTGGGACTTCTCTATACCCTCTGCCGAAGTACGACCAACTCAAATAAGCAAGGTCAGCTCGCACGCGCAGCGCCCGGCTTATGCTCACCGGTCCTGCAGATCAATACGGCTCTTCAGCTTGTTCTGATGGCACAGGCAACTGTGACTCCCATCCTCCCAGAACATCTCATACTGCCCGTCGAGCCGCTGCAGTTCGTCCTCCTCAGGCCTCTCGAGTCACATTAACTAATACTTTGACAGATGGGTCGTAGCAGCAACAACTGTATGGAGTGGCCTCTCCTACGTGTTCTCCAAGGATGCTGTCCGAATCATAGCTGATCGATCAAAAAAGCAGCCTCCTGAGCCATAGTCTCAGCTGATTACTCTTAATATAACATCCCATTTAACGTTTTGCGTTCTTTTGGTATATAGGTGAGATGACATACGAAATAACAAGTGAATAGGTAATAATACACATTACGAGGCTTCTAAAGACTACCAATATGTCCAAGAATACAAGACAAACAAACCAGCCCTGTTCATGCTGCAAGCTATGAAGTTCCTATCGCGCGTCGGCGACGCACGTCCTGCAATGCTGCAGCAACAGCATCTTTGGACGCACTGTGAGCTCTCCACTCCTCGCTTGCGTGCCTATAATTAGGCGTAAGCTCATTGCCAGACCACCGGCAACATAACTCACTTGGCTCGGAGCGTGAAGATGACTGAGAGTGCGGTGCTCTTCAGCGACCTTGTTTTTCGCGCAGGTCTCGTTGGGATAGCGGGATAGCCGACTCGGGCTATTGCTGCTAGGATCCGCTGTTCGCTGTAGTCGGTGCAATGGTTCAATCTTTAAACTTTTAAAATAGGGAAAGTGTCGTACCTCTTCTCAAATTTGGTGAGGAGTACAAGGAGGTAGTGCTTTTGATAGCCGAGGTCTGATCGCAAGGATGCCTCCCTCGTGAACTTCGCTTTCAGATACCGGATCTGAACAATGAGGCCTTTGCATTCCTGCTTATGTTGCACTTTCATTGCAGCCAGGTGGTTCGCGTCACTGCGTACATTGTCAGCCAAGTGTCCAGATCAAACCATTAAATGCCACTTACATAGATGAGCAGACATGGCTGTGGAACTCCTGCTTAGCTCTTTGAAGCTTCTCACGCTGACCATCGAGCTGCTCATTCAACAGACGAATCTGCGTTTGAGACTGCTTACGCGCTCGTTCTGCTTTTGTCGCCTCCTCGGTGTGTTTGGCATCCCATCTATCTTTCTCTGCACGCAGGTGTTTGAGGTCACGACCGAATGCCTCCGCATCCCTTCTGACACGTTTGAGATCGGCTTCCAAAGTTGTCACGGTCCTGGCGACGTCACTTTTTTGGGAAGCTAGGCGGTTTTTCTCTTCTTCTGCGCGATGCAGCTCGTCAGATTGTTGTGTAAGAGCTTTGCGCAGATCGTCGATCTCGACCAGATGGAGGTCCAGTTGATGTCGGCGTTGGTCATGGGAAGTCTGCGAAGAAGCTTTTTGGGATCGGAGCTTGTTGGCGCGCTATTTGCTAGATGAAAACACGAACAACCTCTTCGATGTCTAAAGACTCACTTCCGAGATCTTCGAGAACTGATGTTGGAGTTCTTTATGATCCGCTAACAGTAGTGCACGCTCTTGGCGCAGTTGCTCAATGGTGTTAGCGTTATCTGCAACCTTGTCTTCGAGTAATCGAGCTCTTTGGTCCGCATTTGTATTTGCTGAAGGTTTATTCAACAATAGCGCAGCTGCAAGGGTGTATGGCCTACCTTGAAGCTCCAGTTCTAGTTCTTGATTTTCCCTCTTGAATCTCTGGACTTGCTTCTTGACATCATTCATATCCTAAAGGTACATAGATGAGAAGTTTCGAGGCAAGACTTCGGAGAGCACTCACAGACTCCGTCCTTTGAAGTCGAGTCAACACATCATCCTTTTGTCTCTGAGCACGACTTTGCTCGGTCGTTAGAGTGCGCAAGCGACTCCGCTCAGCCTGCAAGTCGGCCTCGAGGTCAGCAATCATCCGTTTGGCGCGATCCAATTCCTGCATAGACATCAGCACACAAGGCTGATCATAATTTTGATTGCAGCTAACCCCTTGATTTTCAGCCTTGCTCCTAGCATCAAGCTGCGCAGTCTGGACCTGCACGTTCAACCGTTTTGCAGCGTCTTGAAGCACTGCCTTTTCACCGAGCAGCTTCCTCTTTTCTTCCTCCCATTGCTTCTTCATAGAATCGAGTTGTGAGTTTACCGATTTCAGATTAGCCCGGAGAGCCTCGCTTGTCTTTGTCGGCGGCGTAGGAGGCTCTGACGGCAGATGGCCTGTCGCTAAGTCGAACGAACTGGCAAGGGGTCAGCAGGTATCCCATTAACTAACACCACATGGGCTTACCTTTCGTCCGGTTCGATAGATGCAATGATGTGCCGTACATCAACCTTAACATGGCATTTCTGGCATCTGGTATGTTCCAACCGACGGATTCTGCGATCTTCCCGTCTCACGAGTCTGGCTACTTCAGCTTCTAGGACAACAATCTTAGCTCGTGCATCCTCAAGCTTCTTTGTGAGGCCAACCACGCCAAGGCCGGCGTCCTCCAACTTGTCTAGCTTGTCGTCAATGCTCTCATTGGCAAGATCAAGCTCTTGCTGCAAACGACCTATCTCTGCGAGAAGAGGCGAGACAGCAGATGGATCCGCCGACGTGCTGTTCAGCCAAGACATCTGTGGCCTGATCTTAGTAAACGGGCCTATGTAGCTGGATATCACTTACATCACGCAGCGGCGCACCTGGTGTCCTAGGAGCTCGAATCGACATGGAGAGAACCTGCCTATGAATGGGGGATATTCCGCTACCGTTCGCGAGCCGATTTGGAGTGCCCATGTCGGTTACAGTGGTCTTCAAGGCCTTCATCCGTTCCATCAAGTCTTCCTTTTCTTTCTCCAGCATTTCGATCTTCGTATCCTTCGCTTTCTCGATAGCTTTACGGGCAGGGGACTGGTTAAGAAGTGTGTTAAGTCGAGCAATTTCCCTATTCGCGTCGTCCAGTTCGCTTTCCAAGGCTTCGATGTCCACGTCCGGTTCCAGGTGGTTGCGGGATGGATCAAGAAGAGACTTCTCTTGCTCGCGTTCTTTCTCGCGCTCGAGGGAAGCAACGCGTCCTACTAGTTGAGCGATCTTCTCTTCGTCTTCAAGCATCTTGCGCTCGGCGCTTTCCAGTGCCTCTTCCATCTGCCGAGCAAACTCAGCTTTGGAAGTGGCCTCTGTCTCGAGCTGATCTATCCTCTCCTCCTGAGCGTCTGCATTCATCAGGCGCTCATCAGCCTCGGCGATTTGGGCCTCAAGGCTTTCAATTCGTTCGACAGCAGCACCTGAATCTTCCTCGATTTGCGCGATGTACTCCTTGTCTGCCTTCATTTCTTCTCGTAAGGTAGTGAGTTGAGCACGAACTTGTTGAAGCTCTCGTTCTGTAGAGCCTACTGAAGCGGCTTCCATCTCCAAGGCCTTCTCGAGCTTGCCGACTCTGCCATTGGAGCTCATGACCTCAAGCTCCAACTCCTTGATCTGGTTATTGGCGTTCCGCAGGTCCCCGAGGAGTTGAGCAACTCTGTCATTGGCTTCCTTCAGCTCCGCACCCAGTTCTCTCCCATCCCCGAGCACCTTTTCAGCCTTCTCCGCCCTCTGTAAAGCGCTGTCTCTCTCTTCCTCGACTGTCTCTAAAGCGCGCTCCATCATGCCCCTATCCAGTTTCGCTTCGTTGGCCTTTGTCTCGAGCTCCTCCACCTTTTGTTCGAGCTCCTTCACGATCCCCTCCACGCCCTGCTCTATCTCGCCCATGCGCTCCTTCCACCTGTCCTTGTCCCGCGCACGCTCCTCCTTGATCTCCTCTAATGCTTTGTCCCCCTCTGCACGCGCCTCGTTACATCGGTTGATCTCGTCCGTCAGCACATCTACCATTTCCTCCAGCTCGCGCTTCTCCGCCGCCCACCTTTCAGCATCTACATCCTCCTCCACATCCCCAAGCGCGCTGCCCGCGCTTAGACGCCCCTTCTTTCCCCCACTCTGCCTGCGCCCCTTGCCAAGCTCGAGCTCCATATGCTGTACCCGCAAGACGAGCCCCTCGTTCTCCTCAACAAGTCGGCGGTTCAGTCCGTGCAGGTATGCATTCAGCTTCCCTGCGTTAAAACGACTGACACCCGCGCCACCGCGTTCACCCAGCCCCATTATGGGATCAAACGACGCATTTGCACGGGCGTGCGGCCGCGTTGTGAGGTCGTGCGAGGATGCAGTGGAGACAAAGGATTGATTGCCGGTGGCAGGAGAGAGCACGGCGGGAGTGAAAGGCGTAGGCGTCTGCAGAGAAGACAGGTGAAGTCCAGATGTGGCGGTGGGAGATGCGCTGCCCGACCGCGAGCGTGAGTTGGGGGTATCGGATGGCGACGATGGGATGTACGTTTGCGCGAGTGGGTGTGAGCCCCTCCTCCCGCTATCTCCCTTCCCGAAAGCAGGCCGCGATGTTATACCCGCGAACGCCACCCGTAATCCAGTGTTTGTGCCCGTCTCGGTCTGTGTCTCTTCCTCCTCCTGAACCGACTCATCCTCTGCCGTGATAAACTTGGCCGGGTGGGGTGTCGGGAATTTGACCTTCATCCTGGGCCTTGCGCTCGAGTTTATGACGTCCATCAGGAACGACCGTCTACGCGTATGCGGAGTCACAAGGTGCTCTGCGCCATGATCCTCTCCATCATCATCATCATCTACCACATCTTGTTCTGCAGCAAAATCAGGGTCAAGAGAAGGAATGGAATACCGCGGCCTTGCGCGTGCTCGGGGTGGGTTCGCAGGGGTGGGCGTGTAGGCGAAAGATGGTGCAGGGGACGAGGGCGCGGGTGACAATGGCTGAGATGGTGAGCGTGAACGTGTGGCGGGCCGTGCGGTGCTGAGGTCAAGGCCCTCGTTAGTTTGGTCAGGCTGCCGGGAGGGCGGTGTTGCGCCCTCGGAGGACGAAAATGTTGGTTCGCGCGAGGATAGTTCGCGCGACGCGTGTTCCTGTCTCTGTGCAGTTCCTCCGCTTCTGTTCAGACTCTGGCTTTGGGACATCTCGCGTTCCTCTTCCTCGTCCTCCAATCCCTGATTAAAGTCGTATGGCGGCTCGGACTCGGACCTGGCGAATGACTGCGCGGGCTCAGAGTCCTCTCGCTCGTCCTCCATCGGGCCTAGCTCTTCCTCCAGCAGACTCATGTTCAATGCACTGGCTTGGTCAGGGCTGTGTATGATCACGCTCGGCACGTTCGGTGACGCAGTTGCGGATCTAGGCAACGGCACGCCTGCTGGGGAGAGGAAGCGCGGGCTATTGCTTGGGAGGGGAGAGACAAATGTTGTGCGGGGGGACGGAAGGGAGATAGAAGACGAGGAAGACGAGGAAGGGGAGCCAGTGGTTCGTGTAAGAGACGGTGTGCGGGTGGCTGGGCGCGCGTATCGCTGAGCAGAGGCTTTGCGCAGGGCAACGTTCCGGAATTTGTCGAATGGAGAGGGCTAGATGAATTAAATGAGAAGGAAATATATCGTTAAAGTCAACGTAAACGCACTTCTGGTTCTGGATGCAGAGCCTCGGTGTTATCGTATTTCTTCTTTGGCGTTGCATTGCTCCCATGAATGGCGCTGAAGCGTTCATCGTCAGGAAATGGTGAGCTAGCACGACTGACACTCTCCAGGGCATCTGTAATTGAGAATTCAGGGTCGTCTTCCTCGGGCGGAAGGTACACATCTGGCACGCTGTCCTTGCTCCGCCTCAGCGAACCTCCCTTCGTTTCCTCCGGGTATTCCAAATCCCCTTCTTCAGATTGTTCAGCTCCACTGTCGTCTGTGTGTCCTGAGAACGCAGAGAAGTTTGCGTTGGGCAATGGCGGAATAACGCTAACGTCGAAGCTGTCTCCAGCCCTCGGTTTGACGGCGGACGCAGATGTGGCCTTGGAAAGGTTAGCCGTCATCGGCCCATGGCTCCCAGAGCGCGATCGCGACGCAATAGAGCTCGCAAAGCGCACCGCACTAGCCGTGCTTGACGGTGCCTGCTGGGTGCCATATACCTGGCCTCGGATCGCAGATGCTGACGAGCCTGCAGTAGGGGTTGAATGAACGGGCAAGCTCAGCTCAGCGTCGCCCTCTGATTCCTCTGGTTCGGAGTAGACAGTTGACAGCTGATGGGGGTGCGTCGATTGTGTGTGATTGAAATGCAGATTTCGTGAGATATCGGATTCTTCTTCGTCAGAGTCCTCGAAGCCTGGTAATGAGGGCAGAGAAGGCATATCAGCGCCCTCGGCTGCATTTATCCTGCGTAGGACCCGCGACGGGGTCTCGAGAAGAACCATTTGGCAAGAGGGAAAGGCTGAGGTGGGGGATGAGCGTCGCGTGTGCCAACGATCAACATCTCGTGGGCATGTGACCGCAAAGCTTAGTCAGCGAATCCTCCAGGACGGACTCGGAAATTTTCATTGATATCATTGTGAGCCTCGACTGCGTTTTCCAAAGTTCGAGTTCCGTCAAAATCTTCTCTTCTTTGAGCTTGGGCTATGAGGTTTTCCATTGGCCTCAGTCAAGGCCAACACTTAATCGCTGACCATAATTGCTTGCTAATTTATCTGTATAGCAGCACATGCAAATGAACATGCGCATCAACTTGATCATATTCAATTGACAACTATTAGCATATGAGTGTCCACAGCCTGTGCGCGCTGGATCACAATTCTCATGTTATTGAATGCTAACATCCTATCTCCCCATGCCATCCACCATGACCGTGCCAAACGTACTCTCCCTGTGAAGTCGTCAGTCCAAATTTTTACCAATCATAAAAATTGGGACAACGGTTTTACCTATATCACCAGCGTCCAGCGTACGTGAGAGCGTTTCAAAAACGGACGTCCAGCTTCACCTACGAAACAGGAGCCTTCAGTAACTTGTTTAATGTTACCAGGTCTTATAATGAAGGAACTCGCCGCAGAAATCGCTTGGTCCAACTTCGACAGAAACGATTCCGTCACCTCGCGTCTCCATCTGTATACGGCAGCCAAATCCCCGTGGATTCTACTAGTACTGCAATTGGCGCAAGCCACATAAGGATAGGATGCATGTTTTTCCATGGCCGACTCGACGTCTTCCTTGCTCGCCAGTCTCTGCAACAAGACCGCCGATACTGCACTTAAAAGTGCTGTGCTCTTCACGTGATTGAAGCTACTCGTTTTCCTGCAGGACGCACAGAACTGTGCTGGTGGAGCATTTTGATGGTCCAGTGCTGACCACGACAAATCGACGACGGCATTCCGCGCGGCCATCATGCAATCTTTATGGTATTTCAAGAGGTTGAAAAGCTGTACGGCAGAAAGATACTGGATGCTTGGGCCGCAAGGCCCTTCTAGAATGCTAGGCTGCAGCAGTGTTGCCTTGGCTGCTGCCCTAGCTTCTGCATCCATTTTGTGCCGACAGGCGATTGTGAATACACGGACCGGGTTGTCGCGCAACAAGTGTGGGGTGACCAATGCTTCGGATACACGTTTCTCCACCCCCTCGCAGCTGTACTTGATGGTTGCATCTAGCAACAACTCTACGTCCTCGATATCGTCCAAAGCCGGCTGCTTTGTAGCGCTCAGCGGATAGCACATGGACAATAGCAGTCTCAGGATCTTTGCAGTTTCTGACACCGGAACGACCGGTAGCTCATCCTTCGTCTCACCACCACCATCTACAACCATTTTCGCTCCCTGGGGAAGTGAAAACATGTCTTTGAAGAATGGGGAGCTCATCGAAAGCAGTAACTTGAAGACTCTGAAATCGACGTTGTCTGATGATCGCAGGATGACATCTGCATCAACATCATCGAAAGGTGCGGTAGCCTCCGTGATGGAACTTGGTTCTTGAACTGTGGTTTCTGTGTTGGGTTTGTCTGTCATAGCGGCCATGACTGATGGGATGGGCGTTCGATGGTTATCGTGGATGCGAGGAAGTGGTCTTCGCTCGAATTTGCATTTAGGCACCGGTGTCCTCCCGCGCAGCGTGGAACAAGATTATTTCCCAATAGACTTTCGGTCTTTATGCAAGCTTTATGTCCGAGCAGCAGATGTCATCGTACTTGCCCGGCTGGGCACCGCCTTCCAGAAGTCAGCATCACTTGTACCCCTCCATTATATACTACGATTCTGCTCAACCCAGGACTCGCCTCTCAAGCTCGTATTTTTCAAGTCCCAATGATATCTACGCTTGTCAACAATATACGCAGCCTCCGCCTTGGAGAAAGTGTTCAAAAACAGATCAGGCACAGAACTATCAAAAATGGCACGCACCTCGCCGAACAAGGCATTTCAAGACCCAAATCCATCACTCCGGGCCGCGCGTCAAGAGCCGGTCCATATGAACCATAAAAGTCTTCTCGACGTTCTTTGCAGGCCTTCATGCACAGGGCACCACCATCGAACATCAAATCTCTCAAAACCTCATCCCCTTACACTCCCATCCGTACGCGCCAGACGAAAACCACGCAATACCCGTAATCCTAATCAACTCACTATTTAACTGTGTAGGTGCGTATATCATCCTATGATCGTCCGAAAATGTCGACCTCAAGGTGTTCAATATGCTGCTTGCGATGGTGTCACCTTTTTTCCACGACATTTTCTTAGTTCCTCAAGCAACGGCCTGTAAATCAGATCATGTCGTCCAGTTGAAGGACAAATCATCAGTCGTCCACGATTCGGAGAGTGCCAGTGTTTTGGGGATGCTCACGGTGATGTGCTATTCAACTGTAGCTACCCGTGAATGGGCCAGAGACAAGCTCGAACATCTTATTTTCTAATAGATGCAGCTTTCACGTACGACTTAGCCAGAGTGGAGAAGAGACTGCGAGAGGCGTTACTAGCTCCCAAACAACTCCGACATCCGTGACAACGCAGTTCACACATTCGCTATCGCTTGTCTGTAGAAACTCAAGGAAGAAGCCAGAGTATCTACCAGAGCGACTCTCACCAAACCTATCACGATTGCATCATTTGCGCATGGACTAAACATGCTGCCTGTCTGATACAGGTCTCTCGGGAATGAAAAATCATCGCAAAGCGTCCATGAAAACGGTGAAAGTGCTTGCCAATTTTCTACGCTCGGAATTCAATTCTACCGCTTTCACCGTATTCCACGAGACTACTGGAACCATACCTGTGTTCAGTGTCGATAAACAGTCAGCGGGTGCCAGTCCCATGTCCAAATAGTCGAGACTTGACGTGACATAACTTCCAGGGGCCTCGGTTGGATTCTGGTACAGTGGTACTTATAAAGTGTGGCTTTAAGCGCCCATACACGTTGGATTGATCTTCGACATCCACCGCCAACAACTCCTCCTCACCACCACCACCACCACCACCAACACCACCATACATTTCTCGAAACATCACTGATGTCAGATTCCGTTCAAGAGCATGTCACAGCCATCGCAGGCCCGCCGCCTATTACCGATGCCAGCTCACCTTTCGATGACGCCGATGCAGATGTGATCCTGAGATCGTCGGATCACGTCGATTTCAGGGCCTTCAAGGTCTTCCTCTCATTTGGATCTCCTTTCTTCAGAGACATGTTCAGACTCCCTCAGTCGGCAGCTGATGACAGCGAGTCGAGGGATGGGCTACCGGTAATCTCTGTCCCAGAGGCGGCGAGAACTTTGCAGACGCTGCTAACTATGTGTTATCCAATGGAGGGGCCAGTATTAGATAAGCTTGAGGATATCGACTTGCTGTTGGAGGCTTCCATCAAGTACGCCGTCGAGAAAGTGGAAAAGCGCGTACGCGAGGCGCTAGTTGCTCCCCAACACCTGCAGAACAGCGCACTACGCGTGTACGCTATCGCCGATCGACACAATTTGGATGCAGAGGCCAAAGAAGCGGCGAGAGCACTGGCAAATGTGTCGGATCCAATTTTGCAAAGCAACCGCGGATCCGAGCTAGAGTTCTTGTCCGCTGCTAAACTATTTCACCTCCTCCAGTACCACAAAGATTGTCGTGTAGCTGCACATAGATCTATCACACAGATTGAACCATCGCAGTGGCCTGGCCTAGCCGAGTACCTCGCACGTCCTCACTATTGCTCGGAATGCAAGTCCGCTCAAATGTTCCGTATGGATGATGACCCACAAATACCAGATGCCATCTCCGAAAGCTTCCACAGCGGCTTACCAGATAGAGCGGCGGTGACTGCCATCTTGGAGGGAGCTGGGTCACTTTCTCTCACCTGTCTAGTATGCAATCATGAACGAACATCAGAAGATTTGGCACGCCTGTTTACAGATCATATATATTCGCAGAGTGAAGATGCAATATCCTTGGCAAGTCAACCTTTCGATTGGTTCCCAGAGCTGACTGCTGATAATCCCCACTCTTCAGGTGACCTTTGATCGAATCAAGCACGACATCGCACCGGCAACAGACGGCACACAACCCAGAGCTGATGCTAGCGCACCCTTTGACTCTGAAGATGCAGATGTCACACTGAGATCTTCAGATAACATCGACTTCAAAGTGTTCCGACTTTTCTTGTCGTTCGGATCCACAGTCTTCCGTGACATGCTTTTGCTCCCTCGAAACGCAAGTGACGAAAGCGAGGCAAAAGGAGGCTTGCCGGTTATCCAATTGCCAGAAACAGCTAGAACTTTACAGCTGTTACTGTCCATGAGCTATCCAATGGGAGCATTGGAGCAACCATTCCTCGACAGGCTCGAGGATGTGGATCATTTATTGGAGGCGGCCATCAAGTACAAGATGGAGAAGCTCGTCAGATTCCTGCGTGCAACCCTAATTACTCCGAAAATCTTACGCGGGAATGAAATCCGTGTCTTTGCAATAGCCTATCGCCATGAATTAGATGCAGAAACTAGAACAGCTGCTAGGGCAACTCTTGAGCATTCCTTCATAGAGATGAAGTCCGGCCCCGAACTGGAGTACCTCTCCGCTACCACGCTTCTTCTTTTATTCGAGTATCACCAAGCTTGCATCAAATCCGCACGAGAAGCCTTAGCCGATATCAACTTGCCAGTCATATCAGACAACGGTGATACGGTCCGTCAGTATTGCTCTGGCTGCCGCTCTCAGCGGAATTTTACGGTGCGAAGATCAGAAGAAAAACTCAAGCTCGAGATACTGGACCGCATTCCTAGTAGAAGGGAGTTAAAGCATACTATGGCAGCCAGGGCTGTACCACTGCGTCTTGTTTGCAATTCTTGCTCTCGATCCAAGACCGAAGACGCCATTAATATTCAGTCCATACTTCAAATTTCACGCGAGGCAACTTCCACATATCTCAGTCAGCTAGAAGATGCCATTTCACGGGTCTGTTCACTCACTCTCCAAGAGCGCTATGATAGCTCATATCATGATTGCATAGGTTCCTTTGGGTCCGCGGCTCTGAGGTACAATATTTATGTCGGCTTCTCGTTCACGGAACACGCTGATACTGTCGTGCGTGAATTGCTTGGGTAGATGTTAGTCATCTAGAAAACGGCCTTACTTTCCAAAGGCAGTAACAGGACTTGACCGAAATTGGTTGCTCAATGGTTAAATACTGACAATTGATGACATAGGATCGGGTAGCTGCTACCAATCTTAAAAACACTGACAAATGATCGTATACATATCAGTTTAGCCAAATACACTATGGTTTCTTTTCGGGGCCTACAAAGCCTTCACGACAGTATCGTACGTGCCCAACTCTCCCGTGGCGAGTTTGCTAGCGGCCTCCAGCTGAGCAGTGGTGCCGGTGCAGATATCGTTCGGGCCGTCCCGCTTGGCCAACACCGCTGCTGCCTTGGGGTGCGTCTGCCAATCCTCATTGGGGACGAAGATTCTGTCTCCAACAGCGAGTGGGCCAGTGAGAGAACGGATGGTGTGGTTGCCGGCCGTCTTGTACTCGTGCAGTGCAACAGAAATCGTATCGTTGCGCGCGGCGAGTTCCACGCCGCGTCTGACCGGAGGGCGCACTCCAGTTGCGAACTGGCCGTCGCTGGGCTGATTTACATTGGTGCAGAAGGGCAGATTGCCGTAGTTGGTGACCTGAACTCCGAACGGAGTCTGGTCCACCTGGCCGAACGATTGGTAGAACGCACTCAAAGAGCCTCCTTGGCCTGCGGACGAAGTCAGACCTGAGCTCGTTGGAACGGGTCCTGCTTACTGTTGCATTCTGCCTGAGAAACGCAGCGGTTGGTGGCTCCTGTGTTCGAGTACCATCCTCCATTGCCTACGCCATGCGTGCTTGCAAATGGATACTCATCGCAGCTAATGTTTGCACTGTATAAATATTTGGGAGGCTATCAACCGTGTGTCCGACTTACGTGGTGCGACCAGCAGCCGGGGGCGCGGTATTGCAATGGTTCGGCGTCGGGCAGCCTGCAGCTACCCTTCGTGCAGCCTTATTGTTTGTGTTGGAGTCGTAGTGCATCTGGAAGTAGACACGCCTGTTCGCTGCGAAACACTGTGATGCACATGTCAGTAATTTTCGTATAAGAAGTTGAGAGATTGGCGCTACCATGTTGTTACAGGTTTCTTAACAGAAAAGAAATTAGCTTTGCCTCTGAAAGTCCTGGAGCATCTTACGGGGAATGTTGGCGCAGTTGAAGACAACATTGTGCTGAGCCGTGGCCAGACCGCTGAACAGGAGTGTGGCAAGGGCGACAAAAGTGGGAGTGAGCATATTGCAGTTGAAGTACAATGGGAGAAGAGAAGAGGTAGTGATCTGTGGTTGGGTGCTTTGGGGACGCCATATCTTATAGCAAGTCCGGTGGCAAACCTGTTCGCCGCGTTCCATCCACGGCAATGCACAGACATTGTGTAGGGTATGCCAATAGCAAATTCAGATGCTGATGAAGCAGAAGCATGCGATCAGAACAATAGCTATGAAGGTGGGTGGGTTCAAATCTAGTAAAGCCATTGCTCACCATGAGGAGCATATCAAGTGGTATGCAAAGACCGTGATGCGAAACAACGCCTAAGCTGTCCAGGCGCCGAAGAGAAGATTCGCAGCCTCATTCGATTTAGCACGAACAGTACTGAGAAAGGATAAGTCATATACGAAGTAGAGACTGGAGTGGCTGAGACATTCAATGTTTGATATTAAGGCAGAGCTGTGATTATCATTGCCCTAGAGATAGAAGGGCCCCGAGGTTTGAAGCTGAAGAAAAGGAGAACCTCATGGGTTTCACTTCAACCTCAAACACCGAGACCGCCTATTTCCGAGTCTTCTGGTTTCAAACCGCGCTATGCGCTGCCCTAGAGGCTATTCTGCTAAGAGAATATCAGAGACGATCATACAGAAGAAGCACCATTGCACCGACCAGACACTAGTACTGCAGGTGGCTCGCATCAAGGTCATCGAAGTCTAGTGATAAGGTTTGGGGGAGTAATAACAACCGCTCTGTGTCGTATCATCTATCGCCACCGCATCATGTTTTGTTTCTTTCGAGTGCCACCTATCGACATGCGCGTTGGATATCCGATATCGGCGGATGGCAGTGGGCACATTGCGAAGGCGGATTAGTCAGCGACGCGTCATCAGTGTCAACCGCGTCGGCCCAAAGTCATGACCTCCTCCGTGCTGCATGCACTCGAATCTCGATGGACAATGTAAGCCCACGTGCAGCCAAGTTCCATGGTCTCGTCACAGCGCGACAGGTTTCCTCCAAGTCGCTGACCAAGGCCATGCCATCGCCTCCGGCCGCTGATACTGTCTTGCGCGCTGCAGCATCGCTCGCCGCCCGTCAACGCGTCGACCTCCCGCCATTTGGGCTGAGTTCCCTGCTGGCTTCAAGACCACCATCGTCCCTTACGCTGCCCTCACTGGCGTGGAGATGGTCATCATCTCCGCCTCCTGCGCCGACATGGCTGACGAGTCCATGGAGCTTCGGAAGGACCCTGGCGCGCGCGGGGCACACCGAGAAAGATCTGCGCACATTCCTGATCCGCGTCAACTGAGCTTACACAGGAACCCATCAACGTACGAGTGGGCTGGGCCAGCTCCCCCGCCGCGCTGCCTGGCATGGTCTACGCCGCATCGAAGAAGTCTCCACCAGATACGTCCACCTAGGAGTTCGCTCGTGCACGCGGACAGCGGTCCTACGAGACTAGGGGCCAGATTCTGCGATGTGCTAGTATATCGCTCTTCTTTCTTGCTCCCATCCGCACTCCCACAGTCGAACCTTTTTCGTCTCTTCCACCATTACTTCGTCGGCTGATAACCATAACTGACTCCGCCCACAGACATCGCCGCAGCGTACGTCCGCCCTCAGCATGCTGCGTCGGGCGCACCCCTCGTTCTATGCAATGTCGATTCCACCTTGGTACAAGCCATCGTGCACCTGCACGCCAATCACCCAGCTCTCCGATCCCGTCCAGTCCAGCCGACGATTCAGGCAAAGGGCGACGAGCGGATACAGGCGACTCTCAGCACGAGGGACGCAGTGGAAAAGCCAGGCATGGGCAAGTTCATCAGGTGGGGCAACATCTCGGATTCAGTGGCTTGGTTGCTGGAATGGAAGAAGTGCGCAAAGAAAGAGGGGTGCTTCGTTGTAAGTAGCCTTAAAGTGTCGAAAGGGATGTTGTGGCATGCTGTATGATATGAAAGACACCATCGTCAATTGGCATAGCTACGATACAGAAGATGGGTGCGCACCTGTGAAATCTGAATTACGGCGCATGCGACTATCCAGAAGTCCTGGATTGCGGTGACTGCGTGGCTTGCCGCTGGCCGTGCTTTTTACTGAGAAATGGGCGTCTGAAAAGAGACGATGAGAACCTGCAGCGGGGATCACAAGATCGGCTGCTCACTTCTATGCATTATTCTTGTGCAGCCTAAAACTTCGACATCGCCTCCTCTCTCGACCGCTCCAAAGGCTCGACGCATCTATTCGCATATCCAATGCAAGGTACACATGCGGGTTCAAAAAAGGAAGTCATAACTCCAAGCTGAACACAGTTCCACGTCGATGGGCATACGATTGCAGTAGAGACATAACCAGCTTGAGCCCATCTCCCGATAGTTGTCGCCCGGCAGACACCAAGGAAAGGCACTAGGGAGGATTTAGGCAGTGTGTTCTCTCACGTAGATGCGATAGCTGTGGCATTGATCAGCCGAGAGCCGCTGAGGTATATTTCAGGAAGCCCCAAGAGTTGACCGCTACGGTGCACAGGGGGCATGGTACCATATTTATCCACAGAATACTGACAAAATATGCGAAAACAGTGAGAACATGTTCCATTACATGTTTCTCCACAAAATATTCATAGAAGATTTGATCTATTTTCACATTGTTGAGCCCCAAATCACTTGGGAGACAATGGTGATGTTCAGGTTCAAAGAACAATAGATATTTGAGCCAAACGCCCGCCAGGCATGGATAAAATTGGCAATGCTTTGTCTCTGAACATTTGTCATGTTTTCTCTCATGTTTGCGCCTCAATCATGCCAGAAATACTCCAAATCTTTAGGAAATATTCTGTGGCGAAACATCATACGAGACATGTTTTCACTGTTCTTGCATATTTTGTCAGTATCCTGTGACCGAATATTGTATCACGCCCCCTGTGGTGGGTGCAGAGGAAGTGTCGGGCCGGGCCGGTTTATTTTCGCACGCTCACCATAGCTGAGGAATTTTCTTGGAATTTTCGCCACCACGCACATCTCAATTCAATAGCAGTAACATGCATGATTATTTTCTCTCGAGGTTCACACAGCCTGCACGATAGTATCGTACACACCCAATTCCCCCACGGACAGCTTACCAGCGGCTTCTATCTGTGCAGCTCTGCCTGTGCAGTCATCGTTTGGGCCATCCAGCGATATATCCTGGGCCAATACCGCTGCCGCTTGGGGATTGGTCTGCCAACTCTCATTTGGGATGAAGATTTTTTCTCCAACGGCGAGTGGACCAGTGAGAGAAAGGACGGTTCTGTTACTGGCCGTCTTGTATTCATTATCTGCGGCGGAAATCGTATCGCTCGCGCGCTCGGGCAGCTCCACGTCGCGTCTGTAGGGAGGACGAACTCCAGTTGCGAACTGGCCATCGCTAGGCTGATGCACATTGGTACAGAACGGTAGATTGCCGTAATTGATGAGTACAACTCCGAACGCCGTTTGGTCCACTTGGCGGAAGGATTGATAAAACGCACTCAAAGAGCCGCCCTGGCCTGCAAATGAGGGTATGTATGCGACAATTTAGATTTGGTGTCGAAATAGTTACACTTACTGTTGCATTCCGCCCTCGAGACACAGCGATTGGTTGCTCCTGTGTTGGAGTACCATCCTCCTTTCCCTACACCGTGGGTGCTCGCAAATGGATATTCGTCACAGCTATTGGTGATGTATGAATATACAATGTGAATCAAATGGATGTCCGACCCACGTAGTGCGGGCAGCGGTTGGTGGGTGTGTATTGCAACGGTTTCGTGTCGGGCAGCCTGCGGCTACCCTGCGTCCCGCTTTGTGACCAGTATTAGAATTGTAGTGCATCTCGTGGTAAACGCGTTTGTTCGCTGCAAAGCACTGTCATTCGCATGTCAGTCGTTGTCCTCTGAAAAGGAGAGATGCCAATACTACCATATTGGTACAAGTTTCTGCATCGATATATATTAGTGTCGTCTACAAAGGAGGCGACTGAGGCGATTTACGTGGAATGTTAGCGCAGTTGAAGACAATATTGTGCTGAGCCGTGGCCAGACCGCAAAATAGGAATGTTGCAAGAGCGACAAGATTGAGTCTGACCATATTGATATTTGAATTCAGAGGGAGAAGAGAAAATGACGGCAGATGTGTAGTTGTGGCCCTTGGGGTGCCCTATATTATAGCAGGTCCGTGCGCGAAAATGTGGCTGCCTTGTACCGTTCGCAGAAATGCGAAAGCATTGCATGCTGTGAGATCAAATGCCCCACATGGCGTCTCGAAGCTGATATGGCTCCAGGTTTACCTTTGGTTTCAAATGCTGATGTGGCTTCCATATCCCAAGGGGCCAATTTCAAATTGTTCTCCATATTCTGCAGTCGGCTTGATAATGCAGAGGCAAACACTGCGCGAAGTAATGAGATAGCCTGTTCTTTCACGACAACTTTGGTGGTTGAATTGTAATACGGTTTCTAGCGCCATATAGGGGCTACAAATCCAGGTGAAATGTGTAATTTGGGAGCACACACATGGGCGCCCATGCGATCTGAAAACAGTTCCCGGAGGTGTTCGAGTTTAGATCGGGGTAAGGCCAGCACTTGGCCTGAGAAATATCATCAACGGAGGAACGAAGAGTGGACTTTGGATCAGACTCAGGCGGCAAACACATTGACTGATTTGAAGCACAAGTTGTGCCGATGAGAAAATAGAGGTCTCACACCGAAAACCACGCCCAAGCTGTCCAGATAGCCAAGAGTAAAATCAGAAGCGCTAGAGAACGTCGATTGACATGCGAAGCAGACAGATTCAAAGTCGGTCAAGCTAGAGTGCAAGGTTCGGATATTGGGGGATAGAAATCTCTTGTTGTTCAGATGATGGAGAACAGAACTGCATGATTATTTCGATTGACATTCTGAAATTGAGGTGCCAAGAACACTGGTTTCAGAGTCTTGTTTCAAATCACGTCATGTGCCCTCCCAGACTATTCTGTTGGAGAATATTGATTGTATCACAGAGCCTAGGCGACATAAGAACCAACCTGACAAAGAGTCGAGCCATAGCCATCTGCAGGCTTCAGAGGTGGAGATCCAACGGGACCTGCGTGGAGAATCATGAGGGACGGCCTGCCACCACTCGAACATAAAGACTCGCCGACTCGACTGAATCTTCCAGCATCTTTTGATATGCGGCCACTGACTCGCGAGTCGATTTTACCATCGAGTGAGCATCGCTACTAATAGTTTGTGTCATTTCCCAAGAGCAGGAGCATCGGATTTGCAATGAGCCTTTTAAACTAGCTTCCATGACATTCTCGATCTCTGCGCTATTGGGGAAGCCGCCAGCGTTCAGTAGAGTTAACGCGGATGTTAGTGTCCCTACAGAAGCGATGGGTTTGAATTGTTTTTGACCATAGCGACTACATTTCGGGCACGATTGCCATATTGTAGCTTGAGGAGCGAACTTGCGTGCGGCTTCCCGTGCAGCTTTGATACAAGCTTTGTGATACTCCAGCACGAGGAAGAATTTAGCAGCGGATATCAACTCCAGCTCGGGTCCGCTTTCCAGGTCCGCGACGGGCTGCCCCAGAGTTGCTCTGGCAGCTGCCTTCGCCTCTGCGTCCATCTTGTGGTGGCATGCAATAGCGAAGACTCGGACTTCATTGCCATGCATGCAAGGCGGGGCGATTAATGCCTCCCGCGCTCTCTTCTCCACTCTCTCGAGGCCGTACTTGATGGCTGCATCCAGCAGCATAGCCACATCATCCAGCTTGTCTAAAGCTGGTGGATCCGCTGCTCCCATCGGATAGCACATAGAGAGTAGCATCTGCAGAGTTCTCGCCGTCTCCGACACCGGCACCACCGGCAGCCCACCCCTCGTCTCGTTGTCATTGCCCGCTGACTGGGGAAGTGAGAACAGGTCTTTGAAGAAGGGTGATCCATATGAGAGAAATAGTCTGAAGACCTTGAAATCGACATTATCCGACGATCGCAAGACTACATCTGCGTCGGCGTCATCGAAAGGTGAGCCGGCATTGGTGACGGAAGTGGATTTTGTGGGTCGTGTGCTGACCCTGAGGTCTTCTTCAAGTGTCATGGTGTGTGATTATATGTGAAGGATGGGTTGGCGTCAATTTTCAGTCGAGGCGAAGAGAACGTGCTGTGCCCGTGATACCTTCCAGCTGCTGGCTTAACATCATCAGACCGCGAGCGTCTACTAGCGCCAGTGTCTAGAACCTTCTGCAGTTACCAAGTTGGGATCATCAAGTGAGCTCGTGATCGGTGACACAGCTGATAGTATTATCTGGCATAAGTACTTGCCAGATTTGCAGCTTCGGAGGCACCCAGAGTTGAAACCGGATGGCTTCACTGGGCGATTGATAAGACAGTCTTCCGTGGCTAGCCGTCGGCGAGGAAAGAAGCCTTATGGATAGCTCATTCCTCGAGGCTTCGTGGTTGCAGGGTCCGCGTTATCAAGAATTTTACTGTAAGTGGTGCAGTTCAAGTTAGTACGCAAGCAACCTTGTGACTCAGAAGTGTCGGGCGACAGAAACTTGTTATCAATGAGCGTGCGAAAAACCCCGACCCGGTTCAACTGTCCTGTTGTCAATTGACGACCAGTCACCGGTCACCGGTCACCAGTCACCGGTCACCACACACCCTCGAGCTTACTTGCAATTGGATACACCTCAGCCCAGCTAATCAATATCACAGCCCCCGTTTATGAATGAGAGCACACATCGCCAAGTCACTCTTACCGGCCTGCGTCAGCGCTCGTCATGCGACACCATCAGGGGTTTGAGCAATAGCGGGTAAGGCGAGGCTTAAGGCAGCAAGCTGGATATGTCTCTGGACTCTCTACTACTTGCAGTGATACTCAGAGACATAGACTCAAATCCAGCTCGGAATCGCGAATTCTTCTCAACCCCGCATGTATCTCGCGGCGGGGACTGCGAACAAAGGTGACGGCGCTGTGGGTCATTCGAGGCAGGCGGGAAGGCAATGACAAAGTCTGCATCAGAGGCCGCTGTGATCTAAAGGTGAGTGGAATGACTCCAATTCTGTGATAATCTCTGATCAGTCTCTTCAGCTAGCAGAAAACTATGCTCTTTCCGCTCCTGTCATGTCGGTCCGGTCGATAACTGAACACAGTGTATGTTCTTACATTCCTTTTGCGAGCGAATAACGTGCTAGCTCTGAGATGGATGCAACTTGCAGACTGTCTTATGCAGAGGGGAGCAGAGCCGAAGATATCGCAGGTACGTACCCCTCTTCTGTATCGAAGCTACGCCAACTGACAACGGTGTTCCGCAAACCCAGGTCCTACATACAATACAACACAAAATAGCCATTCTTTCGACATCTTAAGCTCACAAGAACGTTCTTTCCTTTTCTGCCCACTTCTCTAACACTATCGAATCCATCGCATCATTCAAGTTCTGCTCCCGCCTGATAAACCTTTCCATTGAAAGTCTTCCACCGCTGCCTTTTATGCCGATGTTTGCATGCACGTGTTCATTTGGGGAGGCTTGCCTGTGGTGCAGGTGCCGGACGGCTTGCTGCTAGGTGGGGCCACAGCTGGGGAGAGATGCCGGTAGCGGTGGGGTTGAGGCAAGGACGTACACTTCGGCGACGTTCGCAGACGGAGCTCACCTATGGCCATTTACCGACAAAGAGGGAGGTGGAAGGAACCAAGGAAGATAGACTACAAGAGATTGGGCAACGAGAAAGAAGGACGACACACCGCGCACATCGCAGAGCTGCGGCAGACGGTCCCCCAGGACCTCCAACACGTCCGGGAAGAGCTGGTACCTGCCGCACCCATGTTTAGTATGTTCGGGCCCGTCGCTGGATCCTGCAGGACGGGGCCGAAGATCATGGGCGTGTTCAACGTGACCGGCTTCATACCGTGCTCCAATGTGAACTCCCATGTGGTAGTCCCTGTCAGCTTCTTTGACGCGGCGTGCACTATGCCGGGGAACGCACGGTGCAGGCAGTATGCTCATACATTGACGTCTAAATCGAGATGAGCACACGTATCAGGAATGTGCGCAGATTGTTCTCGGTGTGGTCTTACGCGTGCCAGGACCCGCCCTTAGTTGCATTGGCTATGGCGAAAGCGGAGGAGATGAGGACGCGTGTTGTGCGCTGCGTAGAGGACTTCGAGCGTGCCTCTGATGGCGGGCCTGGAGATCTCCTCGCCGGAGTGGCGGGGAATGTATACGGGACATATGGCGTCAGAAGTCTTGTGAGAGGCGGGCAATGAATCAACCGCGTCATTTGGAAGCCATGCAGGACGTGTCCTAATGTGCGTGCGGAGCCTGGTTCTCATCATAGGCGTGACTCGTGACGGACTTCTTCGCTCAGCATGTTAGCCTCGCCGCCGGCTTCCACACCAGCAGCCCGTCCAGTTTCCTCCAAACCGAGTTCCCCAACCTCTTTTGAGACCGCCGTTACTCTTGACTTCGCCTCCAGCGACCTCACTGACGCACTCAAGGGCGTCCTATGTGCACTACTACGCAACTTGACTTACATGCTCCCCTCGCGCTCAGTTAAGCACCAGCCATCATCAGCCTGACGATTATCTGGACAGTGCTATCAAATACTTGCTCGTAACTGGACTTGCAAAGTAGATCCATCGCATCAAATGTTACACCAGATGCAAAAAAAAATGGATCGAGCAGGACCACCAAATATCATATTAATTGACAATAGTCAATCTACATGCCCGTCTTGGGTAATTTCGCGATCTGCACGCTGCAGGCTACTCATATCCGACCGCATCATCCCAATCACTTCCAGCAATAGCAACGCACCCACTCTTGATAAATTCAGCGAATGCAGACGGCCATCTGCTCGGAACCATGCTCTTCCGCCACGGACTTCCGCCGATTACAGTTGTAGATCCAAAGGCACCTGTGGGATGCGAGCGAAGCCATCAGGGCTCGAGGTTTGGGCAAAGAACTGAATGCACTCACTGCGGATATTGCGTCTTCGAGCTTCTTTCTGAACGAAGCTGACAACTCTGGAATGGAGCTGGGGAAAGCACCGACAGAGGCTGTCGTTTGCCAGCCACACGAGTTGCACTTCCACAGCGATATGGTTCTCGCCGAGGCCTTCTCGATCTCCTCTCTACCCGGTATGCTCTCCAGAATATCCAAAGTGATATTGACTTTGCCGTCAACAGGCACAAATGCCCGCAGTTTTCCGCAGTAGTTGTTGCAATGAAGACCAATGGATGGACACGGAGGAGCCACGTTAGTTCCTCGCTCATCTTCGACGGCTCTTCGTGCAGCTTTTATGCAAGCTTTATGGTACTTCAGCAAAGCGAAGACTTTAGCCCCGGAGAGCTGCTCCAGCTCGGGCCCGCTGTCCATTTCCAGAATCGGTTGCTCCAGAGTTGCTCGTGCGGCTGCTCTCGCTTCTGCATCCATTTTGTGGCGACAAGCAATGGCAAAAACACGGATCTCATTCCCGCGTAAGCATGGCGGAGCGACTAATGCCTTCCGCGCCCTCTTCTCCACACCTTCGAGGCCGTACTTTATAGCTGCGTTCAGCAACATATCTACTTCCTCCAGCTTATCCAGAGCTGGTTGATCTGTGGCTCCCATCGGATAGCACATGGCCAGCAGCATCCGTAGAATTTTCGCCGTCTCTGGCATCAGAACCACCGGCAGCCTGTCCCTCGTCTCGCTGCTATCACCCGCCGATTGGGGAAGCGAGAACATATCCTCGAAAAAGGGAGATCCGAATGAGAGGAAGATCTTGAAGACTCTGAAATCAACGCTATCTGATGATCTCAGGATGATGTCTGCCCCTGCGTGATTGAATGGCGCGCCGGCCTCGGTGACAGGCGCGGTGTCTGCGATTGTCGCGATGTGCTCCTGTGGATCATCAGGCATGGTCAGTACTCGAGATTATACGGTCTGGGATGGGTATTGATGGTGTGCAGTTGGTGGAACAGAAGAACTGGTGTGCCTGCAGGCGACTGCGTGTTTTGATCAGATTGGGCGCCTGGTACCAGTGCCCAGAAACTTCTATGGTGGGCGACTAAAACCATGAGGCCCGTTATGCATACAGTGCGAGCCGCTGGCTATATCAGGACTGCCAGCATTTTAGAACCAATGATTCTGCGCCTGATGCCAAGATTGCGTTTGAAACGCATTCACCCTCCTGACAACTCACGCTGGAACTTCAGCAATCCCATGCAATGGTCATTTGACGACTACGAGACCTTCCCAGGGGGTTGATTCAGCATACGAGAATGCCATTGGAAAGACTCGGCTACTTAGGGGGAGAGAAGTTCAAGTTAGGCCGGGCCGGAAAAAGTTCCCACGCTCTCAAAATTCCCTTCCGTGACTCCGTCTAAAGTTGAAAAGTCAAGACTCCGCACTGCCGCCTACGTCCTTATGCTTGACAAATCCGTAACCACAAGAGCCTGCATAGAGCAATTCATGAGAGAAAGCGCTCTTTGGAAACACCAGCTATAGCCATTCGCCGCCGATGAAAAGAAATGCGGAAGATATGAGGATGGACAGCAGCAGATTGAATAGGAGCTTAGAGAAAACCGCGCACAACTTGCGCACAACGCAGAACAGCGGCAGCCGGTCCTTCGGGACCTCCTTCAGCACGCCTGAGCGAACCCATATTCTATTCAACTTTCTCTATAGGCTTAATCGTGCAGCTTACACTATGTCACTCCGTGCACCCCTTTGCAGGTGGTACACATGCCGATGTGTGACCGGGACGAGATGGGCAATAATGCCGTTGAGGAAGTTGGCACGACCGAGGCCAAAGGATTGCTGACCGTACAAAGCGGATGTCATTCCTCTCCATCCGATACTGAAACTAGTGAGCCCGATCCGCAGACTCGGATGACCTTCATGCGAACCAGTGTCAGGTCGGTGACATAGTGCTTATTGATTAAGCTAATCTCTGCACTCATCTAACTGGAACCAACGAAGAATGGTCTTCAGGACATCGCATAGTGTGTATTGATTGAAATAGGAAGACTCGGAAATAGGCGGTCTGAGCGCTTCGATGGAAAAATGAAACGGAATGATCATGAGGCTCTTCTCTCCTTCACCTGAAAACCGCAGGAGCCTTTTATCTTGACCATTACCGCTTATTGAACTTCGAATCCCTCGGCGCTTCAGTCTTAACTTCTTATGTCACTTATCCTTTCCCAGCGCCGTCCGTACTGGATCGAATGAGGCAGCGAATACTTCAACCCCTGTACTCCTTGGGCGTTATTTTTGCATCGCGGTCTTCTCATCGGCACAACCTGCGGTGGAAAATCATCGCATGTCACTCGACATGCTCTCTCATGCTAAAGCGACGGCCTTACTGGATCTGATCTTCGAAGCTTTTGTTGTGCTCGCGTGTTTCCCCCTCAGCGCCTGAATTTGCCAATGGCATACCCGACACGATGACTTCGCAGCCGCGAATGGAACACGGCGAACATGCTTGCCACCGGGCTTGCTATATCTTACGGCGCCCCCAATGTTCTCAACCATACACCCCCACCTCCTTCCAGATCTCTTCTCCCCTTGGGCTTCAATTGAAATATGCTCAATATCAACCATGTCGTCGTTGCTACGCTCCTATTCGGCAGCTTGGCCACGGCCCAACACAATGTTGTCTTCAATTGTCTCAACATCCCGGGTAAGACCCTCCATGAATTTCTTAGGCGACGCTAACACATGTATACGCAGAAACCTGTAACAATATGGTAAGGTCGACTTTTCTCCCTTTCATATGTGCATGGCTTACGCGCCAATGTTAGTGTTTTGCTGCGAACAGAAATGTGTACTACGCGCTGCACTATGATTCCAACGTCAGCAACAAACCGCAACGAAGGGTAGCTGCAGGCTGCCCGAAGCCGAACCATTGTAATACCGCCCCACCACCTGGTGGACGAACCACGTGAGTCAGCAACACGGCCGATATCTCGCATGCATTTACACATTCTGAACGATAGCTGCGACGAATATCCCTTCGCGAGTACGCATGGAACAGGCAATGGAGGATGGTACTCAAATACAGGAGCTACAAACCGCTGCGTTTCTCAGACAGAATGCAGCAGTAAGCAGAATCATTTTCATCAAATTCAGGTCTGATCTCCTTGTTCGCAGGTCAGGGTGGCTCTTTGAGCGCGCTCTATCAATCCTTCAACCAGGTGGACCAAACGGCGATTGGAGTTGTAGTCGCCAATTACACCCATCTGCCGTTCTGCACCAATGTGAATCAGCCCAGCGATGGCCAGTTCGCAACTGGGACTCGTCCTCCGTACAGACGCGACATGGAATTCGCCACCCGCAACGACACAATCCCCGCTGCAAGGTACGAATATAAAACAACCAACAACCAAACTATACTTTCTCTCACCGGACCACTTGCCATCGGGGAGCAAGTTTTCATTCCGAATGAGAATTGGCAGACGAACCCCAAGGCAGCAGCGGTATTGATTGCGCTGGACGGCCCGAATGATGACTGCACAGGCACTGCTGCTCAGTTGGAAGCCGCTGGTAAACTCACTTCAGCAGAGTTGGGCGTGTACGATGCTGTAGCACAGGCTTTGTAAGACTCGATAGGAAATCGTAGTGTATCTTGTTTAACCGATGTGTACATCCCATTCAAAGACATCATCATCTATTTGTAACCAGCAACTCAAATATCGAGATTGAAAAATCGAGCCAGTCTTGTGTAGTGGCCTGAAGCAAAATTTCTGTGTGGATTGTTTATTGGAGCATCGACACAATTCCGATGGTAGCTCTGAGGTAGTTTAACTTGATCATGTCTTTGGTGCCACCGGCACGGCTCAGCTTCGCGTGGACTCTCCAATTTGACTTTCAAAAAGTGGCGGCTTGAACCTCGGCACTTAGCACCTAGGTACCATTAAGCAATAGTAGGTAGGCTCAGTGTATATCCATTGAGTTAGTACTTGTAGTTGAACCAAGATAACATCCTGCTTGTTCAAAACTGAATATCCACCTGCACAAAATGAGCATGACCATTGCGAAGAAAGATGCAAATAGCTTAATCGAGTTTATTGTGATCTCCATCCTAGCCAGCGCGTTGCATAAAAACTGGACGTGTGTGTCTGAGGGTCCACTGAGAAGAAGAGAGGACGCGGAGCAAAAGCTCTCGCGAGAGCCTTTTGTATGAGGAATTTTCATCCATCATTAACGAGCACGAGAACTTGCCTGAGGGAGTGACTCAGCACGAGAACGCGATTGGAAAGACTGGGCGCCAGGGGCATCTTCCACTATCTTCCAGGAGAGAAGTTCAACTTGAAGTCAAGTCGGCCGGGCCGGAACGGATTCCCACGCTCTCAAAAATCCCTTCCCATCTTGTTGGACCCGCCTATGTTCTTGACAGAGCCTACATAGAGCAATCTATAAAGCTCTTATATCCTCCCAGTTGACTACTTTCCGGTCCCTCTCTAGACTGCGTATTCGGTGACCTATACTCTTTATCCTTCTTGAACTATGGTTCCGTGTTATTACCCAAACTCTTCCACCCGACGCAGCCTTTCCGCCCACGCCTTCGTTCTGTTGGTCGCCTGCACTTGTTCTTCCGCCTGTGCCATCGACTGGATTAGAGGGCTGGGCGGTATGCTCGACGATCTGTAGCGAAGTCAATCCGCCGGCGCCGACGGAGGTGGCGGGTGAGAGAGCCTGCTCTTTGGCAACATCAGCTATAGTCATATGCATCCGCCGATGAAGAGCCAAGTGGAAGGTAGGGAGTTGGATAGCAGGAGATTCAACAGGGGCTTGAAGAAAGCCGCCCACAACAGCGACAGCTGGTCCTCCGGGATCTCTTTCAGCACACCTGATCTTATCTAGCTGGCTCTGCAGGCTTCTTCGTGTGGCTTACACTTTGTCACTTCTTGCACCCTTTTGCAGGTTGTCACATG
Organism: Athelia sp. TMB; assembly: GCA_014898675.1. Classification (NCBI taxonomy): domain Eukaryota; kingdom Fungi; phylum Basidiomycota; class Agaricomycetes; order Atheliales; family Atheliaceae; genus Athelia; species Athelia sp. TMB. The sequence continues at coordinate 70,602 of JACXVL010000187.1, forward strand.
CCGATGGGGGGAACTGGAACGAGATGGGCAATGATGCGGCTGAGGAAGATGGCACGACTGGTGCTAGAGGGTATATTGAACGTACAAAGCAGCTGATATTCCTCTTTACCTGACCTTCTTGACATCAGTGCACGATCCGCAAACTCGCCTATGCCGACCGATGTCAGGTGAGTGATATAGTGCTTCTTAACTAAAACCATCTCTGCACTTATCTAAGGAGAACCGAAGTAGAACAATCTTTAGGCCATCGCATAGCGTGTGTTGATTGAAATTCGAAGATTCGGGAATAGGCGGTCTGAGCGCTTCGATGGTAAAATGAAACGGAATAATTATGCAGCTCTTTTCCCCTTCACCTGAAAACCGCAGAGGCCTTCTATCATCATGACCGCTTATTGTCTGGCTTGATATCGAACGTTTTCGAACTTTGGATCCCTCGTATCATTTCCCGGCGCCGTCCATATTGGATCAATGAAACTGCGAATACTTCGGCCCCTGGACTGCTTGGGCGTCATTCTTGCATCAAGGTTTCCTCATAGTTCCCTCATCTGCACAAATTGCGCTGCAAGATCGTTACGTGTCACTTGACAATCTCTCTCATGCTGCAGCTTAGCGACGGCCTTACTAGATCTAAATTACGAAGCGTCTGTTCTGCTCACAAGTTTGTCCCCTTCAGCGCCTGGATCTGCTAATGGCATATTCGATACAATGCCTTCGCACTACCGCGAATGGAACACGGCAAGCATGTTTGCTCCCGAACTTGATAAATCTTATGGCGCCTCCTAAGTACTCAACCACCTACCTCCGCCTCCTTCTGTTCTCCCCTTGAACTTGAATTGCAATATGCTCAATCTCAATTATGTCGTCGTTGCCACATTCCTATTCGGCAGCCTGGCCACGGCCCAAAAGAATGTTGTCTTCAATTGTGCTAAAATCCCGCGTAAGGAGCTTCACAAATTTGTTAGACGGTTATGGCTGGAAATTCTGCGATTGAGTACTTCGGTGCCAATTGCGCATGTTATCTGTTCTTGCAGAAGCTTCGTGACCCGAATAGCGCGCTGGCTCAGAGGTGGAGGTCTTGTGTATAAATGCAAGCAAGGCTTGCGATCTCACAGGTGCGCCCTCTCCTTCTGTATCGAAGCAATGCCAACCCACGATGGCGGATCGCAAATCCAGGTCTTATTCATTGATTTTACATGACTGTCACATATTATTTTCGACATGCACCCCTACAACGACGACCTTTCCTCCTGCTGCGCCCACTTCTTCTCCAGCTCCAGCAGACTATCCACTGTATCATCCAGGCACTGCTTCCACCCGATGAATTTTTCCATCCCCAGCTTCTCCGCGGCTGCTTTTGGGCTGATGGTTGCGGCCACCCGCTTGCCCGCCTTTGTCTGCGCTGATGGCTTAACTAGGCGAGGTCGGAGGGCGGGGTACTTGCTGTCCAGGTACTCGACGGCCTGCAGCCAGGTGAAGCTGTCGCTGTACAAGGGAATGCGCGCGCCTGAGGCGGCGGGACGGAGGAGGGCACGGACGTGAGCTTCTGCGACGTCTAAGACCAGAGTCAGCGTGGCCTTTCATCGAAGGAGAAGGCAGGCGGCAGAAGAAGAAAATGGCGGCAGAGGCAGAATGGATGGGTGCAGAAGAAAGCTGGGCGACTTACCACGGACATCGCAGAACTGCGTCAGCCCATCCTCCGGGACGTGTGTCTGCGCGCCCGAGAAGAGCTGGTAGACCAGCCCCGTGCTCATGTTCAGCGCCTTCGGGCTCGTTGCGGATTCCTGCAGCGCGGGGCCGTAAACCATGGGCGGGTTCAGCGCGACGAGCTCCAGTCCGTGCTCCTTTGCGAACTCCCACGCGGCGGCCTCTGCGAGCTCCTTCGACGCGGCGTAGGCCAAGCCGGGCGGCGCGCCACGGGCGGCTGCCTGCTCGTATGTGGTCGGGTTCCAGTCTGTGTCGTGTTGGGCACATCTAGTGGATCAGGAGTGGACACACGGACCTTTCTCGGTGTACTCATACGTGCGCCATGGCCCGCCTTTGGACGCGTCAAGCATGGCGGCGAAGGAGGAGGTGACGACGACCTTCTTTACGCCCGCCTTGTGCGCCGCGCGGAGGACGTTAAGGGTGCCGTTAATCGCGGGCTTGAGCAGCTCCTCTTCGCCATTGGTCGCGGCAAACGTGACAGGCGAGGCGGTGTGCAAGACATATGTTACGTCTGACAAGCAAAGGACGAGCTCAATTCATTATCACGAACCCAGATTGGGAGGGTGGTGTGTACCTTTCAGCGCTTCGGTCAGGTCGCTGGACGCGATATCGGGGACGATGGTGGTCTCGAAGCCGGCTGGGAACTTGGATAAGAGGGCGGGGGCGCTGGACGGGCTGCGGATGGTGCCGCGAACACGGAAGCCGGCGGCGATGGTGGCGGCGACGACGTGCTGGGCAAGGAAACCCGTCGCGCCGGTGATGAGAACGAGATCTTTTGTTGAAGACATTATGATTGGATGAGATATGTTTGTGTTTGCCGTGCCGTTTTATAACTGCACCGGCTAACTGTCCTCGGCGACCACCTCGGCGATGCGGTATCTGTGCATATTTGCTGACTGAGTGCCCCGAGCCCGCAGACTTGAGGCCTTATAATAACAGCACTAGTGTTTCCTCATTCGTGTATGTAAGCTATAGATTGTCGTCAATTGCACGAGTGCGCGCACACCAGATCTAGAAGTACATTGTCGCCACTTTTTGAATTCAACACGAATTCAACTTACCGGCCCAAATTGTACGAGCCACGTGCACTGACGTGCCACGAAATCCGACACTCGGTGTTTTCCGAAGTTGACTTTGAGGCTTGGAATCCGAATATCGATCGTCATTGCTCGCCTGTCTTTTCATCCTCATGGCTCATACATCTCAGGTGGGAGCAAGGAACCCTTCCACCACCGGAAATCACAGCATTGGTGAGCCTAGTCAACGCCCCTCCACACATTACCGATCCGCTGAACCTTGGACTAAGACTGGTCTGACAGATGGTCCGTGGATGGTGCAGTGCATGTGTCGAAGAAACGCAAGATGTCGGACGCCGGGGCGGCCAATGGGACAGAGAGAACGGAGTGGGGGGACGGCGGGAGCCGGCTGACAAAGAAGGAAGGCAAGCAGAAAGCTACAGAACATGTGGATGAGGGTAGCGAAGAAGGGGACTCGGAGGCTGAAGTGGAGCTTCTAGCACAGGTTCAAAGGGAGGATGAACAGCAACAGATCAAGAAAGGTCAAGGCGTCGCGCCGCTCAAGCGTAGGCGTCAAGGTACGTCCTGCATTGTACCCAACCTCATCTGTGACTCTTATTCGCTTTCCCCGTTCATGGATGCAGCGGGTCCATGTGCGCCGATCCCCGGGAAAATATGCGCCAGATGCTCGAAGGCTTCGGTCCCTTGTCTCTTCCAACTTGAGCCGCGAAAGCGAAGGGGAGGCCGCAAGGCCATATCCTGCAATCGGTGCCATGATCATAAGGTCAGGTGCGATTTACCCGACGAGGCTGCAGCACCTACGCAACCTCAAGCTAGCACAAGCACTGTCCCGGTAGCGATGGCTGGCACGACGTCTCAAGCTTCATCGCCAGCCCCTCACGACATCGTTCAGCAGCCCATCGGAGTCGTCACCAGCGTGCAGGACCCAAGTTCGGACGACAAACACAAGGTCATGGGTACCGTGATGAACGCCCACTCAAATGCCCAACTGCAGATTGACGTGACTCAGCGCAAAATACTTGCGGTACAGGAGCATCTGGCAAATGAATTGCATCTCTGCCCCCGGTCACTCGCATTCAACGTCGCGTTGACCAGTCTCGCCACTATGGCCTTCACAGCTCTCCAACAGGCTCATCCTGGCCGTGAGAACCTTTTTGAGGTCGTTCAGGCCCATGCGCGCGGCATGTTTCCTGAGCACGACATTCATATACGCAGCCCTCCACACATCCAACCCGAGCTCGAGCCCGGTGTCACACACAGCGGAAAGCAAAACAACAGCATCTAGCGATCAATCAACTGGGTACAACTTAATACCATTTCTAACATCAGCGAACATTCGCGATATAATGTCTAGAGTGCCGAGTCAATGGAATAATGCTCAGTTCGTGAGGGAGAAAGATCAGTGTTGGTATATATGACAGATCCTACGAAACGACGAAACGAATGGAGACGATGATAGTCTAGCGCTAGGCATATGCGTCCGTAGTGTCAGCGACAGTGACGGCAAGAGCGCCTCGTACGTTCACTGCTGCCACAACTGGCGCGTCGCGCAACACGAAAAGGACGGGTTCAGGATGTCCTTAACTTGGCGGGATAGTTCGAAAAGCGGGGCTTGCATGGCCGTGCAAGCTCAGTCCCGGGCACTCCGCAGGGCTGCTGAGCGCTGAGCGCGGGACCAGAGCAGAACGCTGAGGCGAGCATGGGCTCGAGCTCACACGACGCGCCTGGGATCGAGCCCAACATCTCCTCCCGAAGCCACTTGTGCAGCACGCCGGCCTCGCTTGCGAACATGTCAGGCTCGCACTGCATCTGCGTGCCCCACGCCTTCGCGGCGCGCGCGATCATGCAGAGGTTAGCAGTGGTGGTGGATGCCCGCTGGTTGCGTGGGGCAAGCTCGGCGCGCTGCAAGGCGATGATCTCGGCTCGGTGGTGCTCAAGGACAACAATCCTACAGGTGTTTCTCAACTTTCGTGGGAGGTTCCAATGGAGGAGACGTAGGACATATTGCGCGATGATCTAGACTGCATCTGGCAACGTAGAGATCACTCGGAAAGACTCCCCGATGAAGCAGCTGCATACGGCGGGGAAACTGGAGGGGCGATTGAAGCTGACTCTATAACCGATGGAGGGATGGATGGCGGATAGTAGATGATAGACTGGGGTGCTCAGCAGACATTTGAAAATTGACCGACCGTGTACAGCGATGAATTAACCGGGGATGACCGAGCATTCAAGTATCTATACAACCATGAAAACGATACACACATCAATACAGCCCAAGTCGGAGTGGTCCAAGCGAATATACAAGATACAATGTATGGGAATGAATCAGGGATAGGAATAAGATTAATATCGTGTATGGGAAGAGTAGTGCGTGCGTGATGAGCTGTGTGGGGGTATACGTGATGGAATGTCGAATATAATGAAACAAGTAGAGATGAAGTTGATGATGCTGATGATGTTTGGCTGCGCGAGTGCAAAGCCGAGAGTATGCGTCCATGCCAAATTGGCCCATCACAACCTCGGCGTCGACGGAACCGGCGAGAGCGAGGGCGACAAAGGCTCGTACTTCGGCGGCAGCACCTGGGGCGTCGCACGCCGCGATATAGACGGACCCAGGATGTCAGCAGGTACACGCATCTGCAGCCGGAGCGGCAGCTCGACGCGTGCGCGCTTGCGCGGCCGCGCGGGCTCAGAGCCGGTAGTGCTTGCAATACCGGTATCACTGAGGGGACCGCCTGCCGAAGGCTGTGAGCAGAACACCGAGTCCAGCTGCGGCTCGCACGAAGAGGCTGACGAAGAGCCCGAGCTTGAGCACCACGACGAGCACGAACATGAGCCCGAGCCCGGTGTCTGCTCACGCAGCCGCTTGCGCAGCGCTCCGACCTCGCTGGCGAAGGCATCTCGCTCGCGCTGCATCTTCATCCCCCAGGCCCTCGCTGCTTTGGCAAGCATACATAGTCCGGCGGCGTTAGTGGACGCCTGCTGGTTGCGTCGGGCGAGTTCGGCACGCTGCGCACGGAGGGCGAGGATCTCGGCTTGATGGCGCTCGAGGCCGTCGGAAGAGATGGGCTCGCAGGAGGAGGTCATGGGATGAGTTTTGGTAGATTGAGAGAGCAAGGATGACGGGGAGAAGTCGAGTTTGCGGATGGAAGGTGTTACGTGGGGCTGAAGGGCATCGGGGACAGCCTCGCGAGGGAGTGCTTCTGTAAAACCATTAGATAATAATAGATTAAAATGACAAAGAACGGACGTACCAACAGTGTAGCGTTCTCGGCACATCGGGCATCGATGTTCGGTCGTGAACGGTTTCACAGATCGCACGACTTTCAAGATGCAGGGATAACAGAAAACATGGCCTGAAGATCACATCAGAATCGTCAGCAAAAGTCGTTGGGAGAACAAGAGAAGAAACTCACCACAGGGTAAGGCAGAGGGTACATTCAACGGGCCAAGGCAGATGTTGCAGAGGGTCATTCAAGTGCGGGTTATGATTTGTATTTGCGGTGATGAAGCTGAGTTCTTGCAGCCCCATGGGTTTTATGGAGCGGCCGCTGACTGGGGCGCATCGTTAATCCCGAGTCAGGGCACATCGGACGAGTGTCAAGCGGATGAGAAGGGAGGCAAGATGACTAATCGGGCATGCGCTAATTCTCGTGTGATGACCAACCGGACTTTCCCGGCTACCACCATTTCCCGCAAACTGCTCTCTTCCTCTCGCGCTTCGGTCTTTTCGTCAAAACATTAGCCCATGTCTGCTCGGGTGATGACAAAACACCCAGCTATGTAAAGTATTTACTGTTCGCTGACCAGCGCTGACTGCTGCGCCTTACAGACATACTCAAACCCATTCTTAGCCAGTCATGCTCCGCTCGCGGCCGGAGCCACCCAAATTTCCTTCCGTCCGAAAGCTGTGCGCGGAGGGGTTATTGCTCGCCCGACTCCTCTTGAATCCGTCGGGCTAATCTAATCCTGTGCTCATTAAAGTAACCTGCGTATATGTGTGCCTGAATACGGGGTTCGGGTTGCACCGACGATCCCGCCCCTTTGCCGATCTGCTTCTGAATCATGACTGCGCGACAAGAGCTCGGGACAAACAAACTCGCCCAGCCGGAAAATGCTGCGGAATCCAAAGTCTCACCATTTCTTAACGCCGTTGTGTAAAATGGCATGATCTTATCACCTTTTGCTGGAGGTCCACATAGGCCCGCCGCTCCGTTCCAGCCCGCCCCGGTAATGGCGATAGAGGTGCATCAAACACCTAACAGATCAGAGAGATATACCATGACGCTGGTATCTGCCTGTAGCACCCACGACCATCTCGCAAGAAAGCGGGTTGGTAGAACCGTTTTCCCATCATGGTGGGCATGCGCATCTACTTCAAACCCTCCGACTTTGGGGCATGAGGTGCAACGTTTCCCCACGAGCCGCGTGTGCATAGATCTATACCGCAACAGAGCCGATATCGCGATCCCATATCAATGCCGGCTGGGGCCAGAAGGACCATGGCCACGATGCGCGGTCGCCATTCCGTCCCGAAGATCGCCAAAGGGTATGGCGACTGTGTGGCTCAAAGGTTCTAAGACTGGCAGCCACTTTAACATCAATTCGACGGCTCCCGCCGTAAATGAATGCGAACGCCTCGCGACAAGACGGGTCACACGCGACATTGTCGATGCAGCCTCTTGATCTCGTCCCCCGTGTGCGCGCCTGCAATCAAGGATGGTTTACAATTGGGCTTCTCACTTGCAACTGCTATATTTCTAGTAACTGCATTCACGCGAAGGCAACGGGCAGGTACCGTGGCGGATACCGTCTGCGTCTTCCCATCCTAGCGAACTCTCTCAAGATTTGACACTTTCTTCTACTCACACTACATCCTTTCCATCGTTGTCGTCCATGAAAGGTTGAGCGGTACCTGCACAACATGATTTCTTTGGATCAGCCTCACTGTAACTTCAGGTGAAACGAAAGGACCACCTTCGCCACTGCCTCATCAATCGCCTTGCCAAATAACGGTGCATACTTCTTTAGATCGACAAAGGAACGCTCGTTGCATTCAGGGCAGATTTGCGCTTTCCGTAGAGCCGCGGAAAACATTTCATCCTCCTCCACGCTCTTCCCCGTTGGTTTCTTCTCCAGATTTCTACAACATGGCAAGAGGCAGCCATCAATCCACCATTTGAGACCCCGAAAGCCCGGTCCGTCAGTCACAGGGCAAATACTACTGTCAGTCCGGCAAACGCGCCATATGAAACCTTCGCCCAGGGTTTTTGGGACATCGCCGCGGGCAATGTTCAACGCCGCCTTGCTGCAACGCCGGTGATACTCCTGAAGGTGGAAGGTGTCGGCTCCAGACATTTTCTCCAGGTCGAGCAGATATTTTTCCCAATCTTCCACGCTAATCGCCAATGTCGCGGTGGCGGCTATCCTGGCTTCAGCCGCCAGCCGCAATGCGCACGCTATCCCAAATGACCGCAAAGATGATGCAGCTAAGAAACGCGGGGAAACAAGCGCGCTTCTGACGATCTTCTCCACCTCCTCCATACCATACTTCTTGGTGGCCAAGTAGACGCGTTTGATAGCATCGAGTTCCAAGACCGGTGGTTTACGGATGGATGCGGGATGGCAGAGCCTTAGGATGGACTCCAGGACCAGTGCGGTCTCCTTCACTGGCAGCACATGCAGTCCTTCTTTCGTCTCATCGCCACTCTCTCCGTGCGGTGGAAGAAGCGCAAACATTCATTTTAAAGACGTCGACGACAAGGAAATGAGAAGCTTGTAGCGGAAATCGACATCATCGGATGAGCGCAAGATGATACCGGCTTTAGGATCGTCGAATGGGGCTGGAGCGATATCGACGACATATCCTTTGACGGGACTCTATTTTTTCCCATCAGTTGTACGCGATGGGATTTGGTGAACGCGGTTTCTATATAGACCTGACGTGGATGAGAGTAGACTGTCTGCCATGCGGCTTGCTTGACCTCAATCTCGACTGGGCAGATCCGCCCTTCACATCGGGTGCTGGTTCATATCTACTTGTAGGCTTAAAATTCACTTTACGGTGATATTTTGCTGAGAACTGGATATGTTCTGAGGTTCTAAGCGGGCTGCGAACTACCAATTATACCAACGACTCCACAATCACGTTCTCTTTATTCGGGTCTAGCTCGGATCGTCACAAAAATACAGCTGTGGTGAGATCTACCAAAACGTATTTTTCATATGCCCCTCTGGAGTTCCACGTTCAATCAAGTTGTCCTTTAGCTTCGTATGAACCTGGCCCGCATAGGTCAATCGGTTTGGATCTCAAACGTTCTCTTTTTTCTCGTTTGACGTGGCCCAGGTCAAGTTGAGCATCACCTGCGTGGTCGTATTAATTCGTGTCAATGGCAGATCCCACAGGTCAAAATATTCAATACCTTTGCCACAGCTTTATCAATTCCTGTGCTCCATTCCCTCGCAAACACCTCTATATCTGCGGTGCAAGTCTTGCAACTACGACATGATTGCGCTGCCAGTAATCCCGCGACCAACATTTTGTCTGCGTGCACTGTCTTGCCGTTCGGCCTTTTCTCCAATTGCTTCTGGCATGGCACTAAGTATCCGTTGACCCACCACCTAGCCTTTTGCGCGTCCTTCAGTTCAGGGATAGCGACATTGGGGCATATGCTGCTGCTGACTTCGCATGTCTCCCAGGCATAGCTATAGCCTTTGCGCGTAAACGCTTCTAAAACATGGGTGGGATCGAGGGCCGCCTTTTTGCAGCTGGTCTGATACTTGTGCAGATGGAAAAGATCTCCGACGGTAATGAGCTCCATCTCTGAGAAGTATTCCACTTCATCTGGGTCCAACGCCAGTGTAAATGCGGCGGCGGCAGCAACTCGTGTCTCCATCTCGAGCCTCAAAGCATTTGCAATTGCAAAAACCCGCAAGGGCTCTGTCGCTAAATGCAACTCCGATATAAGCGCAGCGCGGATGATATGCTCTGCATCCTCCATGCCATACTTTCTGGCGATTTCAAATGTGCCCTTGATATCATCAAGCTTTAAGATGGGGGCGTTGCGAATAGATGTTGGATGTCCCAATCTCAAAATTATCTCCAGGGCCGCTGCCTTCTCCGCCACTGGTATGATGTGCAACCCGTCTTTCATCACGTCACCGCCTGGGCCCTTTGGTTGGGGAAGGGAAAACATTCCCTCGAAGAACGTGGATGATAATGAGAGCAGGACTTTGTAGCATCGGAAATCAACGTTATCGGATGAACGCAATATGATATCAGCTCTAACATCGTCGAATGGGGCAGCACCAGTGACGGGTAAGACATCAGTGGCTACAGATTCAACCATCAATTGAGTGCGATGAGGCTTGAGGATTTTTTTGAGCGCAGATTGCAGGTAAAAGCGGGTGAAGGAGCAGTGGCCTCGAAGTTACGTCTCTGGCGCTAATCGATAATCAGTAATCTTAACTTCGCAGATCTACGGCACTTCCAACACGTGAAAAGTTCGGATTTTTGGCGCTTATCTGCCCCTCAGGGCTTTAAGTGCTTAAGTGCTTGAGCTCTTGCTGCACCAATCCACATCCAAGCTGTAGTCGGACATTTATTCATCCCTCCGTAGATCTCCTCTCCCATGAGAGTCTAATTTGTATCTAGATTGGATTCCCGAAACAAAGCATCAGCCACAAATGGTGTGCCAGTAGTCTGCTCGTTGAATGCCTTCGAGACAGTTCGAGACTGCTCTGCCGATCTCGTTCGAAAACAGATTGATAAACCTTCTCAAGTCTTCAAGACAGCAATCTTCATGATTGGGGCATCATTGGGCTGTTTTGAAAGCTGCATCCAGTAATTCTTGAGACTGTACTTACTACTGTTTTCCCTGCTGGCCTCCTCTCCGATGCATTTTGGCTGGGAACAACGTACTAGTTGTCCCACCACCACCGAACTCCCCCGAGGCCTGGAATATTGACGAACGGGCAGACGTCGACATTGGTTGGCATGTGGCATCCGAACCAGACATCATTTCGGGTTGTGAGCCACTTCCAATCGCTTGCAATCTCACGAGCTGCTTTGCTGCAGTGTTGGTGATAGTCAATAAGACGATGATGATCTTCAACAGATGCCAGCTGTCATGCAGTCGAATAACGGAGTTCTGCGATATCAAATGCCAGTGTGGCAGCGGCCGCGATCTTGGCCTCCGTTTGCAGATGCAAAAAACACGCAATGTAGAACACCCGTGCTGGCTCTGTATCCAAGAATCGAGGGGGAGATGAGGTTTCTGGCAATGAACTTTTCGATGTCTTCCATGTCGTATTTTTGTGCTACCTGAAAGATGTCCACAACATCTTCGAGCTCGAGGATAGGGATTAAGAATTGATGAGGGATGAGAGAGCGTCAGCAGCATTCTCAGAACGGACATCAGGAACGTAGTCGTTTCGTTCTATGCCCATTTACTGTTTCCGAACGTGGTGGCAAATTTTCACCGCATGTAAAGCTTTGTAACGCGCATACAAAGGAGATATAAAATTGGGAGTGTTTCTACAGTCGGCGTAAATATGGTATGAGTATATAAGCTAAGAGAAATTTTGTAACAGCTCTGCAGGGCAAGAAAATAATGATGTGCGCTTTGCATAGCAGAAAAATAAATACAAAACGATTCGGAACAACTCAAAAGTCCGTCGCCAAGATTCTGGCGCATTTCAAAACGCTACATAGGCATTATAGATAATCGCGGTCACAATCCATCACAGCATCTAGCTCGGCACTGAAGTGATCCTCATCATCGCCATCTTCCTCCCCGCTTTCTTCATCTTCCTCATCACTCTGATACAAACCAGCATCCTCCTCGCCTTCATCTTCTTCGTCAACGTCCATGGCCATGTGAGCATTGTCATCGACAGTGTTCGTGTCATTGTCCATGTCCATAGTGTCTTGCTGCGTGACCATGCGATTTTGATGCATGTGGCCGATTCCACCGCCAACGTATCGCATGAACATGTCACGATCGACAAACCTATTAGAAAGATTCAGCTTCGAGATGCTTTAGATAAGAGAGGATGTGTATTTACCAGTTCACATAAAATGCTGCCCAATCATCTGTATCATACACTGGACGCCCAGCACTGGGACTGACCGATAATAGACTTGAGGTGCGGAGGTCTTCAAATGCGGGTATGAGATGGCATCCGCGTATGACTAGTGAGGGATCAAGAAATCCGAAGGGAGCAGGCATATCTTCAGGGACAAATCCGATCTTTGGCAGCCGCCCTGTTTCGAAGCCATATCGGTGACCAGGGACGACACCAAACCACCGCACCCAAAGAACCTCCATGTGTTGCTCCGACGAGCTCTTGGAGGCAGGACCAACGTGAAGAAACTTTACATGGAACACACCCAGCACTCGAGCGTACCAGTAAGGGTGCGCCCCTTCCTCAGTCTCGGGTGACATGACCATGACATCGCAGTGTGTCCTCGGGTTGAGAGTATCTTGGTCTCGCTGCAAGTCGTAAGTCGTAAAGTTCACTCGGAAGACCTTCGCCGAGTAGATTTTGTTGTCTGAGATGCGGATGGTGCCCCTTTCCGTAGAGGAGAACATTTGCTCATCGCCATTATACTGATGGCCAAGTAAGCGTCCCAGGAGATGATCCTTCAATCGGGGTACAAAATCCTGTAGCCAATGCCAGCGCCAGAGTTAATGTTCAATATATGGAATGAAAATATGGATTTACCTTGGAAGCCGGGTCGCCAGGGTACATTTTACCAAATGAAAAAGCATCTTGGTAGTGACGCATTGAGTCGGAGATATGGTGGTGCATAGCAGGGTGAGTAGGTGGCAGTGTGTCGTCTTCAGAGAAGGAGACATGGTGCGGATGTTCGAGTTTTGCTTTGGCTGCACGATGCGCACGTAGGAGTCTTGTCTCGCGGCGCTCTCGACGAGCAATTTGCCGCACTGCATTGCGCTTATTTGTACGGCCGTACAACCGCTTGACTCGGCGATGCTCTAGCTCTCCCTAGGAATTGAATCAATTGAGCGCACATAGAAAATTGATAGCAAAAAGCTCTCACCGTCTGAGTTGAATACGAATCCGTCGTCCCAAACATGCGAATTGTCTTCACGTAGTCTCCTAATGCGTGGACTTTGTATGTCCAGATATTGAAGCATTTCTTGCTGGTACCTTTTCGTGCCCCAGACGGCTTGAGCGTAGATGGAGGTGTTGTTGGGGGTTCTGGTCCTGAGGTGCCTTGGACTTCAGTCGAGGGTGATGAGGCTGACAGTGCAGGCGCAGCATTTTTGCACAGCTCTGGCACGCTGCTCGTTGCGGTAGAGCTTGATGATGATGATTTCACTTTCGTCCTTGCTTCACGTCGGACTCGAGCAGCCACTTCTTTTGGGAGCTCTTTAGTCTGGTATGCAGCGCAAGTGATTCGGGAGAATCGGCGCAGCTCCTGCCCCAACACAGTGGTAGCCGTGTCAAGTCGGTCAAGGGTTGAATCGGTATGCATGCGAAGCTTTGCAAGGGCGTGCCACTCGCCAAGCCTGAATAAAAGGGATAAGACGATCTTGTTGTGGGGCTCTGGAAGCAGCCCGTCGAAAGCTGGTATAGCACACTGTAGAGGTGAGTTGTATCAGCTAAGTTTTAGATTAAGCTATATTGCACTGAGTCGCACCTGTAGCAAGTCTTCGTAGTTATGAGCAGCCAGTTTTTTCATTTCAGAAGCATTTGCCGTAAACTTGCGAATGGTGCTATGGCCGAATGTCGGTATCAGCCTGTACCTGCATGTATGGAGCATATTTTAAGCTTATGGATGGATAATAACATGAGCAATGATGACGTACCTTCGATCTAGCTCTGATACCAGACGGCCTCCCGGAGCCTCGGCGTGCAGGATGCGGATGAGATGGGTGAATACAGACTTCCACACACCGAGCTCGATCTCATGCATGAGATCAACCACCAACATTTGGTGGGGATCAAAGCTGAACGGACTGAGCTTTTCTACGAAAGCATTCTGGCCAAACATAAGTTCATGCTTATATTGCACAGAATGAAGGAACTCACCATCGTTGGCGCCCACGACTGAGCAAACAGCAACGCTTCAACGAAGGTGCTGTTGATGATGTGACCAGTCTTGTATATAAAATCCCTTGCCTTGAGAATCGAACTGCCTATAAAAGACCGAAGCTTTGATCGAGTCTGTCGGTCTTTTACTTGTCCTAGCTTGTGTATCTCGCTCTTTTCGACGAGGCAACGAGGACAAGGACATCGACCATTGCAGCGAATAGAAGCTAGCAGCGCCCTGAAAATCATTCAGTTAGTGAGTGATACTGTAGGGAATGATGTTGCAACTGACTTCTCTGGATAGTCCGCCGAGTAAGTAAATATCCGCGGATAGAAGCGGCGCCAGACTCCATCCAAGCATTCCATCGCAAATCCATGTCGGTAGGCGTGAACAAAATCATCATCTAGCACTTTGTCGAGGACCTTGTGCATAAGCTCCCTCCGACAGTGTGTCAGAACGGCGGGTTTACGACTTCCCGGGCCAAGAAAATCTTGAATTGAGTCAGGTAGCTATTGGAGACTGTTAGCATCGCGCAGAGCATAAGAGATATGATGATACACACTGAAGGAATGTATGCGACATGGTGTGATGCCCCAGAGCCAGGTTTGCCGCGGAAATACTTGGATAGGTTACCAAAATACAGGTAAAGTGGCCACAGCTTAGCGGTTCCAAAGTTGGTCAGATGGGTCGAATCAGACCAAAACATGAGCCCTAGGACGACTTTCTCGAGTTTACAGTCCGGCTCATTGGGTTGCTTCTGCAACTTATCATGCTCCTCCAACCAAGCATCGCTTGTGTACGCCTCATCGTACACACGCCGTTCGGGCCCATCCAGAGGCTTCCAGAAACGCTTGAATGGTGAGAAATGAAAGCGCCGGGCGCTCTCGTCGACAAGGGCCGCCTTCATAATTGATAGAAGCGACCGATGTTGTAAACCGGGCACCCTAAACGGAGCGGAGTGTCCGCGAGAGTCCTTTGTCCCCAAAGGGACTGATATATCGATGTGAGACTCCATCCATCCATCTGCAAGGAATGGCGCAGCACCAGCGTTCTGATCATCCGACTTGTCAAGCGCTGCACCTTCCCGGCGGGCCGAAAAATTTGCAGCGTCTGCAACATTGAACTCTGGATGACTGAAGACTGTCTGAGCCAGTCTATCCATCTCCGCCTCAGATTTGCTCTGGCTGCCGGTATTCGCCCAATGCATCATGAGCCAGCTTGTCATGTTTTTAAATGGCCAAAAGGGAGCGTGGTTGACTGGAGCAGACAGTTCGGTAGTAGGCTCAGGCTGGAATTTGGCATAATAGGTTGATAAGTGATCGTTGGGAATGGCAGACTCAGGGTCATAAGTGGGACGATAAGGATATTCGCGGGAGAGACCATAGCTATTACTAATGGTCTTGAACACGTCCTGGATGTGATGGATTACCTGAGGAAGTGCAGATGACCCGGGTGCGATGGGAGGCAAGGGAATAGGGCATGGAGGAAGATCATCGCGATATCGTGCTGGCAGTCGGTAGTTACGTCGCAATCGGCCAGTATGTGTGAGAAGGGGCAATGGTTCTGGTTCTGGTGCAGGTGGTGGGAGCTGCTCATCCGATGCCGTGGCAGAGGGGATGCTAGGCTCAGCATTCTAATGAGTGTTCAGCACAAGTTCAAACACAAGATAACAATCAAATGCGCTCACCTGATCTGAGTGGTCACTGGTGATAACTGTGCGCGCCAACGCATCAGCCTGTTTTGCAGCGGCAGCCTGCTTCCTTCGCTGAGCGGCTTCTTCTTCGTGCTTTCGATAGTGCGGGCACCGAAAACGGTGCAAGGATACACCTTTTTGCGTGGGGAAAGTTGCTGTGCAGTTCTTGCTGTTGCAGGTATATACAACCATGGCGAGATAGCGAGTCCAAGCAGGTACCACAAGATTCAGATGTTGACAGTAGGTAGGGACATTGCAGAATGATACCGGTGAGCTTCGTGGTGTGTTTCCCACTCTCAAAGTGAGATTTTAGCGATAATCTCATTGTTTCAAAGAGCGCGAGGGAGAGGAAAGATAAAAAATCTCACATATTGATACCGACACTATTCAACAGCGACGATAACCTCCGATTGCTCATTTAATTGCTCAAATATTACTTATTTATGAGTACAGTTATGCGGATACAGGTATTATGGGACGGGTAATGTGCTTGCGCCCGCCGACGTTGTCGACACAGACGTTCGAGGTGCTCGTGTACGGCGAGCGCGCGGGCAGGACGTCATGCGCTCGCGATTTGCCTTCTCCTCCGCCGCCAGCCCCAGCGCCTCGTGCGCGAGCCAGACCGTGCGCTGTGAGCGCGACGCGCGGGGTGCGCAAAGCCCCAGTCGTGCTGCTCCGCCGGCGCCATCTCCCCGTCCGGCGACGTGGGCGAGCTCGCGGCGTGGTGCGCCTTCTCCGCGGCCATCTCTACACACAGCCACCCAAACAAACACGTCAGCACACTTAGATCCCAGAAAATACGGGAGGAAGGGGGACTCACGCGCGCCATCGATGGCCTCAGCAGCCTTGACGAGCGCCCTGAGCGCCGCCCCGCGATCCGCGCGGAACCCAAACGCGCCGACGAGCGTGCGCGCCTTGCTCGAGAGCAGGCTCAGCACGAGCCCGAACAGCCTGTGCCCGAACGCGGTCCTGCTCACGATCAGGTTCGCCACCGCCGAATCCAGCTTCTCCTCCTTCGGGCTCGAGAGCGGGCTCGCGGCGCGCGAGGAGCCCCACTTGAAGAACGACGAGGTCGAGGACGCGGCGGAGGCGTTAGAGAGGAGCGGCGTGGAGAGGGGGGCGCACACGCCCTAGCCAAGGACGTGGAAGGGCGAGTCGGCGGGGGCGCGCTTGGCGGGGGCGATGCGGTTGGCGAAGAGGGTGTCGAAGGCGGCGGTTGCGCTGCGCAGCGAGGACGCGGTGAACGAGGACGTGCTCGCAGACTTGCAGCCGCCTGCGTTGCCGAGTCGGACCTGCGCCGTCGTCGATCAGCAAAGGATCAGCAGGCAGCGACAGGGGACTTACATGACTGTGGGCAGAAGGGTCTCGCATTTGCGCAGCAGTGTGCCACTAACCCGTCGTAACCACCGTGCAGACACACTGGTGGAATCACGACCGCGCAGACACGCAGGTCGCGCACGACGAGAAGAGGGAAGAGGCCGCACTGTGCCACCAACCCGTCGTAACCACCGTGCAGAGACACTGGTGGAATCACGACCGCGTAGACACGCAGGTCGCGCACGACGGGAAGAGAGAAGAGACAGAGGTAGGTTCGGAGCCAATTAAATACCGTGGAACTAATCCACGGTATTGGTTCCGAAACAGATTTCCGCAGCTTACATGTAAATATGTAAGCCTCAGAGCAGGCATGATATGTTTGTGTCACATATGTCTTATATTTGAACTGCTACAATCATATTCTACTTTGTTCTTGGCCTATTACGGTGCAATGTTCTCCTTGTTCTCCTGAGTCTTGCCATAAAGCTCCGGATACTGGTCGCGGTGGTTGCGCTTGAGTTGCTTGAAGTAAGTAATTGCTGATTTTCGGAGGTCTTCAGTGGATTCATTGATGATTGAAGGTGCCTATAATTTGATAAGCATTGTCATTCTAATGATAAAATATTGTGACACATACCCTGGTCGCTTCAACACATCGGACGACCATCGCAATAAATTCCTGGTTGCGGCTGTCTCTGAGGGTTTGCGTCCAGTTGATGTCCATCAACTGACGATCCCCGTCAAAGCGTGGCAAGCGTTCGGGGCCAGAATCAGGAGGAAGGGACCAGCCTGACTGCCCCTTCACGGCCCCGATGAGGTTCAAGGCAATGTCATGAATGATAGGCTTTGAAAGAGATGAGTTTCTGAACAAATCTTGTAATTTGATGACTTACTAGCTTTTTCCGATTGTCCACGCGCTGCATGATGACTGGTAGCAGTGGTGGCAAATCTGGTATGCTCGAATTGTCATTGTTGTTGCTGGTATTGACAGCTGCGAGCATGCTCCAAGACTCGGGTGCATCCGCAATCAAGCTATCGGAGCCAAAGATGGAGTCAATCGCTACGGTAAGATTGGTGAAGTCTTCGGGAGCATCGAAATCCATATAGAGTGGATTTGACGCCACAAGAGAGCCAGCCTCTTGTAATGCAACAGGGTCAGTGTGACCCTGAAGCATTCCGTCCATATCTATGTCCTATGGAATAGTGCTTGAGTCAATATAAGCGTGTCATTTGAGATTGAAGACTCACTGTATCAAAGTTCATTGTGGCATTGGAGTTTCCAGCCAGTGAGCCGACTGGAGCGTAGCTGTTCAATTCTCCAAGAGTGGGGCTGTATCTTATGTCAATAGTGATGAAGCGTGTGATTGGATTGAATACATACTTGCAATGGTTCAACTTGTAGAAGCGCTCGCAGAAAATCGAACGCACTGGTTCCATTGTAGTAACGGATGGCAAATCGGACAGCAAGTCATAGTCAAAGAGCGAAGGCAAGGGGACACCAACATCAGTGTTGAGTGACATATGTGCCTCACTAAGCGTTGCGAGAATATGAGTGACAGTCCATAATACAATGCAGAGGATTTACTTACTCATTAGTATTGTCACCCAAAAAAAGAAGCATCTCTTGGTCGGCAGTAGGGCTAGCCAAACGAGAGTTTGTCTGGTAGTCCATGTTAAGAAGATATAGCGTTTTGTGAAGGAGGAAGCAAAAGTTTGATAAGTGGGGGATTTGGTGAACGATCATGGGTGTCCGTAGGCCAGTATTTATACACAGTTTGGCTCAGGAGACGGTCTGCCAAATATGTTACAAGCAAGAGGAGAAATAATGTGCAGACTTTACCGTGTGCAGAGTGCGCCATGCCGCAGAGGTAACCATGCACAGAGGTCCCCGCACAGAGATCCCCACTCAAAGAGGTCGCCGTTCCGAATATCCAACTGAGATCTCTTGCAAGGAGGTCACCGTACGCAGAGATCCCCGTGCAGAAAAATTATGGGTCATAGTTTATCGTCTTGAGTTCACCGTCCTAGCAGTGTGATGCCAGCGTGACCGTGGGGCTGCAAGAGGTTTCCAAGTGGTCGTAACAATGTTGCTAGCAACAATATTTTGACACAGAGCTCGGAGAGAGAAAACAGTGTAGTAACTTATTAGCCGTTGTTAAGAAGATGGCGACCGGTGGAGATCAGCGTAGATTAGCATAGATCGTATCGGCCACCCCGTTGAGCAGACGGATGCTGGAGAACCAGACCACACTTACAGCCGCAGTCGTAAGGAATCAGCTGGGAATTACCCGCGCCACAGGCCAAACCACCAAATCAGTCAATGCAGTGGTGGCGGGGTGTCCATTTCACGCCTAAAAATTTGACTCAAATCAAATATGACATTGATATGAACTGAGTGCAACTTGAAGAGCGCGATTAGCTGAGCCAAAATAGACAGTTGTTTGGCTTGTGGCAGCAGTCTCAGGCGATTGAAAATGTGCTATCATTATGAATGCAGCTGAAATTTAACAGTGGCACAAAGAAAGTTGGCATTGATCAAAATTGATATTCGATTCGACATTACATACTGAAACGAGGCCTGGTTGGCGTTGACTGGTCATCACCCTGCACATCACCCATTGACCGACGTCTCCGGAGGCGGCGATTTACCGGTGGTGGTGGTGGTGGTGGCGAGCTTGAAGGAGGTGTCTGTGGCTGAAGCCTGCGCAACAAGGTCCAGCTCGGAACCTTGCAAAATAGTAGAGGTAAGCAGATGGCAGTAGATTGAAGAAGATGCTCACCGTGATGCTATGAGCCCACCTGACCATTTCGAGTGCAAGCTCGGGCTGCAAACTAGATGTAAGTATATCAAGATCACTGGTCATCAATGTTAAAGCACTTACATAGTCGCGATTGACTTTCCAAAAGGCCATACGTGCAAAAAGTGCAGCAAACTCAGCTCTTGGTTGCTGGAATTGCAGCACTGGGTTCGCCCATCGAGTCCACTCTGGCGCATTGATAGCCAGAGGCGAGCCCCAGAAGATTTCTAAGACAGCACGAGGGCTGCTCCTGATGGACTGAGCGGATTGCCTGCGAGGCGGTGCGACTGCTGTGATGTAGAGTGTGTACTTGTCCGGCTGCGGAAGATTCTGGTGGTTGTTGGGAACCTAGGCAGAATATAAGGTTGAATCACGAGATATTAGCAAATCTGTTACGCACCTGAGTTCTGACCATCTCGACGACACAATTGACACAGGATGCGCCGTGCACATCGTGCAGCATCAAGTAGTCAGCCAAGAAGGCGATATGTGTGGTGCGAGTATTCTGCAAGAGCCACCTATCCACTGGGCCAGGGAGACCAAGCGTCCGGCGGTAAGCTTGAATCTCCATGTAAGTAGCACTTGGGGGGAGCGAAGGGCCAAAGACAGTGTCAGGCGAATAAAGCAGAGGCATCGTTGAGGGCAGTGTGGTGATTTTAAGAGTGGGTGGGCCATAGTATTTAAGCTGTCAGGGTGCGAGAGGAGAGAGGAGAGGACAAAAGCTGGGTCTTGTGCAGGAGACAAGAGAGATGGAGACTTAGAGAGATTTCGCGCGATCAAGTCTCAGCCACGTGGCCTTTCGATGAGATAATTGTGGTGTTTCAAGCCAAAAGTGAGATGCTTCACGGGCGTCTCACTTGAGGTGAGATTCTCATCTCACCTAAAGTGAGACGCCCATGAAGAATCTCATCTCATGGGTGATTTTCTGTGAGAAAGTATGTTCGCTCCCTCAAAACATACTTTCTCCGCCTGGCTCTCTCTCACGTCCCCTCCACCACTCAGCATCCCTCCCCACCTCAAGAATACTACAAGACACCAAGGTATGTCCATGGACACTTGCATCATGATCACACTAACTGCCTTTCCATTTTCCTTCACAATGTCCTGCGCTCCCACTCCCGCTCCCACTCCCACCTCTGATGCTGTCGAATTGGCCAACCTGAAGCGCAAGTATGCTACCCTTGAGGCTAAACATGCTGTGATGGAAGCTCAAGGGGGTAGAAGGTAAGCTCATGCATATAGTGAAGTACAAGTGCGCTCACCGATGGCCATTTACAGCGCTGAGATTGCTCAGATCAACATGGGCCGTGGACTCCGTCGAATCGTTGACATGTTTGCAGATCCAAGAGATCTTGTCAGCGAAAACGATCGCCGCGAGGAACTGCTCGCCAACGGGAAAGAAGTCGAGTCAACTCCCGAGTAAGTGCTGCTTGTCCCCTTGTGCATACAGATTACTAACACCCTTTGCCAGGCAAGATACAACCTACCGTTCCTACATGGAACTCATCAAGCGTGTACCTTTGCTGAAGCACCTCCTCGAGCAGGGCGAGGAGGAGGCCATCTCACAATTGTATCGAAATGTGAGTAATTTTTTTTGCTAATATATACAATGGCTGAGGATGGTCAGCTACGCAAGGGATCAGACATGGCACGAGGTGACGACACCTCAAAGCTCAAGACTGCAACTGTCGGCTGGGTCGACACCCTTTTTGGTGTTTCTTCACCACCACTGCGGCCTGGAACCAAGCACGAGCGTGGTCTCGACAATGACCACACCGGAAGATTGATCTGTCCCGCCGAATATGCTTGGGATGACACTGAGTAAGCTGCCTCATCTTTCATGGTATCTGAGCTGACCTACGCAGTGTTCGCAGCAAGATTCGTGAAGGCGACCCGGATTTCCAGGTCACGGCGCATTCATGGCCAAATTTCATGTATGCGGACTATCAATGTGACCCAGAAGATGTCGAAAAGGGCTTTCTGAAGTCGCATCTAATGGTCAAGGCATGCATATATCTAATCTACGAGTCCGTAATAGCTAATGGCTGCAATGAATTCAACTAGGCTTTCAAGCACATCTATACATCGCCATCCTCTGCAAACGCAAGTGATGACGCTTCGGACGAGCAACCTACCAAGCGTGCCAAGAACACCATAGGCACTTCGACACGCTCGAGTGTTGCCAAACTCATCAATCTAGACAAGGTCACCCCACGTTCGATAGCATATGTGGCCGTACAGGTAAGCGCTCATTCGATTTTCCCATTCGTTACTTACTGTGAATCAACACCATCCATTAGCTGAGATTTGCGCTCTCTAACGCGAGCTCCTGGAGGCTTGTTGATATCGATTTCGACCACATCGAGTTCTATGGCGCCGTCATTGAATACTTTGAGCGTGCACCTGGTCCTCGGTCACAAGCGAAGGCCGACAAGCTCCTCGAGTGGTGGAACAGGTGAGTGGCATTTGTATGTGTCCAATCCACGCTTTAACATTGGTTCAGACAGATCTTTGGTCGTCGCACTGGAGCATCAACCGAGTCTGATCGTGCTCATCGTCCTGCGAGCTCGTCGGTCGCTCTACTGGCTGCACACCGCCAGGCACTGGAGGAGGGCGAGAACTAATGTAATAGGTTGCTGGCAGTTTCGGAAGTGATACAAATTTTATATATGCCTGTCCATTATCACTGCATTTTGAATATCATCAATTATCCCTGCATTTGATAAGCTATCCAATTTCCCTGCCCTAAAAAAATCCCTCGGATCATTTGCTGCTATCCGCACCATTAAAAAAATTTCACGCTTGCTCAATACATAAAGATGTTACAAGCTTTGCCCATGACTAGCACGATGACAGTGTTCTGTAGCACTTTCAAAAGGCTATATTCCAGGTGAGCTCTCGGAGGAGCATGCAGATTCTCTATAATTTGCGAAAGGGGATGGTAAGTTACAAAGGGATTCATATTTCTAAATGGTCGGGACATTTCTACCCAATGCTAAACCGATGCAACCTTTCTACTCGTCGCAAAATGCTGGAAAATTTGCAGGCTTTCGCAAAAGTGGTTAGTTATAGAGCAATACAAAGCGGTGTCTGTACTTTTCAGACATTTTGCTGTTTGCGATCTTTACAAAGCTTTATAAAGCCTTTGTATAGAGTCTGTCTTTCTCCTGATGGAAGCGTTCTCCGCCGTCGGGATTATTTGCATTCTATGCACCCTAGCATTGTCGCCACCCGCTGTAGTGGCTGAAGGAGGGAAAACATTCTATCAAAGAATGTCGATGCCATAGATAAGAGCAAATTGTGGCATTGGAAATCAACGCTGTCGCAAGAGCGTAAGATCACATCGGCAAGCGGGCCATCGAATGGAGTTCCAGCATGGTCGATTTGTGGTTTTGTGCTAAGATCATTTTTGGCCATCGATGATTGTCGTAAGAGTTGAAACGTTGACATGCCAATGCTGCACTGTTTGGCTCTGGCATCAATAGTTTGCACCTTGCAGCACATGTTAATGTGGCAACAATTGTTATAACTTGGTCGTCTTCCTTCACTCTCTCTTATAAGCCATTGGTGAGTTCACGCATCCAGATCTTGCCGGGCGATATCGCATGGCTCTGAATCCCGCGCACGCGAGGCACGGGCAGATGAAGTCCGAGCATTTGAAGATATCAATTATGACGGAAGAAGGGCGAAATCGAAAAAGTCGCAGATGTTCCAAAATTCGGCTAAGCTTACGATTCTGCAGATATATCAGCCGTGCTTTGTCGTTCAGCTTCAACTGCAACTACCACGTCTGGTTTGACGTTGTGCCACCGGAGCAAGGCGGACACCATCTGTTCAGCGGTATCAGCTCTTGGAGGACACTCTAGCCGATTTTGCATAGCTCGTTCAAAGCTGGAGACATGCAAAGCTCTGGACTGGAGTTTGAGGGCGTCGAGTGTGAGCTCGGGAAACGGAAGAAGCTCTGGGGCGGGTAAACGAGGACGCTTTGTATGCGGTCGGGGGACGGTAGTATTCGTAGGTGACTCGTTCAGTGGACGCTTGAGGGACGGGGGTTCAGCCTGTGGAGTGTTATTCTGCTTCCCTTTTCTGTTCAGAAACGTCAGCGCTAAAGTCCTCGACGCATAAGAGTTGTGCAGAGCATCGGGACACACATCTGCAGGACCTCCGACATCATTTCACCCAGCCTGCTCTGGCTCTGCAATATATCCACCTGCTTCTTCAATCGACTGACTTCTTTCCTCGCCCTCTTCTCGCCCTCTGCATATCTTCTAGCCTCCTGCTCTCTTAGCTCGGATTTGACTATGAGCTCTGTGTGATCGCGTTCGAGCTCCTCTAGTTTTTCTCGAGCTTGCCTAATTTCAGTTATTAGAGAGCTGTATGAGGGCATTGTGACATATACGCGTTGAATGCTGGGCTTGATAAACTCGCGATACATTTGAGGTACAAAACGCGGATCAGGGGCGACTGCGGTAGATGTATAAGCACAAGCATCGATGCTCTACAGAGCATGTATACCAATCGAAAACGATGAGCGACACGTTGGGCACAGGCTGCGCATAGGGTCTTCACTGGCATGAATATGAGATCCCAAGCATTTTTCACAAAAGACATGACCTAAGACAGGTCGTTGATATTCGAATGCGTAATGGGAGTAGACACTCTTACCGCATGGTATAGACACTGGTGAATTGAAGATATCTTGGCATATGCTGCAATTAGTCATAGATTGGGGAAAGCGGTTTGATATGGTGGGAGTGAACGGTAGGAATTTGGAGACGCGTTTGTGTGTACTTGTGTGGTTCTGCTTGGACGCGCCACATCCGCCACAAGCGCGAAATGGACCCGGCGGAATTCCCACCTGATGGCACATTCCTCTGCACAAGCTCTACCACCACCTTCAACTCTACCCTGCTTTTTCATTGTCGCTCAAGCTGCTGCAAGCTTCAGCATGGATACTCCATCTTCCCTCTAACCGGAAGGTGCTAGCGATTTGAACGGGATTTGTAACTCTTAGCTTGGGGTGGCCGAATCTTTGGCTCTGGAATTGACATTTTGGACGAGGAGCATACTTAGCTATAAGCTTTCTCATCCCCTTCAATTACCACCTGTGGTTATAGGTGAGAATTTGGGGGAACCGAACCACCTGCGTCATAGGCGTCATGCGTTTGGCCACCCAACTAATACAGAACTTCAAGAGCCTAGACACTGGCTCTGGGCGCTCGTGACCTGATAAATGCATTATAAGCGCATCTAATTCCTGTTTCTGACTTACCTGGCAAACATCACCATCCACCTTGAAACCAATCAACCCAACGACCAACGATCATGCCAGATCCCGCCCAGGAGTCCATCGCGACCGTCACAGACACACCACCTATCGCCTATGCCAACCCGCCTTTCGATGATGATAATGCTGATGTGATCTTACGATCATCTGATAACATCGACTTCAAGGTTTTCAAACTGCTACTCTCGATGGGCTCGCCTTTTTTCAAAGACATGTTCTCGCTTCCCCAGCCCGCAGGTGATGGAGGTGACACGAGAGATGGGGTGCCGGTTATCCAGGTATCAGAGACGGCGAAAATTCTGCGAACGCTATTGGTCATGTGCTATCCGATGGACGCAGTGGACCAGCCGGCTTTGGAAAAGCTGGAGGATGTGGATATGCTGCTGGATGCGGCCATCAAGTATAGCATCGAGAGAGCGGAAAAGAAAGCGCGTGAGATGTTGGTAGGCCCGCAGCACCTCAAGGCCAACGCGCTCCGCGTTTTTGCTATCGCCTGCCGGCACGGATTGGATAAAGAATCCAGAGCGGCCGCACGAGCCACACTCTCGGGGCCGATCCCCAAGGTCGATTTTGGGCCTGAGCTGGAGTTTTTGTCGGCTGCTAAGCTCTTGCGCCTCCTCAAGTACCACGAAGACTGCATCGCAGCTATGCAAGTAACCGACTCTACCATGGGTACCAATGCTTCGCAGTGGCAGGGGCTGCTGGTATACCTCGCACGCCAACAGCCCTGCTTACAATGTGACGACGCTCGTATCTTTGCTTCACACCGGGTACGAGTGCCTGATACCATTCACAAAGCCCTCAGGGTAAGCCCGGTGGATAGAGCTTTGTTAGAGACGCTATTGGATGACGGCAGGTGGTGTGCCGTCAGATGTCGTTTGTGTAGCTACGTTCAAAGGCCGACTGCTAAGTTGACCCGCGATTTTGTGGACCACCTGATACTCCAACAGGAAATTGCCATTTCTTCGGTGATATCTTCTATCAATCTTTTGCAAATCTAATGGCTAATGTACCTCGTTTTGCAGATAAAATTAGATATTCAGCTGTAGCCGCCGACGACTC
The DNA here is from genome assembly GCA_014898675.1 of Athelia sp. TMB. Classification (NCBI taxonomy): domain Eukaryota; kingdom Fungi; phylum Basidiomycota; class Agaricomycetes; order Atheliales; family Atheliaceae; genus Athelia; species Athelia sp. TMB. Next base: position 96,562 of record JACXVL010000187.1, read on the forward strand.
AATGATTTACCTAGTCAAACCAAACGCTGTGCATACTGTACATTATGGTGATATTCATGGGTTATCAAATCGTGAATCTTCGTTAATACCAATGTATTTCCACCGCCCAACCAAAGAAGATTCCAGATGCTGACGCTAAGCGCTGCACGATCATAAAAGCATCGCAGGAACACCCAACCCCCTTCTCCGCCAATCACGAACCATCAACACCGACCATCAAATCCAACAATCTCGTGCACGAACCATGGCAAATACCCAGGAGCACGTCGCTACCATTGCAGATACCTCGCCCGCCACCGATGCCGGCGCGCCGTTCGACCACGCAGGAGCAGACGTCATCCTGCGATCATCAGATAATGTCGACTTCAGAGTATTCAAGCTCTTCCTCTCATTCGGATCTCCCTTTTTCGAGGACCTGTTCTCGCTTCCCCAATCGGCGAGTGATGGCAGCGAGACAAGGGATGGGCTGCCAGTGGTGCCGGTATCGGAGACGGCGAACATATTGCGGATGCTGCTGGCAATGTGCTATCCGATGGGGGCGGTCGACCAACCGGCTTTGAATAAGCTGGAGGAGGTAGATATGTTGCTGGATGCGGCTATCAAGTACGGCATCGAGAGAGTGGAGAAGAGGGTGCGGGAGGCACTAGTTGCTCCGCTATGCCTGCATGGTAACGAGGTCCGCGTCTTCTCTATTGCTTGCCGCCGTAAGTTGGAGGTGGAAGCGAAAGTAGCTGCCAGAGCAAGTCTGGGGCAACCGATCATGGAGGTGGAAAGCGGGCCCGAGCTGAAGCTGCTCTCTGCTGATACATTCTTCCGTTTGCTGAAGTACCACCAAGCTTGCATCAAGGCTGCACGAGAAGCCGCTGCCAAGTTCGTGCTACCGAACGCTACATTTTCGCAATATTGTAATAATTGCGGCACCAACCCCGCAATATTCAAAGTTATCAAGCAGTCGGCGGCGGCGGGCTCACAGACCTTGTTGGCTTTGTTGGACAATGGGAGTTTCCCCGACATAAACGGGATCGAACAGGCCATAGAAACTCCCTCGGGCTCCTCGACTATTCAATGCACTTCGTGTTCCCGGCAGACGTCAACTATAGCTAGTAGCAATAGCCCCGCTCGATCGACGGCAAAGTCGATGCGTGAAGCAGTGGCTGCATGTGATAAGATGCTGGAAGATGCAGCATCTTCGGTGAGTCATTTTAGTTTCTTGGGGAATGAAAGCCCCTACTTGATAACTCTTATTTGCAGGTGACTTTGGATCTCCAGCTTTGAAGTACATCAAGGGTTATCTGTGATGGAAAGTGTATACAATGGATATACTCGAGTACGATAAAATCTCGGGTTCGTGTACGACGGATACTGTAGTTGTATTATGTGCTGGTCATCTGTACGCAATCTGTAAGCATTTGCAATTGAGAAGTGGGTTATGACGCGCGGGAGATACAGAAAACGGTACAGACCCTCGGCTCCCGCGGTCATTCGGGCTGCATCCAGCACACCGTGCTTTCAAAGACTCTCCTAGACATACTGCATATCCACTAGTGCGCCGTCTCAAAGACAGCCACCAAGTCCCCGATGACGGCCACCAATGGATGCTTGGTCAGGATCGCGTATTAGTCATCGTCGCGTCCCGGTTCAACTTTGCACCACACGCGCGGAGGACATGTGGGTTGGCCGCTTCGGTCAGCATGAGTCCGCGCGCACGGACACCGTGCAGGACCGCGTCGCCGAGAGGTTGGCCGAAACGCGATTGACATCAACCGGGCGCACAGATCGTATAAAATGACGCAGTCTCAGCATCACGATTCAAACATCCCAACCACCTCTCAAACAACTCAAACTCAACCGCCATGTCCTCAACCAAAGATCTCGTTCTCATCACCGGCGCGACGGGCTTCCTCGCGCAGCACGTCGTCTCCGCCACCCTTGCCGCCGGGTACCGCGTCCGCGGCACCATCCGTAGCCCGTCCAGCGGTCGCGCCCTCCAGGCCAAGTTCCCTACCGACTTCGAGAGCGTCGTCGTCCCCGACGTCGCGTCCAGCGATCTCACCGCTGCGCTGAAAGGTCCGATCCACCCTCCCGATCCTGCACCGTCACGCTGACTTGTCCTTGTCCTTTGCTAATTAGACGTGACATATGTTCTGCATACGGCCTCGCCGTACACCTTCGCCATCACCAACGGCGAGGAGGAGCTCCTCAAGCCCGCGATCAATGGCACGCTCAATGTCCTCCGCGCTGCGCATAAGGCGGGCGTAAAGAAGGTCGTCATCACCTCCTCCTTCGCTGCCATCAACGACGCGTCCAAGGGCGGGCCCTGGCGCGCGTACGAGTACACCGAGAAAGGTCCGTGTCCACCCCTGATCCTTGTCTCGCCCCGTGCTCATCTCGCCACAGACTGGAATCCAACCACGTACGAGCAGGCTGCCGCTCCCGGCGCGCAGCCCGGCATGGTGTACTCCGCGTCGAAGAAGCTCGCGGAGACCGCCGCGTGGGACTTCGCGAAAGAGCACGGCCTGGAGCTCGTCGCGCTGAACCCGCCCATGATCTACGGCCCCGCGCTGCAGGACTCCGCAACGAGCCCGAAGGCGCTCAACACGAGCGCGGCCATGATCTATAAGCTCTTCTCGGGCGAGGTGACGGAGGTCCCAGAGGACGGTTTGCCGCTGTTCGTCGATGTTCGCGGTATGTTCGTTTCCCTTCTTCGCCTCCATTCATTCCCCCGCCGTCTCTTTCTTCGTCTCCCCCTTGCTTTCCCATCTTCGGAAGGCTAATACTGATTCCCCTCGCAGATGTCGCCGAAGCGCACGTCCGCGCCCTCCACCCCGCCGCCACCGGCGCGCGCATCCCCCTGTGCGGCGGCGCCTTCACCTGGCTGCAGGCCGTTGAGCACCTGAGCCGCAAGTACCCCGCCCTCCAATCGCGCCTAGCCAAGCCATCGGCGAAGGCGAAGGCGGACGAGCGCGTGCAGGCGACCATCAGCACGAGGGTGGCGGCGGAGAAGCTGGGGATGGACAAGTTCATCGGGTGGGAGCAGAGCTTGGATGATACGGTTGATAGTCTGCTGGAGCTGGAGAAGAAGTGGGCGCAGAACTAGGTGGTGCATCGTTGTGAATTTGGGATATCGGAAGAGAAGTTTGTATTACGATGTATGATAAGTCAATGGGATCTGGATCAGGAACACGCCATGATGAGTGGGTGCAACGCTGACGGAAATGAAGTACGCACCTCTGAGATCTTCGGCTCTGCTGTAGGAGTCAGACACCCATTCGCACCAGTCGAGTCGCCTATCCCTCCGCCATTGCGCCATCCACTTCTTAATACCAGAGAAGAGTAGGAGCAGGGGTACGTTCCAACGCGTTCACGATGATGGCGAGGCCCGATGTTGGGGCCAGAAGCAGTATGGTATCCCGCTTTCTGCAGAGATAATCACCGTTGCCAGTAGTTGAGGTATATCCAGCTTCTGGAGACTGGCAACTTCAAGCCTTCCTCGCACGCGTCGTTGTTGAGCACTGCTGCCGGCTGTCGCATTGAGACACCGAAGTAGACTACTGACAGAGTGACTTGGCAGCCTGAGCTTTTACATGAGTAAGTTGCAGCATGAATCGATGAGTTACCCTCAGCGGGGGGACACAGTAGAAAGGCCGGGCCGGCTGAGGTTCCCACGTTCTCCCTATGAAAAATGTTTGCCACACCATCTCCGAGGAGTCGCTCCTTGTCTATCTTGGCTGATAAACCGCATGTGCCGAGATAATCTACGTTTACTAGCCACATATCTTCGATGCCAGCCTCTTGAAAGACTCTTGCTACCAATACTGTAACCTCCCGCACATGCTGTCATGCTCTCGCACTACACGTGACCCAGTCAACACCTGAGACCTCGTCGGATTCCATCGTGCTAGAGTGATTCCATGACATCGAATTGAACAGGTCCGCCTAAATTTATAAGAGCTTCAAATTTTCAGATCCATATCGAAAGATGTTACAATCCATATACCGCTTCAAGTTCCTACTCGCAGCCGACCCTAAGGCCCTTCACGAAAATATCAAACGAATATTCAACATATTTTTTCTCGATCACCCACGCCATCCATGCCATCCCGCAGATCTAGATGACTGTATGAAACTAGGGCCATCTACCACGGAGTTTGCTGACGCGCCTCACAGTTGGAGATCCAACGCCACCTGCAGAATAGGAACGGATTCATCAGGGGTCTGGACGTCTACAAGGAACAAAACGAACTCACCGCCGATATCGCATCTTCGAGCTCTTTGATGTAAGAAGCCGCCAACTCTCGAGAGGATTGGACGGTAGAGGTTGACTTTTGCTGACCGCACGAGGTACAGCTCATCATCGATCCGCCAGTTTCCGTGGCCTTCTCAATCTCCTTTTTGCTAGGTATCCTTTCCAGAATGGCCAAAGTGATATTTGCTTTGCCAGCAACCGGTTGAAATGTCCGCTGATAGTTGCAACTGTTGCAGTGCATAGCGATGGATGAAGGAGCCGTGTTGGTTCCTTGCAGATTTGCAATGGCCCCTCGCGCAGCTTTAACACAAGCCGTATGGTACTTCAGCAGACGAAAGAATTTGGCAGCGGAGAGCAGCTCTAGCTCAGGCCCGCACTCCATGTCCAAGATTGGCTGCTCTAGAAGTGCTCTGGCGGCTGCTTTAGCTTCCACCTCCATCCCGTGATGGCAAGCAATAGCAAAGACGCGGACTTCGTTCCCTTGCATGCATGGCGGTGCGATTAACGCTTCCCGCGCTCTCTTCTCCACTCTCTCGACGCTGTATTTCAAGGCCGCATCCAACAACAAATCCACATCTTCGAGTTTATCCAAAGCCGGCTGATCCACTGCCCCCATCGGATAGCACATAGACAGCAACATGCGCAGGATTTTCGCCGTTTCTGTCACCTGAATAACTGGTACCCCGCCCTTTGTCTCGCCGGCCCCATCTTCAGAGGATGTCGGCGGTTGGGGAAGTGAGAACATGTCCTTGAAGAGAGGTGACCCCATCGAGAGCAGCAACTTGAAAACTTTGAAGTAGACGTTATCCGATGATCGTAAGATCACATCTGCATCGGCGTCATTGAAAGGCGAGCTGGCATAGGTGACGGGGGAGTCTGTGGTGGTCGCAATATTCTCCTGTTGGAGATCTGCCATAGCTTGTATGTCGCGGTGTATGAATTATAGAGTTGTCGGGGTGGGCGGTGATGGATTGTAGAAAGGATAATGCGCCGCGCCAGTGATCCTTTGATCAGACCGTGCGGACTTAGAGTCCGAATTTATGTCCAGAATCTTCTTTGGTCGGGCGGCTAAGGACATAAGGCCTATAATGCACGCAGTGCGGCTTCATCCAAGCTGGTCATGAGGTAGCGCGTATTTCCGCGGGTAGTGAAATTGATCCACATGTCCCAATTTTTCGTCCAAGCCTTCCGACATGTGCTTTATGGTCGAAGGTTTTTCCTCTTGAGGATGCAGCGAATGCGAAATTGGTTTGAATCAGCTTGAAGGAGCTTATTACCGGAGGCGCGTCAACCTACGCAACCCAAGCATGGCCGCCGCATGAGGTCCTGGCCCTTGGCGTTGTCTGCTCGTTGTGAACACGGTACTTAGCGAAGAACGATACATATATTCGAAGTGTGACGACATCTGAATGAGCATGGTGTATGCGCTATGTCCAACTTGGCAACTACAGCTGAATTTCAAGGTTGATCTATAGGTGTTATATTAGCAGTTATTTGTGCGACTAACTGTTGAAGAACATCACCGAAGAAATAGCACTCTCCACGATAGGTAATAGGTGGTCTACGAACTGGCGTGTCAATTTAGCTGATGGCCTTTGAACGTGGTTGCACGTAGAGCATCTGACGGCACGCCATATACCATCATCCAAGACAGCCTCTATGGAAGCTCTATCCATCGATACAAGATTAAGGGCCTTGTTGACAGTATCCGGTAATTTTGCACGTTGTAGGGCGAAGACTCGATCAGCATCACAGCATGCACAGCGCTGTGGATGTGCGAGATATTCCGATAACCCAGGCCACTGAGAGGGAGTACCATTTGTGGTGGAGTTGGGGTCTTGCACAGCTGCGATGCAGTCTTCATGACACTGGAAAAGGCGAAAAATCTGGGCACCCGATACGAACTCCAGCTCAGCCCCGAATTTATTCTTCAAAATTAGTTGGGCGAGCGTAGCTCGTGCTGCAGCTCTAGCTTCATCATCCAGTCTGTGCCGGCAGGCAATAGCGAACACGCGAAGCGCGTTATCCTTGAGGTGCTGCGGCGTAACCAACATCTCCCGCGCCCTCGCAACCGACAGCCACGGGGCGGGAGAATTTAAATTTCACTGGGAATGTTATCATTCGCGATGTGACGACGAGCACGACGGATGTGCAGCGTCCTACTTGGCTAAGTGGATGATGCACAATGATGATGTTGGTTATTGCATGCCCCTACCAGATCTACCACTCGATTTCTAATTTTACCTGTAAAGCATTACATGTTAGCAGATTGTCTGGCAAATAATCAAAAGGTGACATCACCGAAGATATAGCAGCTTCCACCTTGGATAATAGGTGGTTCACGAAATGGCGCGTGGATGTAGCGGATGGACTTTGGATGTAGCTGCACGTCGAGCATTTGACTGCACACCATCTGCCATCATCCAGGAGCGCCTCCAGCGACGCTCTATCCAACCAGATAAGATTAACAGCTTTGCCAGTCACGGTATCCGGTAATCGTGCTCGCTGAATGCTGAAATTTCGATCAGCGTCGCAGAACGCACAGGGCTGAGAGCGTGCGAAGTATTCCGCCAGCCACTGCAAAAGATCAATGTTCCTGGTGAAGAAGGTGCCCTGCACGGCGGCGACGCAGTCTTCGTGGTACTGGATAAGGCGAAATAGCTTGGCCGCCGATAGGAACTCCAGTTCAGCCCCGAACTTGTTCTTTGAGATCGGCTGGGAGAGCGTGGCTCGCGCGGCTGCTCTGGCTTCTCCTTCCAGTTTATGCCGGCAGGCGATAGCGAACACGCGCAGCGCGCTATCCCTCAGATGCTGCGGCGCGACCAGCATCTCGCGCGCCCTTTTCTCCACTCTCTCGACACCGTACTTGATGGCCGCTTCGAGCAGCACGTCCACGTCTTCAAGTTTGTCTAATGTCGGTGGATTCGCCGCCCCCATCGGATAGCACATGGATAGCAGCATGTCTTTGAAGAACGGCGACCCCATTGAGAGCAGCAGCTGGAAAACCTTCAAGTCGATGGCATCTGATGATCGTAAGATGATATCTGCATAGACGTCGTCGAAGGGTGTGCTGGCGTCGGGGAAGGGTGGAGCGTCTGCCATGGTCGTGATGTGCTCTTGGATGCGGCTAGTCATACCGTGTGGGATAATGCGGCTGTCAGGACGCGTGGGGGTGGTTTGAGGTCAAGGCAGATGGGCGAATGGGCCGCATATGCGATGCTTTTATCGAATTGCGCACGTAGTGTGACTGTCCGGATGGCGGCTAAAACTTGGCAAAAGCGTCCCCGTAGTGAAGCCCTTCTCAGTTGTCATCATCACCGCAGATTGCCAGACAGAGAAGTTAATGAGCGAGTCCCAGAAGGTCGATCAAGGTTGCTAGTACATGCGAGAGGGCGAGCAAAGTTCAGCTGCGAAGCGCGCGCGAATCGGTAACACTGCGGCGGCCCGAGAGTCGGCAACGCAGTGGCGCAGGCACATCATGAAGAATGGTTGTCCCTATGTACTTGCGGGATAGCTATGGTGGTGAGTGACTCCAATCCGGAGTGTATTTTTAACGCAACACACCTTTAACTCTGGTCGTGACGGATTGAACGGCGGCGCGAGCGGTCGGGTTTAGGTAGATTTGTAGTAGGGAGGGTTAAGAACATGCCAATCTCCACAACGGCGTTAGAGAAATGGTGAAACTTCAGATCTTGAGATTCCGCCGCGCTCCTGGTCGCCTGTGGTGAAGTCTGCTCCGAGATAAGCTTGGTCTAGGGCAAATTTACTGGAGAAGCAAACAGGTGATGTGTATCTCAGTCACCCGGGCACGTTCAGACACGCATGAATCCACGAGTTCGAACACAGGATTGGGTTAGCCCAACGGATTGAAGAGGAGGCGGCGGCCGAGGGATGCATAACCCCGCCGCGGAGCGGGGCGGAATTTTTCCGACCGCGAGCGGAGCATGACTACCTTCGAGTCTGTCTGTAAGAACGCAATGAATACATTAGTCAATACTGACCAGTAAGCAACAACATCATATATACCTGTCATCGTTTGAACAGGCTTGCACGCGTATACCCACGGGTACACGGGCGTGTCAACGGAAAGATCGAAGGGCGAGAGGAGGAGAGCAGTTTGTGGCAGACGCTGGCAGCCGGCTAAGTCCGGTTGATCATCACACGTGAATTACCGGCCAATGACTATCAGTATTAGTCATCTTGCCTCTCAGTTACAATATTGCACCCTCCTCGGAGTCGCCTGCAACTGTCATCCCGGTGTGCCTTGACTCGGGATCAACAATGCGCCCCGGCCAGCAGGCGCTCCTTAAAACCCATGGGGCTCCCCGAGCTCAGTTCCGTCCCCGCAAATCCAAATCTTAACCCGCAACTTGAATGGCTCTCTGCAATATCTGCCTGGGCCCGTTGAACGTACCCTCTGCTTTACCTTGCGGTGAGTCTCTTTACTCGTTCTTCCAGCGACTTTTGTTGATGATTCTGCTGTGATGTGCAGGCCATGTCTTCTGCTATCCTTGTATCTTGAAAGTCGTGCGGTCTGTGAAGCCATTTACGACCGAACATCGATGCCCAATGTGCCGAGAACGTTACACTGTTGGTGCGTCCTTTCTTTCTCATCACACTATTCCTTATCTGAGGGCATTTACAGAAACGCTACCTCGCGAAACAGTCCCTGACGCCCTCCAACTCCACGTAACACCATCCATCCGCAAACTTAACTTCTCCCCCTCCTCCCCAACCTCCCAATCCGCTCAACCTACACCACCAAACCCCTCCCCCCGCGAGCCCACGCCCTGCGAGGGCCTCGAGCGCCACCAAGCCGAGATCCTCGCCCTCCGCGCGCAGCGCGCCGAGCTCGCGCGGCGCAACCAGCAGGCGTCCACCACCGCCGCTGGGCTCTGCATGCTCGCGCGCACTGCGAAGGAGTGGGGTGCGCGGATGCAGCGCGAACGCGATGCGCTGGCAAAAGAGGTCGACGTGCTGCGCAAGCGACTGCGGGAGCAGACGCCGAACTCGGACTTAAGTGAGCCAGTGCTGGACTCGGTGTTCTGCTCGGGCGCTGCCCTCGGCGGTCCTGGCGTCACTGGCGGGGTTGAACACGCGCGGCCATGCAAGCGCCCGCGCCTCGAGATGCCCCGCCGGATGCAGATGCAAGTCCCCGCGGACATCCTGGGCCCGTCCCTCTCGCGTCGCACGACGCCCCAGCTGCCGCTGCTGCCAAAATACGAGCCGCTCTCGCCGTCGCTTTCGCCGATTCCATCGACGCCGAGGTTATAACGTCGACGTCACGGACGCATATACCCAGCTATGGATTCGTCGCCCAGCATCCACATCATCATCTCGACTCGTTTCGTCATTTCATAGGATCCATCACCCATACCCACGCACCATTTTCATTCTTTCATGAACCTTGCATTATTCCATTCGTGACTCGGCACTCTAGACAATGTATCATGTATGTTCGCTTGTACTTCATATGTACTTTTGGATTTGATTGACACAAGCATTTCCTATCGGTTTTTAGATATGGTTATAGGTTATATCCAGATAATTATATCGCGCCATGCGATTGCCCTGCTTTCCGCTATGTGTGACATGCAGCCGGATTTTGCAGCGGTTCAGCTTGCGTCTGAGCCACACATCCCATCTCTCTAGCGTCATCGTCTCCGGTCTCTCTACTGCGATAGCTTTGTCAGGCGGCTCGAATGATATCCTCATCAATATATGCACCTTGGTTGACATGCAAACACCATTGATGTTTGTGCAATATGTTCTACGTCTCCATTGTAGCCTCCGGGGCCTCCCACGAAAGTTGGATATGCACCTGAGTGGTCAAGGATCCACCGTCAATGCCATCTCACTGCATTGAAAGTCGCGATAGAGGTACCTTCGAGATTGCCTCGTCGATCTTTTCGCAAAATCGCGCACTAAATGCGACCAGGCCAATGAAACTATTATTCGCGCAGTCGGGACAATTCCGGGTAGCCTGTGCAGCTGCCACCAGCAGCTCGTGTGCTTTCACCATCTTGCCGGCTGGCGTCTTTTCCAACATCTGTCGACACGGGATAATGTAGTTATCCCACCACCATGTCAATACAATAGTATCTCCATCTTTGAGCGCAGTGGCAGGACAGATATCAAGGCTTTCCGAGCACGGAAACGATTCGCCGAAGTCGTTCGTTATCCAGTCGAGATGATCCTGATCAGCCTCATGGCTAGCCGTGCTTGCGCAAGCTCTGCGGTACTCTTGAAGGTAGAAGTAGTCCGCGGCGGACAAGTCCCGCATTTCAGGGACGAATGGCATCTTCCCGACGTCGAGTGCCAAGGTGGCGGCTGCAGCAATCCGCGCTTCTTTCGCCGCCTTCAGGAGACACGCGATTGCAAACACCCGCAAAGGCTCTTTCTCCAAGTATCGCGCGGACACGAGGGACCGGAGAACGAATATCTCAGCGTCTTCCATGTTATACTTGCTGGCGGCATTGAAGACGCTCCTGATCACATCAAGCTCCAGGATCGGAGGGTTATTTATCGACGAAGGATGGCCCAATTTCAAAAGCAGCTCCAGGACCTTGGCGTTCTCCTCCATCGGCACAATGCACAGCCCATCTTTCATCGCATTGATTCCCTTCCCCGTTGACTGCGGCAGCGCAAACATCCCCTCAAAGAATGCAGATGCCAGTGCTAGGAGGGCTTTGTAGCATCGAAAATCGACGTTGTCGGATGACCGTAAGATCACATCGGCTCTGGGATCGTTGAATGGGGCGGGAGCATCGACGGGAGATGGATTGCTGATACTGGTGGATCCATGCTGATCCATCGGATGTGCGCTAAATTGACCAAGTTCGGTCCTGAAGATGGTGGTGGCAAAATGTGCGAATACATTGGCACGTGGTACAATATTACTTCTCATAACATTTACGCAGTCACAGGTGATCTTGACATGTTTCCTGACATCCACTGGTACGCGAGCCAGATTTCAGAACTGGAAATCACACGAGACTTCCGTGCGTTGAATATCCTATATAAAAGACTCGCTCTCCTCTTGTATCCCGATGGGGGCGTACATACACATGGCATTGACCCTTCTGTGATATGTATAATGTTCAACTACGTCTCCTCCATCGTAACCTCCGGAGCTTCCCATGAAAGTGGAATATGCACCTGTACAATTATAGAATCCTCTGTCAATGCCATATCTCCTCCATTGAAATCCGAGAGACCAGCACCTTCGCGATTGCCTCATCGATCCTTTCGCAAAAGATTCTACTGAACGCTGCGAGATCTTTGGCACCATACATTCCACAATCGGGGCAGTTTTTGGCCACCTGTGCGGCTGCCACCAGTAGCTCATATGCTTTCACCGTCTTGCCAGCTGGAGTCTTCTCCAACGCCTGCTTGCACGGGCCAATGTAGTCAATCAGCCACCATGCTGCTACGCCTTCTTCGGGATAATCTTCCAAGGGGCATATGTAATCACATGTAGTAGCGGTTTGGGTGCATATATACCATATGTCGTTGTTTTCCGGGCGGATTATCATCCAGCTAAGATCGTTGGCCACATCGCGAGCCCGGTTCGTGCAGGCTTTGCGGTACTTTTGAAGGTGGAAGTGGTCCGCACCGGACAACAATTGTAGCTCTGGGATGTATACCATGTCTTCGTCGGCGAGTGCGAGGGTGGCGGTGGCGGCAATCCGTGCCTCTTTCCCTGCTTTCAGGAGGCACGCGATTGCAAAGACCCGCAAGGGCTCTTTCTCCAGGTATCGTGTGCACACGAGAGCTCTGAGAATAAAAAACTCGGCGGCTTCCATGCTGTATTTGTTTGCAGCATTGAAGATGCTCTGGATTGCATCAAGCTCCAGAATTGGGGGATCGTTTATTGATGAAGGATGACACAGTCTCAACAGAGGATCCAGGGTCTTCGCATTCTCCTCCATCGGCACTACGCAAAGTCCATCTCTCATAGTGTCACAGTTGTCTCCGTTGGCTTGCGGAAGCGCGAACATCCCCTCGAAGAATGTTGATGCCATTGAGAGGAGCAGTTTGTGGCAACGAAAATCGACTTTATCAGATGAACGTAGTATTACATCGGCTCGGGGATCGTCGAATGGGTCGGTAGCATAGACAAAAAATAGATCGCGTGTATCGGTTGATCCATGTCGATCCATCGTATGAGTGCTGGACTGGCAAGAATTCGAATCGATCCTGAAGCAGGCGGTGGCAATATTCAATGGAAAATGTGCGTGACAAGGTCCAACTTGCCACGGTCAGTGTCATTAGGCGCCCGCCGTAGTCTTTCTTCCCGTTCACCACAACTTACATATCCTATCCTATCCTTCACTTCATTATATCTGGCAGATATAGGATCTGATAGAAAAATGGCGAGCTCCAGCACGACATTCAATCACCCTGATGCAGATGTAATCTTGCGATCATCTGATAATGTTGATTTTAGGGTCTACAAGACCTTCCTTTCGGTTGGGTCATCCTTTTTCAAAGACATGTTCTCACTTCCTCAGGTGCCAGTCGCCAATGCGGAAAAGAGCAAAGAGAAGGCAGATGGGCTACCTGTGGTGCACCTTTCAGAGACCTCGAGCACTTTGAAACTTCTGCTGTCCATGTGTTACCCAATGACGGCGGTGGATCAACCAGCTTTGGATAACTTCGAGGAGGTGGCTTTGCTGCTTGATGCGGTCATCAAGTATGACATTGAGAAGGCGGAGAAGCGCGTCCGCGAGGCATTGGTATCCCCTCAATGTCTACAGGGAAACGCGTTGCGCGTATTTGCTATTGCGTATCGACACAAACTGGAGTTGGAAGTCAGAAAAGCCGCGACAGAAAGTCTTCGGGGAGTAATCTCTAGAGGCAATCGAGGACTTGAGCAGAATCTGCTCTCGGCTGCAAAACTGCTTGATCTCCTCGAATACCATGACAAGTGCGTAACAGCTGCACGAGAAGCCGTCAGCACTACTGCTCCTTCCTCTTGGCCTGGAATGAGCGTGGCACTGAAAGCAAACCAGTGGTGCCCACATTGCCAAAGCAAACGGGGTTTCCGCGCAGAGTCCTCTGCATCAGGAGAATTCATATCTACAACATTCATGTCGAGGTTGCCGAATGAGGAGGAAATACAGGTAGCATTAGAAGAGCGCCAGTGGCCTGCCTTCTTTTGCAGTGGATGTGGCCGCGGGCAGATCCCCAGTCCGACTTTGGCCCATCAGTTCGTGAAGTCTATGTTCCACAAGATAGCGGAAGCCACAGCCTCGGTGAGCTTCCTCGTATTCTATTGGGTGTCTCAATACTAATAGCTCATAATTCATATGCAGATTCCATTGAATCTTGATCTATGAATCTATATATATATATCGAGCCTTCCGCCAGATTTTGAGTTCAATCAGTATGCAACAGTAGAGTGCCAGTGACCCTGAAAGGACGATGTGTTTGTTCCCACCCAAGTAGAGCAGCTTTTCCTTGTTGGTTAATGACAACCCGTATAACATATACACTACCAGCTCAGAGCGCTGCTACACTAAGGTGGGGCTGATCTAGCCTGCCAGTAAACGTGAAACGTCTTTCGACCTTCTGCGCTTTGCTCTATACAAACTAGATTGAACTCATGGTAGATATTTGATTAGATACATGCAATATGTAGTACAGTAAATGAAAAGGACCATTCGAAGGCCAGGACTGGCCAATATATGAGATGATAGGTCAAGATGGCCATGTTTGTTTAACTAGATTTGAACAGTCGCCTGGGAAGCGGCCGGCCCGGGCCAGTGGTGGCCCTGACAGGTTTCCACCGATGCTGTCTAACAGGATGTTCCGTTTGAGCATCGTCGTCACTGGACGAGGTATCGGAAAGAGTGCTTCGAGCTCGGCGCTTTCGACTCGATTGCAAGTTGCCTGAGGTTCCCGATGGGCTGGCATTTTCATGTACTTGACCAGCTGGCACTCTGTGTGGATCTCATTGAGAACAACCGAGAGACACGGCACGTCCTGTCACTTACGAAGACTTGTCTAGCTTGGCCTGCAGCTTCTTGTTTTGTATTTTCATCAACGCTAGGTCTCTCTTGAGTTTTTCGGCCTCTTTCCTCGCTTTCTTTTCTCCTTCGGCGTGATGCTTGCTTGCATCGATATTCTGTTCGCACTTATCCATGAGCAGCTGCTTATCCCGGAGCGCGTTATTCAAATTCTTCTCCAGCTCGGCCACGCGAGCTGTAAGAGCGTCATGAGGAGTCATGTCAATCCAGACTCGTTGAATGCTTGGTCTGATGAATTCATGATATTTGTTCGGCACGTAGCGGAGGTCCAGGCATGCTAATTACCATCATGTACATCAATGGTGAACACGAATATTAATTGGCTCCACTCACTGATAGGAAACTCAGCACGACACGTAGGGCAGCTGCTATGTATCGCATCGTGACCTGCTTGGATATGTGTGGTCATGCAGATTCCGCAATAGAGATGGCCTGGTGCGATATAGGGGAAATGTCAGATGATATTGCGCAGAGTCCTGCATAACTCGCCGCAGGGTGTCACTACTGGCACTTTAAGCTGTTCCAAACATATTCCACAGTTAATCATCGCGATGATTGAGAATTGGTGGTCGCTGTGCAAGGCCAAGTTACTACGCGCCTCGGTAGTAATAAATTACTGAAATGATGCCACCGAAATTCATCTCCAACTTTGTGACCCTCCGTTGGCCTCGTCGGCTTCGGTGCTGCTGTGTGCGTTGACTTCTTCATCTCTTCCGGTTCATCCCCCACACACTTGGGACTGTTTTTGCTCGGACAGTAGATGCAAAGGGGCCCGGTTTTTCTAGTATATTTATTCTGTAGGCACGAACGGACGCACTCGAACGGTTGCTTCAAGCCTAGTTCGCCAACGCTCTTTGGATCCACACCTGTGAATGTCGATATCTGCACCTCTTTCTCCTCCGCGTCCCTCTTCCAGGCCTTCATCGAGGAGCTCATACTATTCTATTCGCACAGCCAGCCCAGCCTTGTCGTCGGATGACCCTGGTACGTCCCTTCGCTGATGTCCCTGCCCATCTCACCTCACTTAAACGATCAACTTCCTTAGTTGCCGTCCGAAATCATATATCTTCATTAAAACATTCCATTCGTCAGCAACAAGCCCAACTACAAAACTACGAGAACATTATTCTCCGAGGCCCGCGTCCCTACCCATACGGCGTGATGTCAAACCACTCACCTGCAACATCCGCCACCGACCTCACCAGCAGAGATAGCACGAGCACGAGCGAATCCACTGCCCCTACTTCCATCTCACAACATGGCCCACCAACCACTCCTCCTCCAAAGATAAGAAAGCAATTGAGCTTCGAATCATCGAACGGCGATTCTATCACGCCTTTACCAAGACGAGAGAGCGTGAAGGAGGGAAGCATACGAGAAGGAGTGGCAATGGACTTTGGTGTCGCCCCTGCAAGTAGTCTGGGGCACCACAAACGCGTCTCCAGTCCGACGCGGACATATAGTCGTACGTGTATGGCATTACCCCCTGTTTCTTGGCTAACAGCACGTTCTTGCCTGCAGGCATACCAGTGTCCTCCGTAGGTTGGTCTTTTCATACTTCTCTCGGCCCGACGGGCATTTTTTCATACATTACGTTTCTTCATTACAGGCAATGCTCGGGCATTAGCCGACGAAGGTCAACCATCTACACCAGCGCCCAACCGTGCATCACTCGCCCCTTCACTTCCGTCACTAGACGTTTCAGCCTCAAACTCCTCCCTATCCCCTGCGCGTCCCTCCTCCGTTTCCCTACCCCCCTCATCACCAAATAAGCGACTATCGCTCACGCCCGGCGGTACGACCAAAGTCCTCGCTGACCTCCAAACCGGCGTCATTAACGCCCGCAACGCGCTCGAGAATACGAAAACACAACTCCGCGTGTCTCAACGAAGCGTCGCGCAGCTCACACGCCAGACAGAGGATCTCAAAGAGGGTCGCGAGCGCCTCCGCCTCGAGAACGAGGGCCTGAACAACGTCGTCGCCCGCAAGGAGAGGCTATTGCAGGAAGTATGCAATTCCTTTCTATACCTGTTCTTCTTCATGCTGCTTCTGATGAGCGTGCCTAATTGGTGTTTCCAGGTGCTGGAGCGGGCACGTAAGGCGGAGGCAGAGGCGGCGGCACTCAAGGCTCAATTGAAAACGGAGACTACGGCGAGCAAGAAGTCCATTCGGGAGATGGAGAATGCGCTGGCCGAATCCACGGCGCTCTCACAAAAGAGCGAGCGGGAATACATCACGCTGAGGGACAGCCTGAAGAAAATGGCAGAGGATTGGAAAGCAGATGCGGAGCGGCTGAGAGCAGAGATGACGAAGCGGGAGAAGAGGCTCCAGGACGAGGCAGAGGGTATGGGCAAGAAGTACCGCCTGCTCGTTGAGGAGCTCAAGGGGGGAGCTGGCAAAGCTCAAATCATTAGTCTGCGGCAGGAAGATGAGAAGATTGGAGCGCAAGTAGAGGATGCTTTCCGGGACGAGATCGCTGCCCTTCGGGCTAAGATGGACCAAGTTTCTGGAGATGGGCAGGAGGCAAACGACACAGCAAAGTGAGTTACCTTTTCCGAGTCTCCGGCGCCTGGCGCTAATTACGCCTCGTATCTCACAGGTCTTTGGCGATTGAGCTGGCACGGCTAAGGCGCATGATGCAGGCTGCGGGTCGTGGTGGTAGTGGTGGTAGTATAAACCGCCCATAGTGTTTGTGATACTCTGTCGTTATGTTATGGTTGCATTTACCGGACGCTTGCTGGATTTCTATATACCATTTGACTAATTCTACTGCCATAAATTTGCTGTCTCCACGCTTGCTTGACGCTCATGATTTTCGTGCCGGCCGCCTTGAACCGTTGCCCATGGGGAAACACCCTCCGGCTAGGAAGCCGGTACGGTCTCGGGGTCAGATATTGCCGATTTACCATCACCGACGCACTGTCATGCTGATCTTGACCCGCACACTATAAAGGTTGTATCGTCGTCTTGTGAAAGTTACACTCCCCCTTCCTCACCTTTGCCCACTATGTCCGTTATCCGAACACCCATCACCGACCTCTTCAAAATCCAGCACCCCGTGCTGCTTGCGGGTAGGATCTCATCATTGTATGCTACTTGAGCAGAGGGATATCTGACACGAATTTCGATAGGCATGAATGTTGCCGCTGGCCCGGAGCTCGCTGCTGCGGTCACCAATGCTGGAGGACTTGGAGTCATCGGAGGTGTTGGTTACACACCAAAGATTCTGCGCCAGAATGTATGTGCTTGCCCTTGGTACGCTCAGTATACCGGAACTTACCAGTCATGCACAGATCAAAGAGCTCAAGGAGGGCCTTAAGGACAAGAATGCCCCCTTCGGTGTTGACTTGCTGCTCCCCCAAGTGGGCGGAAGTGCGCGCAAGACTAACGTGTGTACACTCTCTTTTGATCATTTGGGCTGTCGCCCTAACTTCGCTGCAGTATGATTACACCAAGGGCCAACTGCCCGCGCTCATTGACGTTATCATTGAGGAGAAGGCGGCTCTCTTCGTCTGTGCTATTGGTGTGCCCCCTAAGGAGGCTGTGGACAAGCTGCACCAGGCCGGAATCCCCGTCATGAACGTAAGACATCCATCACGTCACCCCTGCACCGGCGCTGACAGCCCTGATAGATGGTCGGACACCCGAAGCACTGCGCGAAAGCGATCGCTGCCGGCGTTGATCTCATCTGCGCACAGGCCGGCGAGGGCGGAGGCCACACAGGCGACACCCCCGCGTCCATCCTCATCCCCGCGTGCGTCGACGCGTGTAAGGGCCACAAGTCCCCGCTCACCGGCGAGCCCGTCTACGTGATTGGCGCGGGCGCAGTCTACGATGGGCGCAGTCTCGCGGCGAACCTGATGTGGGGCGCAAAGGCGGTGTGGGTTGGCACGCGCTTCGTCGCGAGCGTGGAGGCGAACGCGCCGAAGGCGCACAAGCAGGCGGTGCTCACCGCTGGGTACGAGGACGCGATCACGACGCTCATCTACACCGGGCGCCCGCTGCGCGTGCGCAGGACACCGTACGTCACGGACTGGAACGAGAACCGCATGGCCGAGATCAAGGACCTCACCTCCAGGGGTATCCTTCCTGCTGAGGAAGACCTCAAGGCGCACCCCGAAAAGTCGATGGAGGCTCGCCCATGGCTCATCGGCCGTGTTGCTGCTGTCATCGACGAAATCCTGCCAGCGAAGACCATCGTGGACAACATGGTCAACGAGGCGGCGGAGCTTCTGTCAAGCGGCGCAACAATGGTGACGGGGAAGAAAGCTTCCTCGAAGTTATAGGTCTTCTAGTATTTGTGCATTCTGTAATTTAATCTGCATACCATGTTTGTTTCAT
This sequence comes from Athelia sp. TMB, assembly GCA_014898675.1. Lineage (NCBI taxonomy): Eukaryota > Fungi > Basidiomycota > Agaricomycetes > Atheliales > Atheliaceae > Athelia > Athelia sp. TMB. The sequence continues at coordinate 115,180 of JACXVL010000187.1, forward strand.
CGGTTCTCCTCCCAGTGTGACTTGGTGCTCTACATGGCGTCTTAGGCGACTGAGTTACTGACTACGGTACCCTCAAATCACATGCAAGATCTAAGGTGTCGGAGCGGCCCGGGTTACCCGTGCAAGCACAACTGAAGCAAACAGACGTCAACGATAGATGTTGACAGAGGTCAACATGGACACTTTGCACCGTGACCTCAGCTCCCTTCCCTAGCTGCGCTTCACATGCCTTGAGTGGTGACCGCTCGCAATTCTATCACACTCTCTGCTTATCAGTGATTTTCAATCCCACATATTGGCTGTTAAACGCGATTGCTGCACCATGTCCACCACGATGCGCCTACTAAACCAGCGATGCCATGGAAGATATCGATATGTTCTGGCCGTCTTCTTTGCTATGTCACTGAAGGAATACTTGCTCTGGGGATCTACCTCGCTAGTCTGACGAACGGAACATTTATTCCACCGGATGTCCTCACCACCTGGATGGAGTATTTGTTTTGAAAAGCTCTTTCGCTACCTCATCGACCAAAAAGTTGCTTTGACGATCCACCCTTGGGCTACTATACAAGGCATGTCGATGCTCAAGTCAATCGACCGCGTAAGAGGTATTAAAAGGCAGCGCCAGTGGCCCCGACGAATGGCAACGTTTTTCGTCGAGTGCAAATAGGGAGAAAAGGGTGGCCGTCTGGAAGCTCAAAACGCGCGCGCTATCCCTCCTCGTCTGATCACGAGGAAAGGTTAAGCGAGGTTGCGTTCTTCTCCTCTTGCTGATCAGGCAGCGTACCTTAACATTGCTATGCAGCAGTTGATGATCACAGTCAGCCGCGGAATCAGGAGCGCTCACCAACACTCGAACTTCAACCGTGGTTGGACGTGAGGAGGAGGATTCTCCAGCTGTCTCAAATGAAACCAGATATCTGTTCCTGGATGTAAACGTCAACTCGATGGCGCTAGTGCTAGGCAATTTCTGGGAGGCCACCCGGCCGAGTCCTACATATCTGGTAACCTGTAAGTATGACGATGCCGAAATTTCCGCTCTCTCGACCGCATTATGCTATCTATCAGTCTTGAGCGGTTTTATTATTTAGCATCCAATGGCTGGAATCTTTTCGAGAAATTTGGTCCGATTGTAAATATATTTATAAAATTCTTAAGGAATTTTTACAGTATATGCGAATACACTGTCTACAAGACTAGTTCTTGCGGGGGGTGAGCACGACAGGAAGCTCCCCAGTATGCGTGATGAGCCTATCTTCTATCTCTTTCTCCCATCGCTGTGCATCATAACCTTCCGCGAGGCGCATATCAAAGGTTTGCAACATTAAGCAGACGACCATCCTGAGTTCCTGAAGCGCAAGGTTCTTCCCAACACAGATGGATGGTCCAAAAGAGAACGGCGTGAATGCAGTCCTATCGACGACGACGTTGACTGGGCCTTTGTATCCTGATCCGAAAGGCGATGTGCGTTCGGACTCTGAGAGCCAACGGTCGGGCCAGAAGGTCTCAGGCAATGGGGAAAAGTACCGCTGATCGCGTTGAATGCTGTAGAAATGCGAGAACACAGCAGTGCCTTCGGGAATCAAACTGAACACATATTCAGTTCCATGACTTAACAGGCATGGTCAAGACAAACTGACTGTGGTCCGAAAGTTGCTGCGCCGCTGCCTCGTTCAACCACCCGCTGACTCCCACTAAGCACTGGAGGAAGAAGCCGAAGCGTCTCGTTTCTGAAAAGTGATGGTTAATCAGAGAATATCAAAGGCTGAGCAAGTGCTTACATCACGGCGTTTAGATAATTCATGTGGATGTGCTTCGTGACGTCCAGCGCGTTTTCACCAGACGGAAAGACGCTATCAATTTCGTCTTGGAGTCGCCGATAGATAGTTGGGTTGGTCATAATAA